>OY293304.1:38671973-39079209 GCA_958502075.1 Orchestes rusci
TTCTCTACCGTTCATTAATGGCCTAACTCAAAATCTAAAAAATGTATTTAAAGATGAAGACATAATATTTGCCAACAAACAAACCAAAACAATTTCACTCTTATACCCTCAACCTAAAACTAAACTGAACTTTCAAGAAAATACTTGTGTAATATATAAGATTCCATGCAGCAGTTGTACACTGTCGTATATAGGTCATACGTCACGTTCAATTGAAGGCAGAATTACATCTCACAAGTCTGATTGTGCCAGGGAAGTGTCATCTTGTGCATTGGCGGAACATCATTTAACACTTAACCACCAAATTAACTGGGATGGTGCTGAGATCGTAGATAAAGCAAAGTCCTACTACATGAGGACATTTTTAGAAATGTGTCACATTTACCTCGAACAACCCCTCACCCTAAACAAAAAGAGTGACACACAAGGCCTCAGCACTATCTACAGTTATTTATTAAAACTTAGCAAAGACAACCTTAAAACTCTGATGGACCGTCCTGCCCCAGACGAGTAGTGTTTGTGCCCTGGGTACTATGTAAAAATATTAAAATAAAAATAACTTCAAAATAAAATCTCTACATTTGTTCTCAACTTTTAATAGTGTAAAATAAAATAGATCAATACCACCCAACCTTATGTCACCATATATAAAATTTAAAATTGTATTCACTTTTCGGTACCAAATAATGTTTTTCAATCTTAAAGCAGTTTATAAATCATTGTACATGCGTAATTGCCCGCTTTCCGATATGATCCATTCATAACATGAATAATCACTGTCTATCTCAGTCACCTACACAGAAACAGGTCGGAACCACACATCCAATTAATGAGAACGTATGTCATACACCAACTTGCAAACTAACGTGTTACCAAAAAAACTGTTTCCGCCTGCGTACTTCTCTGAATTGGGTAGCTGGTACCGATCCTTTGTCCTTTTTACACACAACCACGGGCAATGAAGCATCTTTGAGTGAGATTTGCTCCTGCAAATTCTTACGGTTTTTCCGATATGTGGAGTTTGTCTTCCAGTTCATTTATATAACCCACGTGTGGTGAGTTTCATTGTAAATAATATTCTTTTAGTAGTTCTAATTTAAGTAGTTTTTGAAGTAGTCCTGAAAAAGAGACCAAATAAATCTCGAAAGCTTGACATAACCTCAAAGGGTTTTTCTTTTACCTCATGGCCACTTCGTAAAGAAGAATCTACAAGACTGCATCCCCACTAACCTTTCTTAACTAGCCAGTCGTGCTACCCTTCTGCTTATTACAGAAATGGGGTTTTTCAATAACATCCAAAGACAATATGGAACTCCCGCAGTGGACCTCCTCAAATCCATGGCCAACAACACCAGAACACAGGCAGCTCTCACGAATCGGAAGATATTTTTAACAAAATGCCGTCAAGAGCATTTAGTCCCCAACCACATCAGCAGAGGGACAAACTGCATCCACCATCTCCTCCTCCACAACAATGGACCCGTAGGTACCAGAATACAAAACTACAACAACAGGTTAGGAAAGGACATATTAAATCTAGAGATTAAAGCAACCTTTTGTGAACTCTCAAAACTTAACAGTAACCTTCAGAAAATCAAACAACAACTAACCCTTCTTTTACCACCTTATATTATCATCAAATTTGACAGAAAACAACAAGTTAGATACAAAAAGATTTTTGTCACTATTAAACGTACCAATGTCAACAAACTAAATACACTGAGACTGAACAGACTTCAATCCATTAAAACCAAACCAAATTGGTTCAAAAACCTAACTGATGTAGTTTTTCCAGAAGACGTTTTAAAGCTTCTATCACTGGGCCCCAAATTCAGTTTATGCCCACCATCTAAAGAAATTAATTTAATCCATTTAATAGCAAGTTTGGAGGCTGTTTTGTCACAGTGTAGAGACTCACAAAGAGATTGCTACAGGGCTCAATTTACAAACATTGTAACTAATTTTATCCATAAAAATCATGCAGATTCTCCTTTCCTTAACGAATTATTTATCAAGGCCAAAATTTTTCTTAAACAACACCCTGAAATTTACATAGTTACTAGTGACAAGGGAAACGTTACAGTTGCAATGTATAAGGAAGAGTACATAAACAAAAGCCTTCAGCTATTAAATGATCCAAAATATTACACTCCAATAACTAGAAATCCTACTTACACAGTGTAACTAAAAACGAATAAACTCATCAAAGAATTGAAGGACAAAGGTTTCATAGACCAAGAAAAGGCTTCGAAACTTTATAGCTATGACACAATAGCTCCCAGATTCTACACACATCCTAAAATACACAAGCCCGAATTGGCTATGAGACCTATCGTATCTTCAATAAACTGTCCTAATGGCTCACTCGCTGCTTATATGACACAAATCCTCACTAATGCATATGATACTAACAATGAATTTTTTATTAAGGACTCTTTTGCTTTCAGCAACTTCATCAACGACTATCAATTACCTAACAACTATGTAATAGTGAGTTTTGATGTAGTATCCCTGTTCACCAACCTTCCTTGTGATGTGGTCTGCACCATTTTGCGTACAAAATGGAACACCATAGAACAACACTGCACTATGGACATCGAATCTTTTATAAACATTATTGAATTCATTTTTCAAACAAACTTTCTAATCTTCAATGACCTATATTTCAAACAAATCTTCGGCACACCCATGGGATCCACTATTTCACCCATTTTAGTCAATTTTGTTCTCGACGTCTTGGTGGAGGCGTGTCTCAATAAAATTAATTTTTACATTCCTTTTGTCAAGAGATATGTTGATGACTTGTTACTGGCGGTACCAGAAGGTGAAGTCGAAACGGCTCTACAGGTTTTCAACAGTTACAATACGCATATCCAGTTTACTGCAGAAAAGGAAACTAAGAATAGTATCCCCTTTCCTGATATGCTAGTAACCAGGACCCAAAATAACTCATTACAAACAACCTGGTATAGAAAACCGTACTGTTCCAATCGATTCATCAGCTATAACTCGTACCACCCCAAAAAAACCAAAATCAACCTACTCAAAGGTATGAAAACACGAGTGACGAAACTTTCTCACCCCTCATCCAAAAAACAAGCCATAAACAAACTAAAAACATCTTTCTTGACAATTCGTACCCAGAAAGTCTAATCAACAAAATTTTATTTAGTACTAGTCAACAAAATGTTGATATGTTCTCTACCGTTCATTAATGGCCTAACTCAAAATCTAAAAAATGTATTTAAAGATGAAGACATAATATTTGCCAACAAACAAACCAAAACAATTTCACTCTTATACCCTCAACCTAAAACTAAACTGAACTTTCAAGAAAATACTTGTGTAATATATAAGATTCCATGCAGTAGTTGTACACTGTCGTATATAGGTCATACGTCACGTTCAATTAAAGGCAGAATTACATCTCACAAGTCTGATTGTGCCAGGGAAGTGTCATCTTGTGCATTGGCGGAACATCATTTAACACTTAACCACCAAATTAACTGGGATGGTGCTGAGATCGTAGATAAAGCAAAGTCCTACTACATGAGGACATTTTTAGAAATGTGTCACATTTACCTCGAACAACCCCTCACCCTAAACAAAAAGAGTGACACACAAGGCCTCAGCACTATCTACAGTTATTTATTAAAACTTAGCAAAGACAACCTTAAAACTCTGATGGACCGTCCTGCCCCAGACGAGTAGTGTTTGTGCCCTGGGTACTATGTAAAAATATTAAAATAAAAATAACTTCAAAATAAAATCTCTACATTTGTTCTCAACTTTTAATAGTGTAAAATAAAATAGATCAATACCACCCAACCTTATGTCACCATATATAAAATTTAAAATTGTATTCACTTTTCGGTACCAAATAATGTTTTTCAATCTTAAAGCAGTTTATAAATCATTGTACATGCGTAATTGCCCGCTTTCCGATATGATCCATTCATAACATGAATAATCACTGTCTATCTCAGTCACCTACACAGAAACAGGTCGGAACCACACATCCAATTAATGAGAACGTATGTCATACACCAACTTGCAAACTAACGTGTTACCAAAAAAACTGTTTCCGCCTGCGTACTTCTCTGAATTGGGTAGCTGGTACCGATCCTTTGTCCTTTTTACACACAACCACGGGCAATGAAGCATCTTTGAGTGAGATTTGCTCCTGCAAATTCTTACGGTTTTTCCGATATGTGGAGTTTGTCTTCCAGTTCATTTATATAACCCACGTGTGGTGAGTTTCATTCTAAATAATATTCTTTTAGTAGTACTAATTTAAGTAATTTTTGTAGTAGTCCTGAAAAAGAGACCAAATTAATCTCGAAAGCTTGACATAACCTCAAAGGGTTTTTCTTTTACCTCATGGCCACTTCGTAAAGAAGAATCTACAAGACTGCATCCCCACTAACCTCTAGTTCTTTCTTAACTAGCCAGTCGTGCTACCCTTCTGCTTATTACAGAAATGGGGTTTTTCAATAACATCCAAAGACAATATGGAACTCCCGCAGTGGACCTCCTCAAATCCATGGCCAACAACACCAGAACACAGGCAGCTCTCACTAATCGGAAGATATTTTTAACAAAATGCCGTCAAGAGCATTTAGTCCCCAACCATATCAGCAGAGGGACAAACTGCATCCACCTTCTCCTCCACCACAACAATGGACCCGTAGGTACCAGAATACAAAACTACAACAACAGGTTAGGAAAGGACATATAAATCTAGAGATTAGAGCAACCTTTTGTGAACTCTCAAAACTTAACAGTAACCTTCAAAAAATCAAACAACAACTAACCCTTCTTTTACCACCTTATATCATCATCAAATTTGACAGAAAACAACAAGTTAGATACAAAAAAAAATTTCTCACTATTAAACGTACCAATGTCAACAAACTAAATACACTGAGACTGAACAGACTTCAATCCAATAAAATCAAACCAAATTGGTTCAAAAACCTAACTGATGTAGTTTTCCCAGAAGACGTTTTAAAGCTTCTATCACTAGGCCCCAAATTCAGTTTATGCCCACCATCTAAAGAAATTAATTTAATCCATTTAATAGTAAGTTTGGAGGCTGTTTTGTCACAGTGTAGAGACTCACAAAGGGATTGCTACAGGGCTCAATTTACAAACATTGTAACTAATTTTATCCATAAAAATCATGCAGATTCTCCTTTCCTTAACGAATTATTTATCAAGGCCAAAATTTTTCTTAAACAACACCCTGAAATTTACATAGTTACTAGTGACAAGGGAAACGTTACAGTTGCAATGTATAAGGAAGAGTACATAAACAAAAGCTTTCAGCTATTAAATGATCCAAAATATTACACTCCAATAACAAGAAATCCTACTTACACAGTGCAACTAAAAGCGAATAAACTCATCAAAGAATTGAAGGACAAAGGTTTCATAGACCAAGAAAAGGCTTCGAAACTTTATAGCTATGACACAATAGCCCCCAGATTCTACACACAGCCTAAAATACACAAGCCCAAATTGGCTATGAGACCTATCGTATCTTCAATAAACTGTCCTAATGGCTCACTCGCTGCTTATATGACACAAATCCTCACTAATGCATATGATACTAACAACGAATTTTTTATTAAGGACTCTTTTGCCTTCAGCAACTTCATCAACGACTATCAATTACCTAACAACTATGTAATAGTGAGTTTTGATGTAGTATCCCTGTTCACCAACCTTCCTTGTGATGTGGTCTGCACCATTTTGCGTACAAAATGGAACACCATAGAACAACACTGCACTATGGACATCGAATCTTTTATAAACATTATTGAATTCATTTTTCAAACAAACTTTCTAATCTTCAATGACCTATATTTCAAACAAATCTTCGGCACACCCATGGGATCCACTATTTCACCCATTTTAGTCAATTTTGTTCTCGACGTCTTGGTGGAGGCGTGTCTCAATAAAATTAATTTTTACATTCCTTTTGTCAAGAGATATGTTGATGACTTGTTACTGGCGGTACCAGAAGGTGAAGTCGAAACGGCTCTACAGGTTCTCAACAGTTACAATACGCATATCCAGTTTACTGCAGAAAAGGAAACTAAGAATAGTATCCCCTTTCCTGATATGCTAGTAACCAGGACCCAAAATAACTCATTACAAACAACCTGGTATAGAAAACCGTACTGTTCCAATCGATTCATCAGCTATAACTCGTACCACCCCAAAAAAACCAAAATCAACCTACTCAAAGGTATGAAAACACGAGTGACGAAACTTTCTCACCCCTCATTCAAAAAACAAGCCTTAAACAAACTCAAAAACATCTTTCTTGACAATTCGTACCCAGAAAGTCTAATCAACAAAATTTTATTTAGTACTAGTCAACAAAATGTTGATAAGGTGGATGTGTCAGAAGATAATAACAATCCCATAAATTCACAAGTAATCACGCAACAAAACCCTAAAACCACCCAAATAAAATATTTCTCTCTACCGTTCATTAATGGCCTAACTCAAAATCTAAAAAATGTATTTAAAGATGAAGACATAATATTTGCCAACAAACAAACCAAAACAATTTCACTCTTATACCCTCAACCTAAAACTAAACTGAACTTTCAAGAAAATACTTGTGTAATATATAAGATTCCATGCAGCAGTTGTACACTGTCGTATATAGGTCATACGTCACGTTCAATTAAAGGCAGAATTACATCTCACAAGTCTGATTGTGCCAGGGAAGTGTCATCTTGTGCATTGGCGGAACATCATTTAACACTTAACCACCAAATTAACTGGGATGGTGCTGAGATCGTAGATAAAGCAAAGTCCTACTACATGAGGACATTTTTAGAAATGTGTCACATTTACCTCGAACAACCTCTCACCCTAAACAAAAAGAGTGACACAAGGCCTCAGCACTATCTACAGTTATTTATTAAAACTAAGCAAAGACAACCTTAAAACTCTGATGGACCGTCCTGCCCCAGACGAGTAGTGTTTGTGCCCTGGGTACTATGTAAAAATATTAAAATAAAAATAACTTCAAAATAAAATCTCTACATTTGTTCTCAACTTTTAATAGTGTAAAATAAAATAGATCAATACCACCCAACCTTATGTCACCATATATAAAATTTAAAATTGTATTCACTTTTCGGTACCAAATAATGTTTTTCAATCTTAGAGCAGTTTATAAATCATTGTACATGCGTAATTGCCCGCTTTCCGATATGATCCATTCATAACATGAATAATCACTGTCTATCTCAGTCACCTTCACAGGAACAGGTCGGAACCACACATCCAATTAATGAGAACGTATATCAATACACCAACTTGCAAACTAACGTGTTACCAAAAAAACTGTTTCCGCCTGCGTACTTCTCTGAATTGGGTAGCTGGTACCGATCCTTTGTCCTTTTTACACACAACCACGGGCAATGAAGCATCTTTGAGTGAGATTTGCTCCTGCAAATTCTTACGGTTTTTCCGATATGTGGAGTTTGTCTTCCAGTTCATTTATATAACCCACGTGTGGTGAGTTTCATTCTAAATAATATTCTTTTAGTAGTACTAATTTAAGTAATTTTTTGTAGTAGTCCTGAAGAAGAGACCAAATAAATCTCGAAAGCTTGACATAACCTCAAAGGGTTTTTCTTTTACCTCATGGCCACTTCGTAAAGAAGAATCCACAAGACTGCATCCCCACTAACCTCTAGTTCTTATATATATATATATAGAATAACTGGGTCACTAGACCCAGTTATTCTATTTCTAACTAGTCAGTCGCGACTACTTTCCACTTGTATATATATATATATATATATATATATATATATATATATAGTTAACCCCAACTGCGTTGTGTGCATATATATATATATATAATGGCTTAAAACCCCAGACGGGGTATCGCCGCAAAAAAGCTTTCTAGATCTATTTAAATAGGGGTAGATCAATCCCCAGTCTCTAATTCAAACACTTTCACATATCTGTCCCCAAATATCTCGGTCCCCTGTCTTCTTTTGCCAGTTACATACTCCGGCCCTGCTTAGGTCAGCTTGTACCTTTTTCATCCAGCTAGATCTTGATCTTCCCCTCCTTGTTCTTGCACTAGGTTGCCATTCCACCATGCTATATATTGTAGACCTGCTTCCAGCTCGCCACACATGTCCCAGCCATCTGATTCTTTGTTTTTTTTATCCTCTTTATCATGTCCTCCCCTTCTAGTTCCTCCAATATTTCTCTGTTCGTCCTCATTTTGAAATCGCCATTTTCCGACTTAACAGGTCCTAGTTTTGCCCTCATTATCTTTCTCTCTCGTACTCTCAGCTCTTCTTCCTGTTTCTTAGTCATTGTTATCGTCTCCGCAGCGTACATCATTGTTGATAGTATTATCGTCCTGTATATCCTCATTTTAGTTTTCTTGCCCAGTATTTTATTTGTTAATAACTTTTTGTTTGCTTGATATACTCTGTTCGTGTTTCTTATTTTTTCCTATATCTCTGCTTCTTTATCTCCATTATTGGTGATAGTAACACCCAGATATCTGAATCTATCCACTTCTTCGAGTTTGTGGTTGCCTATTTTGATTTTATCATTTTTACTACCTACTGCTTCATCCATTATCATCAATTTTGTTTTTTTGAGTTTATCTTTAGCCCCATCTTCTCTCATTGCCTCAAAAATTCTTCTAAATGATGACTATGTCATCGGTATACGCTATTATTTGTACTTCTCTTGTTCTCAGCGTTCCTTCGTTCAGTTTTCTGACAACATACTCCAACGCTATATTAAACAATGTGGTCGATAGTGTGTCTCCCTGCTTTACTCCTTGATTGATTTTGGAGTCCTCTGTGTCTCCGTTTTGTGTTCTTATGCTTATTCTTGTATTGGTCATTGTCATCTGTATCAATTATTTTAGTCTTTCTTGTACTCCCATTTTCTCCAGGACTTCCAGTACCTTGTCTCTGTTCGTCAAATCAAAAGCTTGTTTAAAATCTACAAAGATCATCTCAGTATAAAAAATTTAATCATGAGCCTTTTCTATCATTTGTTTGAGGGAGTGTATTGCGTCAGTCGTTGATCTGCCCTTCATGAATCCACATTGATACTGTCCAATCAAGAGCCTTGTTTTGTCCATTGATCTGTTTTGAATTATTGTTGACAGTACTTTGTATGCCGTGTTTAGCAAGGTCAATCCTCTGTAGTTACTGCATATCTGCTGGTCGCCTTTTTTTATGTATAGTTACGACTTGTCTCATCAATCGCTTGGCATTGTCTCATCTGTCCAAACCCTCTTTAATGGTTGGAATAACTTCTTTTCACCACTATATTTAAGAAGTTCTATGTTGATTCCGTCTCTACCTGGCGCTTTGCGGTTTTTGATTTTGTTGATAACGTTCTTTATTTCTTCTCTACTTGGGATGTCATCTGAGTCGTTTGTGTTTGCTACGTCATTTTCTTCATTTTCAGATAGCGTCTCTGTGTGTTTTGGGGATAGTAAAGTAATTCTGTGAAGTATTGATTCCACACTTCTTTATACTCCTTTTCGCTTTCGGCTACTTTTCCGTGCTTGTTTTTATGCCTATTGATTTTCCTTCAGAGTTTTTGTTTTGTTCACTGATACATTATTTATAGAATCGTTTTATATTTGAGTTGCGACTTTCTCTTTCTATTTTCTTTATTTTGTTTTGTATCCATGTTCTCTTGGCTTCTCTTATTACTTTTTCTGGCTTCTTCCTAAGCTTGTCATATCTTTGTTTGTCTTGCTCTCTTTAACCATTCAACCATTGTAACCTAGCTTCTGCTTTCTTTGTTATTCCACTACATTTATGCATTTTTCGATTTGTTGTCATTCTTCCTGTATATTCTTCTCCTCCCCGCTTTGGTTTTCTAGAATTCATTCATGCGTGCTGCATATTTGGTTTTTATTGAGCCACTTTCAAATGTTCTCGAGTCCCACTTAGTGGTTGTTCCCGTTATCCTCCTTTTTACTTTTTGTGTCATCATTGCCACCACTAGAAAATGATCGCCATCCGCGCATGCCCCCCTGTATGTTCTGACGTCCTTCAAGTCTGATCTTTTTTTTCTCGATATCAGCACATGGTCTATTTGGGTGTAGGTTTTTTTGGACTGGTGCTGCCCAGGAACTTTATGTCGTGCCGGGTGCTTGAAAATCGTGCTCCTCTTCCTATTTGGGCATTATATTGGTATCTATTCTCATATGCGCTATTCTTCCACTAATTGGTTTGAAATCCACTATCTGGTCTTTTAGTTTCTACATTACAACGAAGGCTACCCCATACTGGCCTTGTTTTTCATTTTCCGAATAGTCTACATCAAAGTCTGCTTTATTTATCACCTCATGCCCCTTCCAGCGAATCTCCTGGATTGACGCCACGTCAATTCTATATTTTTCCAGTTCTAGCGCTATTTCCTGCATTTTTCCTGGTACCAGCATCGTTCTCACATTCCATGACCCTATCTTGATTTTCTGCTTTTTTTTGCCTTTTGTTTGCATTAAACGTTTCAATAACTTTTTTGTTTTCCAAAATTGCTTTGTTTTTCCAATTTTCGTCGTCTCTTTGTTCCTTGTAATCAATATTCAAGTCCGCTTCGCTGCCATTAGCGTTCCGTTTTTCTTGTCCAGTTTTCTCTTCTGCTAATAGTTTTTTGTACTGCTAGTTATTTTCCTTGATTGTCCCAACTCACCAGTTGTCTCTGGAGACCTATCAGCCATTACTCGTTTGTGTGTGTTTCCAACCTCAGTGTCGTTTTCCTCCCTTTCCTGCAAGCTATATCCATCATACACCTTCCCATCGACTATAAGTTTGTCGTATTTGAGAACAGCTTTTTTCCCTCTGCTCTTGCCTTTTTGAGGTGTAGTATCAGAGTGTTCGTGTCTTGTTGCGCCTTTTACGTGAAGTCATCACTCATCCATATATTAGTTCCTTTTAGTCGTTTTCCAGCTTTTATTATGTCCATCTTTTTGTCCCACTGTATAAATTTAATAAGTATTGATCTCCTTTTGTTTGGTTGATATGTTCCTATCTTTTTGATTTCACTAGCTACTGTATCCAGTTTTGTGTTGACTCCCATTTTCTTCAGTAATTCTTCTACTTTGGCTTTCAAGTTGTCCGAGTTTACTTCCTCGCTGTCCTCAATTCCCTGTATTATTATATTGTTTCTTTTCATTTTTCGCTCCATAATTTCCGTCCTCATCTCTTGCTTACTTTATTGTTCTTGCAGGTCCCTGTTCTCATTTCTTGAAGTCTGCATTTCCACTGTACCAATAATCAATCTTGTTTTCGATTGATGTTACTTCATCCTTAAGAATTTTCTTTATTTCCCCAAATCTGTCATTTCTTATCATGGTTCTCGCACTTCGTAAAGGAAAAAGCGAAAAAAGCCAACCCGAATAACTGTCCAAGTCCATAAAGAGTTGTGGTAGCTCTTGTCAACACTGCCGCGCACAGGTGTCCAAAGAAACCCACTTCTACGATAAAGTTGATAAACTTGGTTCTAGTTTCTAGTTAACGGCAGAATGGAGCGCAGCGAATGGATTATGTTGGTCTGTTTTGTTTTGATGGTGAGAAATTTGAGAAAGACGTAGTTTCCCGCACTTCAAAAAGATATTTTAGTCACGGTTCATGATGTATGCGTTGGTGAATGTTCTCTTCGGGTGTGGATATTCAGTTTCTTTGTTGAAATACGGTACAAGTTTTTGGAAATAGGCAAAGGCAACAAGGTTGAGGTTAGCTCACAGGGCGCGAAAAGTTTCGATGTTGAATAACGCTCTTTTCGGCACTATATACACAGGTCCCACTCACGAAGACTTATCACCACCCACGAGGGTAGTTTCTTTTTTCCAGTCCAGTAATTTTCCGTTTTATAAGACACTCGCTTTCAACCAAAGCCAGGCCTTGGAAGAGAACGTGGAATTGTTGACTGAAAGTGGATTAGCCTTGACTGAGTCTGCAATACAAGAATGGAGGTACATTTGAAGAATGTATGTTTAGCAAATAAATGCTCACCTATGCGTCATACTTCATACCATTGTTGATATGAGTACAGTTCTTTGATCAATTATTGGAAGATGATACATAACCAGTTGATGCATCTTTATAAATATGTAGTTGATAGTATAACGTGAAATTCTCACCACAAATAAGTGGAACAATACCACTAAAAGCATGTAAGGCTTTTTGTTTCGTCCTGCCTACTGTCCAGTGGATTACACTTTGAAATGTTGGTAACTGAGCCAAGTCCTGTCCAGAGAAGTTTGAACATAACCCTTCTTTTTAAGCATGCATGCAGCTTTTTGTGTTATTTCGTCAACAAGTTTCAGTACGTTGTTGAATTCACGAATAACCACTTGTACTATGTGAATGAATATGTTTCAATTCAATACGTACTTATTCTTGTTCCAACACCCATTGCACGAATAAACATGTCATCAAACTTTGAAACGAACAAAAACTGGGATCTGTGTCTGCGCATTTGTCAAATGTCAATTGTAAACAGAAAATATTGGCAGCGATTCAGTCTGAAGGTATAAGCCCAGTGCATTCCAAGGATCAACCCTTTCGATCCCACACCTTAATGCCTATGCATGTCACAGATTACCAAAGTTTTTTGCAAGCCACCAGTACCATTGACGTATATATGAATCAGTTGAAAAAACTACGTAAAACCTATATACAGTGCTTTTCTTTAATGCCCCTCCCTTTTATTTTTTGAACGGCTCAACCTAGAGACTTCAGATTGTAGCTGCTGAAATACAAGCATGTTGACTATGATTTGACATAAAACTGACATATGAAAAATTCAATATGGCGGCTGGGCACCATCTTGGAATGTTTTTTTAAATAGAAATAGGAGTCATGTGACACCTCATTTTGATGGTCCTGCTGAGAACTTTATAACCCTAGAATATTGAGTCGATATCTCTTAGTACTACAGAATGGCGGTAGATTCAATTACTACATTGATACATACACTTTTTGAAAAAAATCGTCAAATTCAATTCGAAAGATGCTGGAAATATTCTTGACATAAGTTTGAGTTAGAAATAGATGACAAAAATGTCAAAAAAGCATCTTTTGAACTGAATTTGACAATTTCTTTTTTAAAGTGTATGTATCAATGTAGTAACTGAATGTAACGCCATTTTGTAGTACTTAGAGACATCGACTCAATATTCTAGGGTTATAAAGTACTCAGCAGGACCTTCAAAATGAGGTGTCACGTGACCCCTATTCTTATTTGAAAAAAACATTCCAAGATGGCGCACAGCCGCCATCTTGAATTTTTCATGTCAATTTCATGTTTAAACATAGTACACATGCTTGCATTTCATCACCTGGAATTTGAAGTCTCTAAGTTGAGCCGTTCAAAAAATAAAAGGGGGGGGGGACATTAAAGAAAAGCCATGTATGTATAACGATGTTCAATATTAATTGAAAAGATATATAATTTCACTAATGCTGATTAGCAATTATCTTGCGTATGGTACACCTCGAAGCACGGGTGTACACATAGACCAACACCACATTTTGTGCACATATCGCTTCTTTTTTTTTGCTCGAACTTTAGTTTGACTGCAAACAGTACATCGCCTAACCTTCTTATCAGGAACCACGCTGGTAAAATGTCGGCCTGTAAACCTTTTAGGATTTTTAGTTAAAGGTTTTATCTTGCTAAGTGGCTTCTGCACCTTGAATCTAAAATAAGAAAAAGAATGATGTGTTTTTTTGCAACGAAAATTTGAAAACTCAAATTTAATATCGCCGCATATATACGGGTATGGTTCTAAAAGACCAAATAACCCTGAACACATATATACTGCACTGGGACTCGAGGCACTTTCAGTAAATGACGAATTAATGCGGCAATAGGACCGAAAGGGTAAAATATAACGTATCAATTCATATTTTTTCATTGATTGATAAAAATGCTTCACATGTAGAACACCAGCTAATATGTGATTAAACATTGCTGTATGCAAGGCTACTAAAAAACATCGACTATTGTATAAAGAAAATCCATCTTCTATTTACAGGCATCTTGAAAATTGGATATTCGCCGCTTTATAGGTAATGTGCCATTACTTTTTTTTCATTTGACAAACAATGAATGTTTGGAGTTGTTATTATTTTGCAAATAATGCACAAGAACGTAATCATTTGTCATCATGATCCAACGATGCCATCATCAAATATGTACCTTGCCGAACTAACGTGTTTGCTGTGGTGATGTTTCATGTGATAGTCACTTTCGTGACAGCAGCTATCACAAAAACTATCACGGTGAAAACGGGGCTTGATGGCAAGTTCCTTGAGGCAGATCGTATAATTAGGTTTGTGTGAAAACAATCTCAAACCAGTACGCGTTTATTGGATTGGTCAATATCAGTCAGAAATAGTTGTGAAACTGCAAATGACTAATGCTAATTTCTCTGACTGGTTTGTGAATGTTCTACGTACACACCTATTAACTACTTATAGATGATAATAATTGAATCAAAATGTTGAGGTGATTGTATCAACAATTCAAGATCTCTTTACTGCAAGAAGCAAATGAACCTGGGAAGAGAGAATGTGGGTCACGCTGCCTCCTTTTGTTCCTGATAAACCTCATTTATGTTGTGTTTGTGGATACTTTTTATACTGAAACAACATGATATTCAATTTTTTATCTTATTATTTAATTTTATCAATTTTATCTATGCTATTGTCTGTTTTCTTTTATTCAATATGACACCGGAAAATCAGAAGTAAGATCAACATCTTATTAAGTGAAAAGCTATTTATATGATTGCAACTGGTATCTGCGCCAGCCTCAAGCGTTCTGATTGGCTACAGATGACTGTCAAATATTCCGTGGCAACCGCTTTGGTCATAGGCGTTTTCGTGGAAATTATTGACTCGACTCGTTTTTTTGTGTATCAATTTGTTGAGTCCTACCTATTGATTAATACATAATAATAAAGTGAATATGATGTATTATAGGTTTTAACCGCTCTTCAAGCTTTACATTATCTGATCAGAATATTGCCGCGCGCCTATGAGATGACAAGATTTTTGACATGCTTCCGGCCTCTCCCTTACTCTACAGACGTTGAAGCTCGGTTAAGGTTCAATTACCTCAGGAATGTATAAAAGGATTTTCTATAAAAGGCATGGTTTGTTATAATCCCTATTATAACAAACCATGCCTTTTATAGAAAATCCTCTTATGAACTCGCTTGTGAAAAACATTTTAGAAAAATAAAGGCATCATAATTTATGTATAAACGATTTGGTCATGGATAAATACTCACAATTTACAAGGTACCCAACTACTACTTAAATATTACATGCGTCCTAGCAAACTTTATCACCTTCTTCATAAACAAACGGATTGATATTCATTGCCAAAAAAAAACATCGTTGTGATTCAGCACAAAAGGTAACACAAGAGGAGCATGAGGCTGCAAGTTCCAACAAATCTTTGTTATACGCAACAGTTCATATCATAACCAGAAATACCTGTCAAATGTCTATGTGAAATACAAAATAACCTTTGATTCAGTGTCTCAAAAATTTCTTGAATCAGCAAGATGTTGTATCGATGATAAAATATCAAAGCCTGCCGGGCTTCATGAAGCATGTTATCACATCAGGTTTTGTCGAACAGAAAAACTAACATTCAACTTCATTTCCTCTGTTACTCTGTTGACAAAGAAATTATTCAACAGAACTCGCCAATTTGACTTTGTTTTTGTCTGAAGGTAAATCAAGATGAGATAGCACCAATACCTTCAGTTTCAACAGCAAGAATAACATGGAAGGTTCAAGGATACAAAAGAACCATCGTAAAGCAATTAGATCAAATCAACGATCGTTGGAGAACATCCCAACAAAAATGGTTTAATCCTCTGATGCGATATTATAGAACAACGAATAAGCTTCTTATTAAACAAATCTGAAGTCACTGTCCACCGGACCAGAAAGTATCCAATCTGATAGAAACCAACGACGAAAAAGCGGTATCTTTGAAAAAAAATGAAAAAATGTTATCTAAGATAAAATCACTAACCTGGTGAAAAGCTTGTCCAGAAAATGTGGAGAGCTGATAAATGCTAGCGGGGAACATTCCGCAATCGGGTATTGTTGCACCTGACGCATCCGTAATAGTCAAGTGCAGACCCCGATCAATTTCTCACCTCCTGTGAAGTTTACGATGGCCAATATAGAATAATGTCTACAATAATTATGAAAAAAATCAATAATTGAGGTTTCAAAGTTTTGCGGGATTCTTAGTCTACACCCAGTATAATGATAAAGTCTCGACTGAAATTTATTGGATCCAATAAACAGAGTTATAGCCAATAAAATTTGCTACAATTTCTTTCAAACCGCAATCAAAATCTCTATCGTTTGGAAGTCTCTATGAAATACATTTTTGATAAAAAACAATAATAGGTTTACACTGCAGCAGATCACGATCAAAACACAGAAGGTAGGCTTCCAAAATTAAATTGGTGATTTGTTTATAATCAGTATACTTCCGGAGTAAATGACATTATCATAATTATTATCAACATACAAAATCATTTGTTCTCTTCTCTAGTAACTTTTGTTTGCTATGCATCCACGTAAAGATTGGGTGCACAACTTTTCAAACAAAATCAATCAATCATCAAAATGTGTTGGTTCCGAAACATTGACTATACATGGTGTATTCTTCTTTACTTAAGTTTTGAATAATATCAAGAATTCTACTTTTCAACGCGTATTGCAGACAGGATCATCAACAACTCAACACTGACTCAAACTGAAAAGTCGGCCGATGGTTAAAACAACCCTAGAAAACAGGTTTTTGAACAAACAAAAATCATCACTCCGCACAATCAACACAGAATCATCAGAAATAAAAAAGTACTCAAATGTCAATGAACATGCCACATAACAATATTCAGGTCTCAGGTATCGGACATATTTTTTCAAAACCGCGTTAAAATTCACCACTGCATGTCTTTATCGTCACCACTCTTGGAATGCTATCTTTTCCAGGATGAATCTGGATGATTCTGCCAAGCTTCCACTGGGATTATCAAAGGTTATCCTCTTTGATGATCACTAAAGTATTATCTTTGAGGTTGTTCTTCTGAGTTTTCTACTTGGTTTGGGTCTGCAGCTCAGACACAAACCCCTCACCCCACCGTTTTTAAAAATAAAACTTCATGTACAGAGTTATTGATTATAAATGCCCCCCCCTCTAACTTTTTAATTTGACGTTTTAGAAAAAAGTGTCCTAAATGAAAGTTTCATGGTTAAAAAAAATTAAGTGCAGTACACAGCAGAATTGTCAGGAATCATGATAGTTAAACCATGCCAAAACATTCAACTGCTTTGTTTCAACGATGTTATATGGCTATAAAAATTCGCTACCTGTGACTATCAAGCACTGTCCCAGCATTATTACTGGCAGATCAACGTATAGACACCTTCTCTTATCTGAACAGTATTATTAGTAGTTATTCATTAGTGTTAGTAATTAGTGTTATATAAAGCTAGTCTGATAAATTGTAACTGGTAGGTAATCGTTATGTTAATGTTTTGTGAGTGTGTGAGAGGTTAGGTGTAAGAGTAACCTCAGGTTAAATCTCGCCTCTCCTCACTTCTTATTCTCATCAATAAAGAAGATATTCATTTATTTATTCATTTAAAATAAAATTTTTGATGAACCTGTTTTCACATATACAGGGTGTTCCAAAAAGTCCGGGCAAGGTCTAACTTTCTTATTTCAAATTGATACCTCATTTTTTATTTGATATTTGAATTCTCCTTCAAATTCTAAACATTTTCTATGTAGCATATTATCCTATACCTAAGTTCAATGTATGAAAAGATATTTGATATTTATGAATTGAATAATACTAATTATATTTTGGCGTCCATTCCTCAATATCACATAATTAACAACGTAGTATGTGCATTCTGTCACTTCCAGCCCGCAAGGTTTGAGGACAATTTCTCCTGATCCGGTCCTGCCACACTCCAATCACTCCCACTCCCTCAATCGGCATCGCACAAACGTCATTGTGTCTTTTGTGCTTCGCTTGCAAGGACACGTTGTTTTTCCCAAATACGATTTCTACAAAACTGTTTAAATTATTTTTTATTGGTGCTGAGGACTTGATACTGTGAGTAATCTTAATCCCGTTTGCATGTTTGGATGTTAATCTTTTGCAAATTTAGAATTTCAAGCATTTTACCCAAATTCTCAGATTGATAGTTCTTGGCATGGGTAAAGAAACGGATAAGAAACGGGAGAGAAGCCTTTCGTCGGACTTTGAAGGCTCTAGGAGTCATCATTTTCATCAAATCATTAGAGTCACAAAAACGTATTTAAAAACTTAAAAAAGATAGGGGTCGATCAAAACGATTGCCGACTAGACATTGTGACGATCTCGCTCACGGCACTCGCGTTCAAGATCTGAACGTCGCAGTTGGACTGCATCGTCATCAAAGGCCAAGTGGGGACCGCTCTAGCCATGGCGGCGTAGCTTCAAGGTCAAGATCCCCGAGTAAAGAGGTAAACAGGGCCGGGATTAGATCTTTGACCGGAGATTTGACTCATGAGCAGGCTTGGAGCTTGATAGAAAGTCATTGCAGCCCTGCTGATTCAACAAATGCTAGCCACAATGCTGCAAATTCATAATGACGTCGAACTTCCTAAAGAAGTGCTTGAAATCCTATGGAAAAATCTCCAAAAAGAGCCAGACGTTGGTTTTGCATTGCATGCGGAACTACTGCCTAGATAAGAAGAAACCATACTCAAAGGCTTGCCAAAGGACGAAGCCACTAACATTCAAAGCCAGTACGAGGTACCCTCGAACTAACCATACCTGGAGGCCCACAAGTTGAATCCGGAGAAAGCAACTATCATGATGAAAAATGCTTTCGCAAGAATAAGAGACGCGGCTCAATCAGATAGGCAAAATCAATTAGGCAAGGGCATTTGTGCCCTAGGAAAAGCCATCCTGAATGACACGGAGTCGATCCCGATTGATTTTAAAAGGGACCTTTTGAAAAATTTGTCAAATGCAGGAAAGTTGCTGACGAACGTCTTTCATAAGGCGAGCGTTTCATGAAAAAACTGCTCATTGCCATTAATCAACGAAAGTATAAAAGAGCTATCAGACAAAATCCCCTTGACCGATCGCCTTTTTGGCGATGATTTAACTGAAAAAATAAAATGCACCAGGAGTTTGGAAAATGTTGAAAAAGTGCTAAAGCCATCTTACAAGAGTCAATCAGATGTTCGATGGAGGGGAAACCAAGAAGGAACTACTCAGAAAACCTACCAAAATAAAAACCCTGTTCCCCCGGACCGTAGCATGGGCAAGACAGGTCCCTCGAGAGGATACGGCCCGAAAAAGGAATGGGGCAGTTACGCAAAGTTGGAAAATCATCGGTCGTACAATCAGACGTACAACCGCAGTGGAAGGAGCAAGTAAATGAGGTAAGTTCCAGAGAGCCCCACAAATACAGCTAACACACTAATACTCACGTGGATTCAAGGTTATAAAATACCTCTCACAAAGCTTCTTTTTCAAAAACACAAACCCATTCCCAAAGAATTTTGTTCTCTTGAATTCGATCAAGTGAAACAAGAAATCAAAAAACTTTCGGGAGACTAAGGGAGCAATTGAACGTTGTGGACCATCCAAAGATTAGTTTATCTCAAGAATATTTCTTACGGACAAGGCAAATGGGAGAAAACGCTTTATTTTAAATTTAAGAAAATTGAATGAGTTCGTTCATGCACCCCACTTAAAAATGGAGGACGCAAGGACTGCTGCAAGGCTTATACAGGGAAATCTGTTTGCAGCATCGATAGATTTGACAGATGCGTATTACTTAATACCTATTCATGAAACACATAGAAAATCTATAGTTTCGAATTTGACAACAAACTGTAGCAATTCTGCTGCCTTCCTTTCAGCCTCGCATCAGCTCCTTACGCCTTTACAAAACTTTTGTGGCCAGTCATTGAACGACTGCGGTCGAACAAGGTTCTTTGTGTTAGTGATCTAGATGACTTTTCGCTATTAGGGCCCTCAGAAATCGAATGCCATTCCAAAATTCAGAAGACCATCAATTTAACAAAAACCCTGGGTTTTATTATCAACAAAGAGAAAAGTTGCTTTATACCCAGCTTGAGAGTCAAGTATCTTGGTTTTATTTTTGATTCGAACAGGCTTACGTTAGATTTGCCAAACGATAAAAAATATCGCATTTTGAAATGGACAAATACTTTGATGTTAACAAGAAATTGTAGTATTCGAAAGTTTGCCCGATCTTTGGGCAATCTAACAGCAGCTTGTCCGGCTGTGAGATATGGATGATTTTACACCAAACTTTTTGAAAGACAAACATTTCTTGCCTTACGGCATAACGATGGAAACTACAATGCCCGCTTAGAAATAGCAAGGGAAATGGTTGAGGATATGAGGTGGTAGCATCAGACGATTCGTTTCTCCAATAATAACTTGAAGTTAGATTCCTTTCAGCTAGAAATCTTAACGGATTCTAGTTTATCTGGCTGAAGAGCTGTTTGTAAGGGTGAAAAAACTCCCGGCTGGTGGGCCAGCTCCGAAAGAAACGAGCACATTAACATTCTAGAACTGAAGGCAATATATCTTGGACTAAGATGTTTTAGCAGTCCTCCAAAAGACTGTCGTATTCTAATACGCTAGGTTTCTGTGGCGTCATGACGTCAGCTGTCAGACGGAAATATCCAAACTATTTTTTATTACCACAAAAGCTGACTTTCCACTCGGCTAATCAAATACGCACTAATGGGACACACGATAAATGTAAAACACCCAAAAATATAGTCCAAAGAAGTCCAAATTAAACAGAAACACTGATTTCAAACTCACACAATACAGAATCAAATGTCATAAAAGCTTGTTTGGATACCAAATTCGGCCACGATCAATCATTTGATGCCTGTGACGTTTTCAAAAACGTCGCGTATACGATGTCACAATACAACGGCAGTGGCGTGCGTAAATCGAATGGGTAGTATCCAACATAATACTCTAATAGCGTTTTCGATTGGTAAAATCGGGCAGCACTGGTGCAACACTCGGGCAATATTTATGTTCGATTGGTAGAAATCGAGTGGATTTTTATGTTCGATTGGGGAACCGGGTCAATGAGTTTTGCACTCAGTGCAGATTTTTCGGCACGAGGTCTTTAAGCTCGTGCTGGTATAGTGCAATTTCAGTGCATTAGCAAAATTGAAAAAAAAAACATGAAAAATGGTGGACATAAACGTTGCGTGAGGTGATTCTGTGGGTGGACAAATTTCGAGTTAGAGCTATTATGGAATCTAGTAGTGCCGAAAAAAGGAAATACTGGCGTTGACGAGTTATGGAAAACGAGTACCTAGTCAAAACTGAATTAATTTCATTAAAGATCTGGTGCATAGGTATACCTTATTTCTCAAAAAAGTTGCTCCTACTATCTATGATCTATATAATACAATATAATTGGTCTCAAGATTTTGTCATTTGGCAATGAGAAATGGACTTCTAATTAGTTTAGTTCCAGAGCCGCTTCAGCCGCTACGCAGAGACAAAATAATATTAGATTTTCAAGAAGTTTAATGATTCCAATTTCAATTCAATCGGAATTTCACCGTGCAATATTATAGCACTCGATGAAAAATGTATGTTCGATTGGGATTGCCCTAGAGCAAATTTTCATCATAACTGGTTTTGCCTGAGGTCAAACCCAGTGCAACCCTTGTTTTCCCAATCGAAAACACTATAAATGATATGACTAGAGAGATCTGGAGATTCTGTGAACACGGAAACATCTGAATTCTCGCTTCATATATACAATCAGTCCAGAATATCCAAGCCGATGTGTGTTCAAGGATCTGACACAGAATGGTCCTTGAGTGTCCATATTTCCAAGGCCATCACGGAATCTTTCGGGATTCCAGATATACACATGTTTGCGTCTTTCCTCAACTACAAATGTGAGCGCTATGTTTCGTGGTTTAGAGATCCAGCAGAGTAGGCGCATTCTGTACAGGTGGTCGTTCCGGGCGCTCGTTAACAGAACGAACGCTGGCTGGATTCCAAAACACGTTCCGAACGCCGACGATCGTTACATATAAAACAACCGCCCAAGCGCTGGACAGCCGAAATTTGAACGCAGTGCGCGATATTAATTTTCAACTAAATGTCAAAAGAACACTCTCGATGACAATCTCAACGACTACTTTCCGATCCGTGTTCGCACGAACGCCTGTAGACGGTAACGAACATTGTCGGGTACCCCATTTGACGTCGGCATATTATACGGAATATGGATTGGCGTTTATCAGGCGCTCACACGAACGACATGAACAAACGCCCTGAATGAACGCCAAGGAACGACTGTACAGAATGCGCTAGCTGAGGTGATGTTCTGTACTGCGCACTCCTGCCTCCGACAAGCCTCCAAAGCGAGGCGAGCATGGTGGGATGAATTTCCAAGTAATGTTAACATTGGATGCGTTTTCTTCAATATAATTTTTATTATCCTTGAGGAATTTTCACAACTCTTGTAACTCTGAATTAGCTGCTACGAAGTTTTTACCGTCATCTGAAAACACCGTGAAGGGACAGCCACGGTGACTAGAAAATCTGCGTAACGTCATAATGAACGCATCTTTAGATAAGTCCGATAGGTCATTTCAGAAACCTGTCAACTGGTGACAGCTTGTACAGTGGAAACCATTTGATTTCGCACAAAATATTTTGAACACTACTCGTAAAATGCCAAACTTTGTCATAGTTTCATTAGTTTGAATAATCTTAATACAGCAAGCTGCATGGTTTCTCAAATGTATTATCCAGTGAAGCGAAGGGCGGAGGGCACTTCAATTGGCTAGTATGTAAGATATTTATGTGGTTAACAAAATATAAGAAGATAATAAAAAATACATTATTTGCATCTCTTTTATATCAGATTACTAAATATATATCACCTCAAACCAATCCCAGCGCATATACTACACAATACTCACCGCAGTGGTTTGATAATTTTTTTTATGGTTAAAAACCAAAAATCATCGAAGTTAACAAACGACACGTGATCAGAGACAATGAAACGATCTAGCAGATCACATGTGTGTTGGTTTATTTCACCTATGCATATCACGAGGTTTATCAAAAAATAACTGTGTGTGCGAATTCATATGCTTTCCACTGTACCATAAACAATTCCTAAATCGAGAAAAACATCAAGAAAAAAGAGTTAATCTGGCTAATATAACATACTTTTGCCTTGATAATAATATGGTCGGTAACTTTGGAGCATCCACAGTCCACAGTGACCAACAAGCCCGGCCTTGAAATATTTGAATGGATTGAAACTTGGACTTATCCTTGACGAAAACACGGATACAATTTATCTGCAACGTTGCCATCGTATCGACAGTCTTTCAGGAAAACGACAAAACGAGTCGAGGTTATACAAGATCTTAGCACAAGATAGGTTGGGCAGGAGCGTTACTTTTTAGACGATATTTAAGAGAACATCCACCGGCTATGCTGTGCAGGAGCGTACCTTTTTACTCGGGCAGGAGCAGCCATATGGGCAGGAGCGTTACCTATAAATCTGCAATATATCTTAATAATTGAACCTCTACTCGGTGACTTGGCAACACAGCATGACGTGCCTTGTGATTTTAGAATTGTATCCGTGTTTTCGCCAAGGACTTTAGAAACTTCACTAAGCTTTTCACTGCTGTACAGGGGGTCAATTTTTGAGCTTTTGTATCAAAACGTATACGCAATTGTGCGATCAGCTTCATTTTGAATAGGTAATCGCATTTTTGCGTATAAGTTTCAAACTTGCGAACGGTCAAGAATTGACCCTCAGTAAAATTACTTGTAGTAAGCACTTAAAAACTAACTACGTCCATGTAAGTTATTTTGGTAGACCCCTTGAGGGCTTGCATCACTTCTTAAACTAAAGGGGTCTATGTTGTTTACAATCGAACTTTCGGGTTAATATCTGATCAAAATTTCTGGGCTTCCTGCTATTAACTTCGCGAGATAATCACTCATTTTACCACTTTTCAAGATAAGAATCTCAACAGAACCATATTGCACACTTAGTGTTTTGAAAAATGTCTCAGAAAGTGAAGGAAAATAGTGACACTTAGAGGTTAATGTTTGTTTATGGTACAATCATCTGACTTTAAGGTTATGTTCTGAATTGGCCTATACTAGTTCCAAATGAACGGCTTTGGTGAAAAAACATACAGATCAAAAAATGTACGACTCACACTTGCGTCCGAGCGGCTAGGTGGCTGAGTGGTCTGTACGATAGTACGCGATGATCGGGTTCAAATCCCGAGTCGAACAGAAATCTATTTCTGTTCGACATTTAGTGGTACTCTCATTGGCTAACGTTGATGAGTAGACTGCAGTATCAGCAATTACTGACAGTCAAAAAGTTTAAATGAAAAGCCTAAATTAATTGGTCCTGCTAGTTCACATATATAACTAGATGATGATCAACTTAGTTAGAACTACAAAGGGCCGGATTTTCAAAAACCGGGGAGAAGAACAGCTAAGAGAAGCCTACTAGTTATAGCCTACTTTCTCTTGGCTGTTCTACTCCCCGATTTTCAAAAATCCGGCCCCAGTGGTCCTCGAGTTGGCGAAAAGGGTCATTAGGCCTACTTGCCGGGCAGTGGTTTGCTCCCCCACCCGTACCAATACCAAATACACTTGCGTCCAAAACGACCAATCTTTTTCTTCGTCATTATGGAAACTGCGTGGTCCAAACTCACATCAAAAGGTCGTCTGGGGTTTAACCTTTCATTGAATTAGTAACATTGGATTAGTAATTTTCGCAATAAACCGGAACATATCACACATTTATGACTAATCTTTCTACACTGGGACCTGCCGTTTATTGGCCAAAAATGTTTCCGGACTGTTGCCAATAATTTTCGAGGACCACAGTGTAATAACTTGATATGCTCACTTGAAATCAGTGAAGCTGACTTTTTCTGGTAGAATGGCAGGATGCTTCTTTTCAAATTAAAAATCTTCTCGAATTCTACCTTCTACGCGCAAGATCCCAGTAACGTCTGAAAATGGATTTTAATCTAGAATCTCACTGACCTACGCAACAGGCTTATTGTTTTGTAATTTCTTTTGAAAAATATTTTTTTTGGCCAACTTTAAAAGAAAATCTGTAATGCAAAAATAGGCTCATTTACATTGAGTACCCCAGTTTCAAGATCACCTTTTAATCTTTTGGCATTATTTTTCCATCCCAAGAAACATTTGTAGTTTTATCAATGCCTACAGGGGGTTGTTACGGCCTTTTTCATAAAATCTCGTTAAAGCCAATAATGATATCATTAAAACAACGATACAACCCCCTTACAACCCTGAGGGCTCACTCCTAAGGAGGCTGTCACGGCTCATTTTGAAGCTTGTTTTAAAACCTTGATGAAAGATTCCTAGTTAAGCATAAAGCACTCATAAAACCTTCATACAATGTGGTTCAGAACTAGTTGACTAGTCTCACAACCTTGTGGTCGTTACACTGACTTCTTCAAATACATTGATAAAACACTTTTTGCTAATTTGCTATGTCATAAAACCTCTATCGTTGTATTTTGACAGTTATTATGAGATCTCCTCTTAGAAATTGATGAAAATGGACAAGCAGGTATTCATATCATTATTTAGACATCTCAATCTCAGAACGAGCCATCATCATGCGAGTAAGTACCAACGAATGTGAGTTTGCTGATAAATGTATATTAAATACTCACCCAAAACACTTGCTCCTCGAAAATATGGCGTTTAAATATACAGGGTGTCCCAGCAAGGGTGGCCACCGGCCATATCTCAGAAACTACTGGACCTAAAAGTTCAGGAAAAAAAAAATTATCACTAAAGTGGCCACAAGAAAATGCTGGGAAATATTTATAACTTCGAAATTTTTCCGCTAGGGGGCGCAATCAAAGCTTACATATTAAAATTCGATATTTCTCCGGAAATTCTCAGATTGAGGTATATCTTTATCAACATGGTTAGAAAACCTAGATAATTTCACGTCTTTTTGGTACAGGGCTCATTGGCGTACCGATCTTCGTGTGAGTAGGGGAAGGTAGTGAAAGTGTAATTGTTCAAGTAGCTGTAACTTATTAACGACTTGTCTGATTTTGTTGCGTATAGGCTTGTTTAGAAGATAAATGTGAGTACTTTCGAACATCGTATCCAGTAGTGCGTGATTGTCTCCAGAAAAGTTGCTAGAAGGCGTAATTTGAATTAAAATCTGTTATTTTCGTTTCACCTCAAAAATTTTAATGGTACGGTATAATTCTGATAACAGAATCGCAATGAAGATTAAATTTACAAGAAAAAACCTCCAAACCGCAGGTTGATATCTTTTCTCGTTTTCGAGTTATTGCCGAGAAAAGAGTTTTTGACACTCGAAAAGTTGTTTGTTGTGTAGTTCTATTGCAACCTGCTTTTTTTTTTGGTTTCAATAATAATAACTAGTCCAAATGATGTAAAATTTAATGTTTTCATTTGTTATTTCAATAGAACAAAACTCATAATAAATGAAAAATATTTTGATGAGCATAACCCAAACTAACCCAATCTAATTATGTATTGAATATTGCAATGATGGGTTGAAAAAAAATCTAGGTAGCTGTGGGAAAACATCGGCGGGTTTTCATGGAGATAATTGAAACAGAAATTGCAATCATAAAAATCTTTTAATTATCATTTTAACATTCTCTGTTAAAATGTCTTACACCAATGCCGAGGCTTTTGATATGCTCGCCGTATATTTCCAATGTTTTGGAAATGCTCCGATTGCGGCACGTGAATACGCTGAAAGGTATCCTGAACGAAGGCACTACAGCAGAAAGGTATTTCGGCGAATGGCAATACGTTTAAGAACAACGGGAAGTGTACAGCTCAATCCAGTTCCAATCAGAAGACGTCCGGTATGAAACCATGAAGACAATATTATAAACGTTCTCGCTTACGTGGAAGCTTCACCGCATTTGAGCACAAGAGAAATTTCCCACCATCTAGGATTAAGTCGTTCTTCAGTGCTCCGAATTTTAAGAGACTTCAAACTTCGTCCATACCATCTTTCCTTACACCAAGCTCTATCAGAAGATGATTTCAACAGGCGACTAGACCATTGCTATTGGTTTCGAGAAATGTGCAACGAACATCCTCAATTCCTCTTCCAAATTTTATGGACCGATGAAGCCCGTTTCTCTAGTTCTGGAAATGTTAATTTGCATAACATGCACTTTTGGTCGCGGGAAAACCCACACTGGATGCGGGAAGTGGATCATCAAGACAGGTGGAGTGTAAACGTCTGGTGCGGAGTGTTAGGAAACAAAATTATTGGGCCGTATATTATTGATGGCCATTTAAATGGTGAATCATATTTAAACTTTTTAGAAAATGACTTGCAAATACTTTTAGAAGATGTTCCCATTGGTCTTAGGATGTCCATGTGGTACCAACATGACGGTTGCCCAGCTCATTATGCACGGAGAGTTCGTGATTTTTTAAACAACCGTTATCAAGATCGCTGGATTGGAAGGGGCAGTTTGTTCCCATGGCCACCGAGATCCCCCGATTAAACTGTGTTGGACTATTACTTGTGAAGACGAATCAAGGACATCGTTTACAAAACTCGTCCCACCACAAGAGAAAATATGATTGAGCGGATTGAGAATGCTATACATTCCATTGCACCAATTGAAATAGAAACAGCTGTTTCTATTTGTAGGCACAGAATTGATAAATGTATTTTACAAGATGGAGGACAATTCAAACATTTTTAAAGTTAAATAAAACTACACAACAAACAACTTTTCGAGTGTCAAAAATTATTTTCTCGGCCATAACTCGAAAACGAGAAAAGATAACAACCTGCGGTTTGGAGGTTTTTTCCTGTAAATTTAATCTTCATTTCGATTCTGTTATCAAAATTATACCGTAACATTTAAATTTTTGAGGTGAAACGAAAATAACAGTTTTTAATTCAAATTACGCCTTCTAGCAACTTTTCTGGAGACAATCACGCATCACTGGATACGATATACGAAAGTACTCACATTTATCTTCCAAACAAGCCTATACGCAACAAAATCGGACAAGTCGTTTATAAGTTACAGCCACTTGAACAATTACACTTTCACTACCTTCCCCTACTCACACGAAGATCGGTACGCCAATGAGCCCTGTACCAAAATGACGTGAAATTGTCTAGGTTTTCTAACCATGTTGATAAAGATATACCTCAATCTGAGAATTTCCGGAGAAATTTCGAATTTTAATATTTAAGCTTTGATTGCGCCCCCTGGCGGAAAAATTTCGAAGTTATAAATATTTCCCAGCATTTTCTCGTGGCCATTTTAGTGATAATTTTTTTTTTCCTGAACTTTTAGGTCGAGTAGTTTCTGAGATATGGCCGGTGGCCACCCTTGCTGGGACACCCTGTACAATTTATATATTTTTGAGGCATTATGGTTGAATTGAAAAATGATTAAAATTTTTGAAAAAAGTGTCCCAAATGAAAGATTCATGATTGAAAATAGTATTTTTGATGAACCTGTTTTCACATATACAGGGTGCTCCAGAAAGTCTGGGCAAGGTCTAACTTTCTTATTTCAAATTGATACCTCATTTTTTATTTGATATTTGAATTCTTCTTTAAATTCTAAACATTTTCTATGTAGCATATTATCCTTATCTGAGTTTGATGTATGAAAAGATATTTGATATTTATGAATTGGATAATACTTATTATATTTCGGCGTCCATTCCTCAATATCACATAATCAACAACGTAGTATGTGCGTTCTGTCACTTCCAGCGACTAA
This sequence comes from Orchestes rusci, assembly GCA_958502075.1. Classification (NCBI taxonomy): domain Eukaryota; kingdom Metazoa; phylum Arthropoda; class Insecta; order Coleoptera; family Curculionidae; genus Orchestes; species Orchestes rusci. The sequence continues at coordinate 38,700,924 of OY293304.1, forward strand.
CCCGGCTCTGCCTCACTCCAATCAGTCGCACTCCTTCAATCGGCATTGCACAAACGTTATTGTGTCTTTTGTGATCCGCTTGCAAGGTCACGTTGTTCTTCCCGAATACGTTTTCCAAAAAACTGTTCAAATCATTTTTTATTGGTGTTGAGGACTTGATACTGTGAGTAGTCTTAATCCCGTTTGCATGTTTAGGTGTTAATCTTTTGCAAAATTAGCCTTCCAAGCATTTTACCCAAATTCTCACATTGATAGTTCATTGCACTTATCCATTTTCTTTCCTTGTCTGGCTTAGCATTGGTGAAGAAACGGATAAGAAACGGGAGAGAAGCCTTTCGTCGGACTTTGAAGGCACTAGTCATAAAAAATTATTAGAGCTACAAAAACGTATTGATAAACGAAAGAAGATCGAGGTCGATCAAAACGAGGTCAATCAAAACGATCGCCGACTTGACATATATGGCACTCGCGTTCAAGATCTGAACGTCAAGGTGGTCGTACGTCACGCACCGTTGAACGGAGAAGACAACATCCGATCTCGATTGGATCGAGAGAGAAAAGAGATGGCCAGGATGTCGCAGTTGGACTGCATCGTCATCAAAGGCCAAGTGGGTTCGCTCTAGAGATGGCGGCGTAGCTTCAAGGCAGGATTTCCGAGTAAAGAAGTAAATAGGGCCGGGATTGGATCTTTGGCCGGAGATTTGACTCATGAGCAGGCTTGGAGCTTGATAGGAAGTCATTGCAGCCCTGCTGATTCAACAAATGCTAGCGACAATGTTCTGCAAATTCATAATGACGTCGAAATTCCTGAAGGAGTGCTTGAAATACTGTGGAAAAATCCCGAAAAAGAGCTAGACGTTGGTTTTGCATTGCATGCAGAACTAGTGCTTAGATGAAAAGATACCAGACTCAAGGGCTTGCCAAAGGACAAAGCCACTTACCTTTTAGGCCAGTACAAGGTACCCTCGAACTAACCCTACCTGGCGGCCCCCAAGTTGAATCCGGAAATAGCAACTATCATGATGAAAAATGCTTCCGCAAGAATAAGAGACGCGGCTCAATCAGATGGGCAAAATAAATTACGCAAGGGCATTTGTGCCCTAGGAAAAGCTATTTTGGCCATCCTAAATGACACGGAGTCGATCCTGATTGATTTTTAAAGGAACCTTTTAAAAATTTGTCAAATGCAGAAAAATTACCGACGAACGTGTTTCATAAGGCGAGTCTTTCAAGAAAAAACTACTTTTTGCCATCATTTAACAAAAACATGAAAAAGCTATCAGAAAAAATCCCCTCGACTGATTACCTTTTTAGCGATGATTTAACTGATAAAAATAAAATCCATCAGGAGTTTGGAAAATGTTGAGAAAGTCCTGAAGACATCTTACAAAAGTCAATCAGATGTTAAAGGTCAGAAAAAGATGAGGGGGACCCGTGGAGGAACTACTCAGAAGACCTACTCAGAAGACCAAACCAAAAAACCCTTTTTCCCCGGACCGTCGCATGGGCGAGACAGGTCCCTCGAGGGGATACGGCTCGAAAAAGCAATGGGACAGTTACGGAAAGTTGGACAAACATAGGTCGTACAATCAGACGTACAACCGCAGAGGAAGGGGCAAGTGAATGAGTTAAGTCTTGGAGACCTTGAAGGACGATCAAAACATTTTCAGAAAGCATGGTCCAGAATTACAGCTAACACACTAATACTCACGTGGATTCAAGGTTATAAAATACCTTTCAGAAAGCTTCCTTTTCAAAACCACAAACCTATTTCCAAAGAATTATGTCCTCTTGAATTCGATCAAGTGAAACCAGAAATTGAAAAGCTTTTGGACAAGTAAGCAATTGAACGTTGTGGACCAAAGATCAGTTTATCTCAAAAATATATCTTGCGGACAAGGCAAATGGGGAAAAACGCTTTATTTAAAATTTGAGAAAATTGAATGAGTTTGTTCATGCACCCCACTTCAAAATGGAGTACGCAAGGACTGCTGCAAGGCTTATACAAAAAAATATGTTTTCAGCATCGATAGATTTGACAGATGCGTATCACTTAATACCTATTCATTAAACACATATGAAATCTTACGATTCGAATTTGACAACAAACTGTATCAATTTTGCTGCCTTCCTTTTGGCCTCGCATCAGCGCCTTACACCTTTACAAATCGGCCAGTCATCGAACGACTGCAGTCGAACAAGGTTATTTGTGTTAGTGATCTAGATGACTTTTTACTATAAGGAATCTCAGAAATCGAATGCCATTCCAACATTCAGAAAACCATCAATTTATTAGAAACCCTAGATTTTATTATCGACAAAGAAAAAAATTGCTTTATTCCCAGCTTAAGAGTCAAGTATCTTGGTTTTATTTTTGATTCGAACAGGCTCACGTAAGAATTGCCAAACGATAAAAAAAATCGCATTTTGAAATGTACAAATACTTTGATGTTATCAAGAAATTGTAATATTCGAAAGTTTGCCCGATTTTTGGGCATTCTAACAGCAGCTTGTCCGGCTGTGAGGTATGGGTGATTGTACACCAAATTTTTTGTAAGGCAAACATCTCTTGCCTCACGGCATAACGATAAAAACTACAATGCCCGCTCAGAAATAATTAGGGAAATGGTTGAGGATATGAGGTGGTGGCATCAGACGATTTATTTCTCCCATAATAACTTGAAGTTAGACTCCTTCCAGCTAGAAATCTTAACGGATTCTAGTTTATCTGGCTGAAAAGCTGTTTATAAGGGTGAAAAAATACACGGCTGGTGGGCCAGCTCCAATAGAAACGAGCACATAAACATTTTAGAACTACAGGCAATAGATCTTGGACTAAGATGTTTCACCAGTCATCTTAAAGACTGTCGTATTCTAATAATATGTGACAATGCAAACTGTCTAATGGAACGATCTAGCAGATCACATGTGTGTTGGTTTATTTCACCTATGCATATAACTTTACATATATACAGGTGTATTCACGTTATTCGACACGACACATCATGGGTAAAGTATCTGATTTCAAAGATTTTTTTTTCTGAATGGATAGGGACCCTTTAGGGCTACATTTTAAAAATATTTTCATGTTATACAGGGTGTCCCTAAAACACGAAACGTATCAAAGTTGTATTTTTCCAAACCGAATACCTTGTATATTATTTCATTTTTGGTTTGCATGATCAAAATTAAGGTAAGTTTGATTAAGGTTTAATACACCTGAACCTTATGGATTTTGAAATATCTTCAATTTTGCGAAAATGTAGTATTCATTTTAATGCTTAATTTCTCAGCTGTTGGCTTCCTTTTTTAATCAAATAAATAATCAAGTCTACCAATTAATCAAGTTTGATGTCACTTTTATGAAACTTTTAATAACTTATACAGGGTGTCAAAAAGTTATGGTTAAATAATCAATATCTTTAAACGGTAATAGCTTGTCTAATTTGAATGTCAACAACAGATGTAGAATTCAATTATCTATCAATTATTATCATACGTTCCTATTACAGATCACTGATTACTGAAGTACAGGTGCTACGAGTTTCGGGCTGTTGGCCCCGACACCGCAGCCTCTAGTTGGGCTTATTGTATCTTCTTTGTGCCTGTCTCTCAGTCGAAGAGCTCCATTGCCCGAATAAGGTTCATGACTCGTTCTACTGTTTCCCTGTCCGTCCTTTGAGGAGTGGTTGTGAATTCTCCATTATCTTTTCTCCAGTACGTCAGCGCTTCACATTCGAATACAATGTGGGAGGCTGTTTCCTCCTCCTCGTTGCACAGCCTACATATGGGTTCCTCGTTGAAAAGACCCATGATATGCATGTGTTTCCTTAGAGTGCAGTGTCCAGTTAATATACCTGTTACTTTCCTAAGGTGATTCCTGCTGAGTTTCAGTAGGCTTCCAGAAAATGATGACTCAATCTCGTCTGCCATCATTAATTTACTGTGTTTCAGACCTGGTGATTGACACCATCTAGCTTTCTGTTGTTTTTTGAACCAACAGTTCAGCCAACCTCTCACAGAGGATTTTGTACCTGCTATTGGTAGCAGGTTCTGGACCCAGAAGTGGTGTGTTTGCGGCTTTGCGTGCCAGTAGATCCGCCCGATCGTTTCCAGCTATCCCTGTGTGTCCTGGTATCCATCCAAGAGTGACATCGTTAGATACTCCCAGTGTGATAAGGTTTTGCTGACAGTACATGACTTGTTTGTATTTGGTTTCACGACAGGAGATGGTTTTGATTGCAGCTTGGCTGTCACTAAGGATAAGGATTTTCCTTCCTCTGTAGCCTCTCCTGGGATTCTCCTGCACGCATACGTTTATTGCATGTACTTCTGCCTGGAAAACTTTAGCGTACATCCCGAGTGGTTCACATGTTTCCCACTTTGAATTTTCACCTACGATTCCGGCACCAGCTCCCCGGCTTGTTTTGGAGCCGTCTGTGTACCATATTGCCTCATTAGCCATCCGGAGTTGTTTCACCGTTTCCTCTTCCCATATTAGCTTGGTCTTGGGAGACGTGCTAAAGTTGATATTTTTCAGCATGATATCACTCCTCATTGTTACTAAGTGGTTCGTGACTGTGCTGGTTATCTTAGTGTGTCCTTGGGAGTTTGAGTGGCTCCAGTTCCCGGTGTTGCCAAGTCTATAAGCTCCCATTCTTGCTTCCATTTTGATATAGATATCTAAAGGAGGTAGGTTAAGTATGGCCTCCATGGCAAGTGTTGGAGTGGTTTTCATGGCTCCCGTTACACAGAGACATGCTAGCCTCTGAACTTTTGCAAGCTCCGTGGCTGCTTGTCGCTGCTCGATTTTCGGCCACCAGACAACAGAGCTGTAAGCAAGAGTGGGTCTCACCACGGTACAGTGGAGCCAGTGTACCATGCGCGGATTTATGCCCCAATTCTTTCCTATCGCTCTTTTGGTTGCCATTATTGTGGCTTTACCTCGATTCACTATTTTCTGTAGGTGTGAATTCCATGTGAGTTTGTCATCCAGGATGATGCCTAGGTATTTGACTTCTCTTACCACCTGCAGTTCTTGTCCAAAGAACATGGGTTTGAATAATTTCGCTGTCTTCCTCTTTCTCGTAAAGGTGACCAGGGAGGTTTACTCAGGATTGACCTCCAGGTTCACCTTCCTGCACCAATCTTCTACGATTGTCCGAGCTGTCTGCATCAGTTCTGATATTGTCTTGGTGTGTTTGCCAGTGATAAGTATTGCTACGTCATCGGCATAGCCTTGGACGTAGAAACCTTTGCTGTTTAACTCCACCAGTAGTTCATCTGCGACTAGGTTCCAGAGGAGAGGGGACAAGACTCCACCCTGGGGGCAGCCTTTAGGTGCCTCTATAGTTACAGTTTTGTCAAGCATAGTTGCTTGAATTCTTCTACCTTTCAGCATGTTTCTTATCCACCTACAAACTGTGTCTTTAATTCCACGCCGATTGATTGCGGTGGTCATTAAATCGGAGGAGGTGTGATCAAATGCTCCTTCTATATCAAGGAATGCAGCTAGGGCAACTCCTTGGTTGTTCAGTGGTTGCTCTATTTTATGAACAAGTTCATGCAGAGCAGTTTCACATGATTTACCAGGTTGATGGGTTTTTTTTTTTTTGTGTAGTGGCCTCTCTATTATGGAGGTCTTATGGAGGTATGGTGCCTTTCAATCACTTTCCCAATCGTTTTGAGTAGAAACGACGAGAGATTTATTGGTCTGAATGCCTTGGGCTGAGAGCTATCTTTTCCGGGTTTCGGTATAAAGACCACTCGTGAGAGTTTCCATATCATGGGTATGTGTCCTGTTGCCAGGCTTGCTCTGAATAGTTAGCAAAGCATCGATATGAGTTGGGCTTCGCCCTGCTGCAGGTGTGCCGGTATTATCCCATCGCATCCAGGTGCTTTGTATGGTTCGAATGAGTTTATGGCCCATTCGATTCTATTCTGGTGTCACAATCTGACGGGCTATGACCCAATCATCTCTTGATTCGAGGGCTTTTCGACCTCAGTGCAAAACTTCCTCCAGGAGTTCCACTTAGCTTCCCTTACTTCTTTGTTGTATTTCGTCAGAGTATGGTGGTATTCATCCCATTCACCGGTTTTCTTGGCCACATTGAAGAGTCTGCGCGTGTCCCCCTTCATCTTGTCAAGTTTCTTGTTTCACCAGGTTGTGTCCTTGCATGAAGAACGCCGGATTAGCGGACAGCTTTGATGGTATGAGTAAATTATAGCGTTTTGTAGTTGTTCCGCTACCACCTCAACATCAAATCTGTCACGCATACGTTCCTTGATCCCGCTCAACCCCGCCTCCAGCTCCTCCCGGTATTCAGTCCAGTTTGTTTTGCGTCGGTTGCGGTACATTTCTGACGGCTTGTCAATACTATTGATTTTCATCAGTATATACCTATGGTCTGACAGGGATGGTTCATCGGATACGCGCCACCGCTGGATATCGGGATTGATACGGGAGGTGGACAGAGTGACATCAATAACTTCCGACCGTATGCGGTTTGCAAAAGTAGGCTTGTTGCCCTTGTTTAGAATCTCCAAATCATGGGTTATAATAAAATCCAATGAAAACTCACCTCTTTTGTTGATATCGCTGCTCCCCCAGATGATGTGATGCGAGTTGGCGTCCATACCTATCATACACTGTAGGTTTCTCTGCCCACAGTGATTCACTAGCTAACTTCTCACGTCTTCAAGTGAAGCGGCGAAAAAGAAAAAAAATAGGTTTCTTAATAACACCAATAGATGGACATGCCGTGTCCAAACCCTCGTTAGGAACATTATTTCACCTATGGTATTTTGACAACTTCTATTATTATTTCCTTAAAGTTGTCAGTTATTAATTAATATTTTCAATTACTAATCGTTCTATCAGTGCTAGCAATAGCTTGTGATCTTTGTAGAAAAAATGCTAATTTATCCAAAAGAAGAACGGATCGACATGATTTTTATACTGGGAAAATGCAATCAAAACTGCCTCTTAGCTTCAATAGTTTACTCTGAAAGATTTCCAAACAGAAAACATCCAAATAAGGCAGTATTTGAGAGACTGTTAACACAATTTAGAGAAACTGGAAGTGTTCAGTATGAAAAACCCATCAAAAGGAAACCTGTGACTGGAAATGAAGATACTCAATTGGCGGTGATCACCTCCGTAATCGAAAATCCCCATATAAGTCAACACCAAATAGCGCAAAATATCGATTAGTAATTGAAAATATTAATTAATAACTGACAACTTTAAGAAAATAATACTAGAAGTTGTCAAAATACCATAGGTGAAATAATGTTCCTAACTAGGGTTTGGAGACGGCATCTCCATCTATTGGTGTTATTCAGAAACCTATTTTTTTTATTTTTCTTCGCTTTACTTGAAAACGTGAGAAGTTGGCTATAGGAACGTATATTAATAATTGATATATGATTAAATTCTATATCTGTTGTTGACATAAAATACAGGGTATCCCATTTAAATTAAACAAGCTATTACCGTTTAAAGATATTGATTATTTAACCATAATTTTTAGACACTCTGTATAGGTTATTGAAAGTTTCATAAGTGTGACTTGAAACTTAATCAATTGATAGACTTGATTATTAATTTGGTAAAAAAAAAAAAAACAACAGCTGAGAGATTAAGCATCAAAATGAATACTACATTTTCGCAAAATTGGATATATTTCAAAAACCATAAGGTTTAGGTGTATTAAACCTCAATCAAACTTACCTTAATTTTGATCATACAAACCAAAAATGAAATAATATACAAGGTATTCCATTCAAAAAATACAACTTTGATAAGTTTTGTGTTTTAGGGACACCCTGTATAACAGGAAAATATTTTTAAAATGTAGCCTGGGGTCCCTATCCATCCAGAAAAAAAAACTCATTCAAAATCAGATACTTCAGCCATAATGTTTCGTGTCGAATAACGTGAATAACCCTGTATATTGGATAACTAAATCCAACCCTTCAGTAATCTTCGTAAATTTGCACGACGAAGTAGTATTGCTTGATATAGTATTTGATACCTCCAAGAGTCACCTCCGAGAGTCTGCAATACACTATTAGACAAGTGCAAGCAATAAACCTCGGTGTTATAATGACGCCGTAATGCTAACAATAAATAATTTATCGGAAACTTGGAAAATAGGAAATAAAAAAGGAATTCTCTCACTCAGCTCTCTGTATGATACTGCTGCCTTGTCTTCTTCTGTAGCAACCATTACCTATCCACAAATAATTGCGAAATACGGACACACAATAAAAACTTCATTCTTTTTTGAACTATTTTCGCTATTATCCGGCTTCAGAGGACCTAATTATGTATTTAATTTTACTTATGTTATTTATGATAGCTTTTCAAAGTGTATTGCAGACTAGATCATTCACAATGGACAATTAACATACGTTTTCAAATGACTTGAAATTTCATAAATATATTCAAGACAATAGAGTCATCAGCGAATTTTTTTTCCAAAATACCCAAAAATATACTTAATAAATGAAAAAGGAAACGCAAATCTCAAGGTATGATCGAAAACGGGGTGGACCTAAATTTTCCTTTCAAGAGAGAGAAAGTTATTACAGTCAATACTTACGCCAGGTGGAGAGAGATAATGTATTCCGTGACGTCGTGGTTGTATATTGGCGCTTTTCAATCGGTTATTGCTACATTATTAGAGGTCGTAGGTTGATTTTTTTAACATCAATGGCATCAGTACTTACTAATCCTTATACTTTTCATATTTCCATGAGCAAATTGTCCATTCAATACTGACTCAAACTGACTGACCGGGTTTTTGAACAAAGAAAAGTTATTACCCCGCACAACCAACACGGAATGATTAGAAATAAAAAAATTACTCAAATTTCAATGAGCACATGGTGGAATGCATAAACCGTGGTACCTATATGCTATCGCTTAAAGTAAATGCTACATTTTTGAAGAATTTTCCACACTGACAAAGCGTCCACCACTCTCCGTCACATATGCTACTATGTACGGATTTCATAGAAGAAGGTAGTACGCTTCAGCATCTGCATACATATGTTCACGTGTGTCGCAGATTCACTTCTCTATACAGGGATCTTGGCTCCTATTATAACTGCAGCAGGAGAAAGATCTAGAAGAATCTTAGTGCATTCGATATCCGGATTTAGATTTACTATCGGTCAATTGGTTCTGGAAATATTAGCGAAAATCCGAAAATGGCAGATTTCATTTTTTGCCAGTAAATCCGAAACGGCTAATTTGACAGCTGTTAAAATGTGACATTATTGGGACACTTTTTGAACTGGCAAAAAACGACTTCCGCCATTTTTGATTTTTCGCCAATACTTCCAAAACCATTGACCGATCGCAAATCTAAAACCGGACATCGAATGCGCCAAGTTTCCTCTAAAACTGTCTCCATTTAACCTGTATAGAGAAACAAATCTGGGACACACTGTATAGTGATTTATTGAGGGACACTAACGTGGCTACTGGTGACCAGCAGGTTTTTTCACATATTGGGCTCGCCCCACGTAAACTCAGAGGAGGGAACAACCACCACTGAGCAAGTCCACATGTATTGCTCCTTCCTCTGAGTTCACGTGGGCGATCCCGATAGTTAGAAAAAAAAACTGCTATGGTAATTGAGTAGTATCTACTTCAGTTCAGGTGAAGTTGGTGTTCAAGAAACTTCGCTAACCAAAAATCAAGTCTCTTTATTTACCAAGAAAGAGATTTAGCTCATTTATCGATGATATAATGGGTGGAATGCAATGAAGTATCTACTTCATAGCATCTGCTTTTACCTTGAAGTATCTGCTCTCACCTTGAATTATTTTCTCCACCCGAAAAAAATCTACTTCACTATACAGCACATTCAAAGTATCTACTACCGGAATGAAGTATCTACTATCGAGTGATTGTTTCTATGAAAAAATCTTGATTTTCAAGAAAACGAGCTCAAACCTGAAATACCTAATTCTGAAAGTGAAACAAGTACTAGTAACTATACAAAGAAGACGAATGGATCGCATAAACCTGCATCATCTATGATAAGTTTATATAACCCGAATGATCTACGATAGTCCTCGTTGAATCTCCTGCCTTGTAGATAAAAGATTTGATTTACTGTGACCTCAAACAGAAACCTTTCTCAAACTGAAGTAGATACTACAAAACTTTGATGTAACCCGTACATGGTGTAGTACTCGGTGTAGTATAATCATATGCTATAGAAATAAGTAGATCCTTCGTGGTGATTCTACTAGCAACTACTTCAAGCATTAGCATTCACTACGATTCATTAATTCTTCCTATCGTAATACAGGTATTTAGGTAATTTCGAGGGTAATTTCTTATCATGAAACCATGCAGGTGTATGCGATCTATTTGTCTAATTTGTATAAAACCAGGCTACTTTCACAATGAGAAACTTGCATGAGAAATTGAATCGACTTTTTATTGCAATAAGATATGAAATAAGAACAAAACTGCTTCGTTACCGAGCTAACGGGTGTTGAAATTTTATTTTGATTTTTGTTTTTTCTAGATAATATTATTGAATTGATGTCGATGTTTTGATGAAAGTTTGTGTTTGAGTGTTTTATTATCATAACTTGTAGGGTGCGCTACCTACACGTATTTTAGCTGTTATGAACAGCACTCACAGTTTTGGACCTGTATTGTATTTTCGAGTCAAAAAGTAGATTTCCTTATTATTTTCATGCAGAAAATATATACCTAGTCACAAGTCGCTACGTGTAACCATTCTCAAAATATCTGAATTTTGAATAATTGATACATATGATTTTGGAATTATGGCAAAGGTAACCTGCTAGAAGTTATTACAATACATATTATTTCGTATGATTGCTCCATATTTCTAGTAAGTCGACTAGTTTGTGATTTTATCACCAATTCTCATTCAAACACTATTTCGAGAAAAAAAACTGAAAGAAATTGAATAAAATAAAAACTTTAACACCCCTTAACAAAAGCATTTCTGGACACATGCTTATGGGAAGTTCTCATCCTATTTTCAAGCAGGCATACTTATCCTGATTTTTGGGCACTGTCAATGAAACACCATGCTTCACCATAGTTTGAAAATCACATGTTTTCATTATTTCGAATCCAAATATCTCGAGAATGGTTGCACGTAGCGACTTCCAACAAATACATAAAAAGATATCATTTCTGCATAAAAATGACAAAGAAATCTATTTTTTTACTCGAAAATATACCTTTTGCAGAGTCGTCCAAAAATGTTATGACTTAGATCAAGTTCGAATTAAGCATGATAAGAAACCCCAAAATACCAATTTTTATCAAAAGATTGACATTCAATGAAATATTATGTTGGAAAAATTAAAATGAAAATAAAATCTCAACAGCATGTAGCTCTGTAACAAAACATTTTCGGATACATGTTTATAGGAAGTTTTCTTCTTATTTCAAAGCATTAAAACTTGTCCCGAATTTTTTGGCACCGCAATCAGACTTCTCCGATTGCTCTGAATCGGTCCTTTATGTCATGTAGATGTGTGAGAGATAAATCGGAATCGTTCGACAAAAATATCTGAATGATCGGATGACGATCTCTTTTGCTCAAGGTATTGCTTTGTTTGTTGTAACTCAACTGATTGGGTAAGTTTAGTTATAAGAGCTGGTATAGCATTTGCCAAAGCGTCATCAGTTATTTTTAAGTTAAAACAGGCAAACACGACTGAGTAAGTAAAAGAATTGCAAAATATCAAGGTAAGGTGAACAAGTCCGAATCGTTTCTCTATTTTACCTTGCTCTGATCCATCGGATGGCACGTGACAAATATCTGCTCGAATCCAAGACGACGATACCAAACCCACTCACTGCACATTTCAAATCATTATATATCCGTCAATCTTCTACTAACAAGAAAAAGAGCAGCACGGCCTTTCATGGACTTTCAAATCCAGCAATAAAAAAAATTATGCAAGTTTTCTATTTGGTTTTTCAGGTTCAATTGGGAAAAATGTAGTGTGGATTGCAAATAGTTTTCATAATGATCATGAATTTTTTGTAAAAATAACCATATGACATACTTTTTTCCGGTATTGGAAAGGCATGATACTAAAACACACACGATATGATCAATTGCTGGACGAAATTAGAACCAATCCGCGCATGTCGTCACCGCGAGCCAAAAGTGAGGTTGGATTTAAAACATCCATAACGTTACCTAGTTACCATTTGCTGGTCAAAATTTGAACTGGCTCACGCATGACGTCCCCGCGTGACATTGATTGTTTAGATTTGATGTAGGTCACGTGATGACTTCTGAAGTGGGATGTGCGAGAGTTTATCTTGTTGGTTTCAGTATCATGGTGTCCGAGTTACCTAGGAAACTTATGAATTTTGAGGTTCGGACACGCAATAACGTCAGCGGAACCTGCGCGAGATCATATCTTGTTTGTTATAGTATCATGTTGGGAAGATACTTTGTTTTTGCCTTACGGTGAAATATGTTCATTTCGGGTGATGCAGATACAACTGGGTCAAAGCAAATGCTTAGAAGATACTTTTAGGCTGAGATGTACTACAGTCTGTTCATGGTTTTTCTGCGGTCACGTCGCAGTATTTGACGTTTGGCAGTATGTCGTAGATTAATCGATCCACATGTGACATTTGACAAATTGATCCAAAAGACCATCGTCCAGACGTACGTTATTTTTTTTTCAATGTGTAAGAGAGAGACGGAAAAGCATGACGTAACAGCAGGAAAGCCATGAACAGACAGTACCTTCTACTTTGTATGCATTTCATCCAATATGTAAAATACCCCTGCGCAGATTATGAAAAAATGAAAATTTCAAGTCGACAAATTCCAGAATACTTCCCCATAAAAACAAAAGATACTGATAAGCAAAAAGCAACAAGAACTTTGAAACTTAGTCTTATGTACGGTTCTCACGAGGCGATTCTAGTTAAAATATTTTTGTTGGTCAACAAAAATCACAAGCGGTTTTTGTTCTCAAGAGGCGATTTCAGTAGAACGACCTTTGTTGATCAAGAAAAATCGTTTTGAAACGATTATCGGACTGAAGTGACATTGTCAAACTTGAAAATAGCTTACTTGGAGCTATTCAAACCTGTCGCCCGGATTGAAAAATACCTTGATTCAGGAATCAAGAGTAATTTTGTCAAAACAAACGTCCAGAAAGAAACGTAGATTTTGGGTTAAAGGTTGGAATTCAAGAAGGGACCGATTAGGAGCCTCATAGAGGCTTTTAAAAGTTAGTTAGTTAGTGATTGAAGATGAAGCTGGATACAAAAATCATCCACGTATGAGCGAGCCTATATTCACGAGACATCTTTGGCATCCTTGTTTTTGGCGATGGTGTGATTCCACAGATAGGCACTTCCGTTGCTGATGAAGGTCTAGGAACTTGAGCATCAAAAAATCACTGCCTTTAAAATCTTTTTTGTAATTAGTCCAGGCGAAACGTACATTGACTTTGCGTTGAGATGCCATGTTTGTTTTTTTTTGTCAATTGAAGTGCGATCATTTCAAAAGCTTCAATCCAAATTTGCAACCTCGTGCGATTTTTTTTCGCGACGATATTAGCGAAAATGCGTTTTGATGCTTATCTTGGCTTCTAATTGTCGTAAAGCCAAAAAAAGCATATCTATGTATTCGTTATGAAATAATGAATAACTTTTTCTGTTCAAATGGATAGAAAAAAAGTTATTGCGCGTCAAGTTCAAAAAATTTGGAAAAATTATTTTGATAATTTTTATTTTGCAAAAATGAGCAACAAACTTTCACTTTAGGGCCAATTTTGCCAAGTACTTTTTCGTAGGCTACGTAATTTTCAACAATTAAAAAAAAAATAGCCCGATACGACTTATGGGAGCGGTGCAATTCACGCAAAAAGTTGGGCAAGTTAATCATACTAGCGCGCGTCAATAAGTTGGCGTCTATTTTACAGCCGTATTCAAGTAGCTGCTAAGTCGACGACAGGAGAAAAATGTCAAATTTTTTATTTGATTGTTTACAACTCATACGGTGACTATTTATGTTTCAAAAAGTGATAAAAAAATTATGGCGCGTGAAAGGTGGACAACCTTGGAAAATTATTTTTTGCGAAATTCGTTATCATTCATTCATTATGTTTTTCTAGAATGAAATAGTTATAGTCTTTTTTGTTTTTGATGGTACATTCTCTACGCTTTCCTTAACGCTCGATTCGTCGGGGAAGTCATTAGACGAAAGATTTCTGCTCAGTTGAGGAAGTGGTACCACCATGAGTAAGTCGTACACGTCTGCATCATCGTCGTCGACGTCGTCATCTTTTCCATCCAGTATCTTTTCCATGATATATTGCCAAACATTTCAAACCCGCCTTTCTGCATCTTCAGGAGTGACATTGGAATTGCGGTTCTCAAAAAAATTGGGGTTTCAGTCCTCCCCCGCTTCTTTTAAAGCCCCAATTTTCCGTTTTTTCATTTTTATTTTCATCGCTCTGTACGGAGGAGAGGCCTCAACAATACCTCTGGATGATTTCCTTTTCAAACTATTTTCACGCGCAGGAGTGAGAATCAAGTTTGATCTCTTCTCTCTGCCTCCGAGCAAATCTGATGCCGAACATCATCCGTATCGAACCTATCCTCAAGTACAGACAAGGCTTGGGAATGTCTTGGAACCGGAGGATTGAGGCTGGAAAAGAAGCGGGGGAGGATTGGAACCCGTAATGTCTTTGGAGACTGGAATTCCAACGTCACTCCTGAAAATAATCTCATGTTTATGTACGAAAATTTGCGGTGCAGCATTCGAATGCAGAAAGGCGAGTTTGAAATCTTCGACAATTTTCAAAACTTGTTCTGGCCAAACCTGCAAAAATATCATGGAAAAGATACTCGATGGAAAGGATGACGACGGTTACGACGATGAGGAAGACATGCACACTCACTCACGGTAGTACCAATCCACAACTGAGCAGCGATCTTTCGTCTAATGACATCACCTACGAATCGAGCTTTACGGAAAGCGTAGAAAATGTACCATCAAAACCAAAAAATATTAGAAAACGCTGAGAGAAAGGAGAGCATAATATTTGATATGGAATAGGCTTACTGGGAAAACCACAATAAAAAAAACGCGCGAAAAACTCGACCTCCTGGGTGGTGTGGAAAGATTTAACGACAATTCCATTCTAGGTAAACAAAATGAATAAATAATAACGAATTTCGCAAAAAATAATTTTCCGAGGATTTCCACCTTTCACGCGCCATAATTTTTTTATCACTTTTTGAAACATCAAACAATCAAATAAATGCTTTGACATTTTTTTCCAGCCGTCGAATAAACAGCTACTTAAATGCGGCTGTGAAATAGAAGCCTATTTATTGACATCACCTACGAATCGAGCTTTACGGAAAGCGTAGAAAATGTACCATCAAAACCAAAAAATATTAGAAAACGCTGAGAGAAAGGAGAGCATAATGTTTGATATGGAATAGGCTTACTGGGAAAACCACAATAAAAAAAAAACGCGCGAAAAACTCGACCTCCTGGGTGGTGTGGAAAGATTTAACGACAATTTCATTCTAGGTAAACAAAATGAATAAATAATAACGAATTTCGCAAAAAATAATTTTCCGAGGATTTCCACCTTTCACGCGCCATAATTTTTTTATCACTTTTTAAAACATCAAACAATCAAATAAATGCTTTGACATTTTTTTCCAGCCGTCGAATAAACAGCTACTTAAATGCGGCTGTGAAATAGAAGCCTATTTATTGACGCGCGCTGGTATGATTAACATGCCCAACTTCTCGCGTGAATTGCTCCTCTCCACCAAGACGTATCGGGCTATTTTTTTTTGAATTGTTGGAAATTGCGTCACCTACAAAAAAGTACTCTGCAAAATTTGCCCTAAAGTGCAAGTTTGTTGCTCATTTTTGCAAAATAAAAATTATCAAAATATTATTTTCAAATTTTTTGACTTTGACGCGTAGTTACTCTTTTTATTCATTTGAATAAAAAAAAGGTATGAGAAAAAGTGATACATCATTTCATAACGAATACAAAGATATGCTTTTTTTGGCTTTACGACAATTATAAGCCGAGATACGCATCAAAACGCATTCTCGCAAATATCATCGCGAAAAAAAATCGCACGAGGTTGCAAATCTGGATTTAAGCTTTTCAAATGATGGCACTTCGATTGGAAAAAAAATCTAACATGGCTCCATGTCAGCCGCTCAAATATTCATATACATAATAATAGAATCCAACATCAGACTGGTAGCCCAGGCAACGAAGGAAAAATAAAGGAGGATGTCTGAAGATTTTGTTTTTGGTTTTCCATGAAAAGCGGGAAAACCAGGACCTTTAGCAAATGAACATAAGAATGCTTGATTATTCTACATGAAATTCTCATAAAAAAAGGTTCAGTACTCATTGTCGCTAAGATTGACAGGTAAGGAGATATGGATGAAGGAAAAACTACATGATAATACGGGGTGTTTCCTAGACATTGGTAAAAAAATGCGTGGGGTGATTTATTCTTAAGGGGTACTTTCATCAGGGATTTTCATAAAAAAGGTTCCTTTAAAAATTTGACGAGAAATTTTATCCACGGGAGCTACGCCCTTTCAAATAGGGCACCCCAAAGACTTTTCTTCCTCAATATTTCCGAACCCGTTCATACAAAATCATGAGATTTCATATATCGCATGAGCTCTCAGAGCAGAATCAGAATTTGAGCTCAAAATTTCAAAACTAGAAGGGTCGAGTGAAGGTTGAGTGTTTAGCTTAGACCTCGATAAATGGAGGTATACGGAGACTCTTAGTAGACCAACTGACACAGTGAGGAGTGGAGCCAATGACTGAGTGAAAATGCCTCGGTGGCACGTCAGAGGAAGCAGTTAAAACTCAATTTATATTCTCATAATATGAAAATCTGATTTTTTAACATATATCCATTTTCTTCAGTTTATTCTCTCCATCTAACGAAAAAATACATGAGACCTTTTTTGTACGAAATTTAACAAAGAAAAATTCAGTACTCCAGTATTTTTTCGCTGGTTGGTCTCGTTTTCAAGTTATTCAAGAGAAACCTAGAAAAATGACCAACAGAGACCTCCCTCCAGTTTAGCTCGCCTCCCACCGATCAGGACTTTTAGTATGTTGTTCAGGACACCTCAACCTACACTTATACCAGAATTCGTGAATACACCAATTTTTTCCTCTATCCGGCATTTTCTGGTCTTCGTTGCCTGAACTATGAGATTAAGTATCTTGGAGTTATTCTGGATGCAAATCTGACATTCAGACCTCAAGCAGAGTACATCATGAGAAAGTTTTCTAAAAAGGTCGGTTTTTTGTCTAGGATAGGAAAACATTTATCGATGGAAACAAAAATATTAATATATAATAGCATTGTTGCCCCTCATTTGAAATTCTGCTCCACTATTTTCTCTACTTCTGTCACTCGTTTTATACACTATTATTCGTTATATACATATTTTAATCCATGTCCTTTACCAAGTATTGTTTTAAGACGGTTATTTCATTTTATTTATTTTTATATATACATCATTTACTTTATTTTTATATTTTTTTGTGTATTTGAAGCATTGCTTAATAAACATATTATTATTATTATTATTATTAATATTACTCTTCCAAAAACTGTGATACATAAGTTCCAAGTAATTCAGAATAGAGACATGCGTGTAATAGATACACACCAGTAAGGTCAATGTTAAGTGTACTGAATATGTTGTTAGTCCAACAGAAAGTGACGTTCAATGTGTTTGTATTTATATTCAAAATAAGGAATAAAAAAGTTCCTAATTATATTTGTGAAAGAACAACGATTTTTGAAAATGTTCATAATAATTATGAAACTAGAAACAGGCAGGATTTCATTCTAGTCAGCAACTGTCATACTAGTCGAATGTGTTGTTCGGTTTTGTACAGGAGACTTGGTCAGTTCAACAGACTGCCACCAAGCGTGAAAGACTGTGATAATATTTAAATATTTAAAAGACTGATTAGGAATTATGTTGTCCAGAACTTCTAGAACGTACAATGTCGTCGTTGTTAAGCCATGTTGCTGATTTGTTATGTTGTACTAGCTCGTTCCTTCACATTTTGTGTCCCATTTTATTAGTGTTTATTTTATTTATTTTGATTTTATACTGATTATTTATTACTATGAACTTATTTTTGTAAACATATTGTAGTTATTGTAGCATTATGCTACATAAAGATATTATTATCTCAACGCAAAGTGACCCCTTATATCATGACGCTTCGTCTGGACTAAATGGAGAGTCATATCATTATGTTTTTCCACGACTGTCAAGGGATGTCACTATTGTGCAATCGATATCGATTAGGAAACGTAGCACATTGTGCAACCGTAGAAAATGAAACCATTTCCTACTCGTTGCCATGGCAACGAATGCGAATTGAGCATGAGCTGGCACCTCCACTAAAACAAAAATCAACAAACGATATCAATTACACAATAGTGATATCAATTGAGAGTCGTCGAAAAAGTATAGTGTGGAACTCGCATGGAATGACTCATTTTCTACTCGTATGAATTGCTGCATTCGACTTCGGCTCGTGCTACAAACCTTCATACTCGTAGGAAATGACTATCATTCCATGCTTGTTGTACAATATATTATTCCATGCAATATTTCCAATATTTGAACGGAATAAATCATGATAAATTCAACTAGTGATAAGACGTTGTCACTATGACACTATTGAATTCGCTTGACGGCAAGCTGGTTCAAAGTTCAGAGCCTGGCAACTATTTGTCGTTCAACTCTAGTTGTTGAATTTCTATTGAAAGCATGTTCTCACTGGACGATTGTCATTTAGTTCAAAAGCGGTTTCACGTTGACCATAAAATATCGACTTGTGGGAACCTGACTAAACGATTGTCGTTCAATTTGATAGCGATTTCAAGTTGATCGATAATAATCGCCCCGTGAAACCAGGTTGAGAGCCTTAACGACGAAAACGGCTTGCGATTTTTGTTGATCAAAATCGTTCAACCAAAATCGTCTCGTGAGAACCGGGCTTTTCAACTGACAAATCTTAATTCCTGGGTATATTTATGAAAATCAAAACTTTGAATTGCCACTACCACCATTCCCAAGATCTCATCATAAGCTCATCATATCAAAACCCGTGTGATGAAAAGCAATTTAAGTTAGAAAAACGTGTGCCTGTGAAGTTCCTGCTTTCCGGTATGCATTGAGTCGTCTGTCGCTTTTACCTGAAAAGTTTGTAAATTTATCGAGAAACTAAGTGCAAAGAACAAAGTTTATGTTTGCAATAAGCTCTCTTAATTACCGGCATTATTTGCATTTAAGATGATGACCCTGACTTCATGAACCATTCTTAATTTATCTGAAACTTCTTTGAAACTAGTTTACCATGATGGCATCCCGGCTACTTTTCCCTTAATTACTTCTTGACTGTAAGCTGAAATTATCACTTTATGCTTTACTTTGTCCATAACAAAAATGCATTGAATGCGGTAGCTTGAAAATCACTATCATTCAGTTATCATTTCAATGACAGCACACAATAATCAGAGTTTTATATGGCTTAATCACATATCACTCAAAATATATAGGAAACTCCTATACAAAAGTTTGAAATGAAATTCGCCAGCGCCTTACAACGGGTAGTCCTCGAACTTTTGACTATTTTTTCTCAAAATGTAAAGAAATCTGTTTTTATTGCATATGGTGGAGCCATCTATTGGATAAAATAGGATTTATACCACGTTCGAAATTATAATTCAAATATTATTCACATGGTTTATCAAGTTATTCTGAAAAAACGCATAACTATTTTTTTAAAAACGTTCATTTAATAATGTCCAAAAACTATGTCCTGGACGAATGCAACCTATGCATATTTTACTGTTTATAACTTTTGATAAGACATGTAAATCAATATTTAAATTAAATTTCGAATGTTGAGTCTATAAAATGCAAACCACAAAATTTAGGACTTGTATACCCAGTTGTGCTTTAGTTTTGTTGTTCAAAATCGGATTTTTGACATGCTGAACCAATTTTTCTAAAACAGTGGAAGAACTTTCATTGGAAAGGATGTGAATTGTGTTTTGTTAAAAATATCCACACATCCAGGGGACATTCCATTCCTCAACGAACTCACGATAAGCTAACATTATAGTCCAATCCAAGGTTCAAACACAAATTTCAAGATGATCTAGGTACTGAAAATTAGAAACTTACGGTACAAAATTCAAATTACTCGTGAAATGACAATGACGTCTAGGGTTAGGGATTGGTTATTTATGGCAACTGTTGTAGAGGAAAACCTCCGTCTCTAGCGCCATCCAACGGGTAGTCCTCTATACAAATTCGACTTGATTTTCTGGTTGCCTAAAACTTTATTTACATTGGCCCCCATTCAAGTTTCCTATATTTTGAGTGATATGTGGGCTTGATTGCTGAAATAATGACTAGGAATCCTATGTCAGGAGCCTACCAATTTTCGTTATTCTTCAGATTGTGGACATGAATGCATCCAGACAGAATACATAGGACTTTCATGTTTGGAAGGATGGGACATGATTGAAAGCAGATGACGAGAATCGGTTGGTTAAGTTAGAGAGAAAAGAGAAGGTCAATGAACGATCTGAAGACTGATAGAGGACTTATGTCTATAATAAGTTTAAGATCAAGGGTGGCCAAACAGATTCAACAGGGAAGTAACATATGAATATTGATGAAAAATCAAGCGATGTGAGGTTGAATGAGTAGGTTTTGTCGTTCACGTGGACAGTTGTCTGATTCATTGTAGGAGAAATAGTAATTTGCGTACTCCGTCTGGCCACATTTTCTTTCTGACAAGCGATACCACATCAATACTGCTCTGCATAATGTGATGCAAGACTCGCAAAACCCAACCTTTTTCAAAGTCTTCCAGACAATATAGATTGAGCACTTGGTCTTTGTAAGAACTTTTAAGCACTTCTCGCAAAGCGTCTAGAGCTTTTCCAACAGACTGATGGATAACTCATGACTCTCGTTCTTCCGATTGGCAGAGTACCTCCAGCTACAGTCATTGGCCTCTTTGTTGAGAAAACAAGCTCTAGGTATTCGCTATGTGCAAGATCCGAACAGTGCCATCTGGTTTCAGCAGCCGGCGAGACTTTGGGCTGTTTTTTTTCCAGGACCAAATGGTAATAAAAAGAAAGATAAAATAGCAGTAGATTGTAATTACAATATTCACGTGTATAATTTATCGTGTTTAGTGATTTGACGTTGAAAACTGAGGTTATGAAGATGTAACCATAATTTACACCGTTGCCTGCCAACTCTGTAGAGTTCTCATTCGTTCTAGTGATTTTGAATGTAAGTCGCGAAATGAATCTATAATTTTCCAGAAATCACTCAAGTGGAAAATATAATTAGAAATATAAAACTGACTCACTAATTTTCAAGGACATTCAGACCATTGGTTCAAGATAAAGAATTATCCGACAGCAGAAAATATTATCGTTGATCATCATCAATTGGAAATTATATGCATATTGGATAACATAGAACATGCTATAAATGTAACATGATGATTATTAGATAATGAAATTCACATATTTATACTTAGAAAAACGAGAAAACCAAATACTTTTCAAACTAGTGGAATAAATCTAGTTCATTTTCTAGTGAACCAAATCTTTTTATTCGCTTCAGGTGGAAGGTCTTGATTCAAATTTGAAAATACTGCGCGCCCACAAAACTGCAAATTTTTCCCGCTAGTGGCGCGGGATCGTTTTTCGTCTCCACACCAATCGGTTGCACATAGCCAATTGACGAAATTCGATTTTTATTTGTAACGCTTACGTGTGACATTTTGTATGAATGATATCGTCGTCCAATGGTCCGTCACATCTTCTCTCGGTAGCCTGGATCAGAGTGGTTCAATTTTCAATGACATATGAGAGATTGTCTATGTTATGTTGACTATAAGGTTATTGGTTGATTGTGGGTTATTCTCATGGACATGCGACAAATTTTGAGATACTCTGTCAATCGGCCTGAAGCCTAGTCAGTGAATTATTGGCATTGCTCCCAGCTCAATTTGATCTTGTGCAGACGCATGCTCAAGTCCCGGCGCATGATCCGTCAAGTTGAACGTGTTTGGCCAATATGGCGTTTCTTCGACTTATTGATGTTGACTGACAGTTTACCAGATCAGCCGTCCCGAATTTGGCCACACACATGAATAAAATAGTCTAGCTATGAAATTTTGAACATTTTTCATAATTTTTCCAAAAACGGGGATTTTTGCCAAGTTCAAAATTCTTGAGATCACTTACGCCTGTAATTATAGTCGGATCTTAAACTCGGACTTGAGTTGCATTCCGCAAAGCTAGGCTCAATGCTCAAGTCTCCGTCTGTACTATGATAGTCGAAGCTTCGTGAATTCTTGGTAAAACAAAGCTTGGGCGCTCATTTTGAAGGGACGTTTGTCTTTTTCTAATCATTTTTGAAAGAATACATCAAGTGTCAACTGACAATTATTTTGAGATGATAATCTCAGTTTAGTTATTTGACATCTTTATTTTCCATATAACATCAAGGGGGCTTGATGTTTCGTGGTATTTCCGTAAATTCAATCGTTGTACCTTCTTGATTTCTTTTTACAGTGTTTTGACGACTTTTTCTCATAAAAATGAACCGCGAAGATATTGTGGATTTTTTTGGAGTTTATTGATTGTGGTGATGATCAATGCCAAAAATGTCAGCTAGAGTCATGATACTGAAACAAATCAATGACGATTTCGACTGGCCCAAATCTTCTCAGTTCGCATGCTCTGTAATCATGCATTTTTTTCGCTCCAGAGTATGAAAATGTAGCACTATATCCGGAGTCGGTGCAAAACTATCAAGGAGCAATAACAAAGTAGAACCGCTCAAGAGTGAATTGACTCTTTTGTTTAATTTGGCTGGGCTATAAACTCAGCCACAATATATTACTAGTCTACACACTTACCTCAATAGCTGAATACATTTCTACAACATTGATATACCTATTTTGTAATATTTTGAATGTTGTCCTTATCGTTTAGAAGGAAACTGATAAGCTCTTCACCTGACGAAACTTCATCTTTGCTACTACTTGATGAATTTCGCTAGAGAAATATTTTTCTCAATATTTTCCATGTATTGATTTATTATTAAGCAAAAAACACAAATAGACTTGAAAAAAATGCAGTATGCACAAAACTGATCATGTGTGACAGTTCTAAAATAATTGCACTGAGTGCCAAGTTACGGAATCGCTCTGATGCAGCCGAACAAAAAAACCAATCTGCACCGGGTCAGTGCAAAGCGAGTCGAACACGCACTTTCCATTGCACACGCTCCACTCCTAACCAGTCGCAATTGTAATTCTGTTCGAGTTCGCACTGAGTGCAGCTTAGTGCAGCCAGGCGAGACCGCTATAAGTTTCATGAGAGAGTTATTTTTCTCGCGCCGCGCATGCGCGTACATCAGGGCAACTGGTGGCTGAGTGATGTCACATTTGACAATATTTATAACCTCCAAAATGCTGTTAGTTTCCGTGCCAAGTTTGAATGAGTTTTTATTGAGTTCTATGAAGAGTTGCATATATGTTGATTTAACAATACACAAATAAAACGTGGAACGTGAATATTAACTATAGGTCAAGAGCCGAAATTTCAGTTTAGGCAAAAGTCATATTCTTGACATCCCTTTCGCGTTCACATTGCACGACAGACATTATGTTCTATCCTTGTTTTACTTTCAGCTAGACGGGGATCGTGAACGCGACACTGCTTGTCACTTGTCCTGCTTAGAACGCATGCGTTTTCGCTATCGGCCTATCGAAATATGATTCACCTATCTGATAAAACTAGTTTCATTATATTGTGTTCTTTTGTGCAAAGAAGAATGAGTTTCCCTGTGGAAAAATTGAGTGGCAAAATTCATCTTTATTATGTTCTGTTTCTGCTTTTTTATAGAAGATACAGATGTTTGAATAAAATGCTGCAGTTTTTAGATATTTGATCAGCAATTAATGAGAACATTCTTATAGACTTGCATGAACAAATGTTTTAAAATTCCTTGTCCCAATTTACCCAATGCTCCATATTGGGCAAATTTTTCACCTCGAGCTTTCTTTGGAGGTGGTAGTATCATGGTGTGGATTGAGGTATCACTACATGGCGGTACAGATCTTGTATTGATAGAAAATGGGCAATCAAACATATGGGATAGGTACGCTAGGTTTGCTAGCTTGACATGTTCACAATCTGGAAACCTTGCCTGATTTGCGAAAAGCCCTTCTTGAAAAATAACAAATATTTCTCAAGAGGCATCAAAAGCATGCCATTCGCATGGCAGAAGTCATAGGGATACGATGTGGCAATACGCGCTATTAATTTAAAAAACATTTTGTTCATGCAAGTCTTTGAAAATGTTTTCATTCATTGATTATAAAATATCGGAAAACTGCAGTTTTTTCAGATGTTTAAAATCTATATCCTCTCTTAAAAAGCGGATATTGACATGAACAAGAAAACATTTTGATGAGAAAAAAATCGCACTTCACAACAGAATATAATGGAGCTAGATTTTTTGGCTTCATTATTCCACAGGGTGCCAAGCCATCGGTGTTTTCCGAAAACCAAAATCAAGGGTGATATCTCAAGACATAGGGCCACAGTTTGGTACAAATCTCAATAAAATCGGACAACAAATAAAAAAGTTATAGGGATATCAATTTGACTCAAATTAGTCTTGTCCGGAATCTATTGTTGGTGAGTGTATTATACAGGGTGTTTATTAATTGAATGCTGATACTTGAGGATGATAATCCTTGGATGATTTAAAGACAAAAACCCCGTATGGATATAGGTCCGCAAGAGCATAGATTTCAAGATACAGGGTGTTGAAATTAAAAAAAAATATCTTATTTTTATCATCACTTTGATACTATTCCAGATATCTTTTTGAAATTTGGTACACGTCTTCTATGCATCAAAATGCATGGGAATGTTCGAGAAGGCGCCACTGATTTAAAAATATTGGATGACACAGCAGGGTGTCAATGCAATTAAGTGGATTTTATTTTTTTAAGCGAAAACCATGCGCCGGACGAAAAAAAGCAAGAGAACAAATCGGCCCAGAAATAGATAGAGATTTCAAGAATGATTTTTATGTTGGAAGGAAGCAGTGGCGTACAAGTTTTTTCTCCAAAAGTATTGAGTGCAAAGCCCGTACGGACGCCACTAGTGAAAATAATGAAATTGTTTGTACATCACAAAATGCATATTGAAGCCTAGAAGACGTGTACCAAATTTCATGAAGATATCTGGAATAGTATCAAAGTAATTATAAAAAAATCATTTATTTTTTAATATTTCAACACCCTGTATCTTGAAAATTAAGCTCTTGCGGACCTATGTTCATATGAACTTTTTGTTTTAAAATCATCCACGGATTATCACTCTTGAGTATCGGCATCCAATTAATAAACACCCTGTATAATATTTTGCTTGCTTATAGGCTATTAATTTCGGGGATCCCTGGTATTATTGTCGGCGGTAAGTGAAGCAGCTTTATCCTGTTTACTTGAACCTCTACTTGACTTTGAATCTAATTAATTTCTTTCTTGATTGTTCGAATGAGCTCGGTTGGAATCGAAAAGACCTCGAAGGTGCCCTCTAATAAAATAAACCCACTGAAAAGCTCCAGAACTCTGAGTTCCGGGTGAGTTTGGCAATCGTGGCTTTCAACGGGGGTATTGTTCCAATAATCAGGAAACAACGAGCCCAAGCTAAGCTTGCGCTTTATTTTGCGTGATAACACTTATGGCGTGGAGAGGTAATGTAACCATTTTGAGTGATATGTGAACTTAACTGCTGGACACTCGAACTTATACATGCACATTTTTTGGTCAAATTCAAAGTCCAATATCTTCAACGAGAATAGAGATAATTCAATGCGGTTTGCGCATTTTTGAAGCTAGTTTCGTCTGGATTCAGATGCATGGAATGGATATTTTGTAGAAACAAAAAATCATGATATATAGGGTCATTCATGAGGTCATGTAAAGATCACATTTTTTGTGAGTATGCCATATTAGTGAGTATCGAATTCAGGCGATACAATAGGGTTTGTTACTATGGTGATGTTGATGTCTCCAGATATTCTTGTCAGTTTTCAAATTCAAGTGCGTTGTGATCAGATACGCCCACAAACATCAAATTGGTGGAGCTAAATGTTTGAAAAGCTACTACTTTGCAATGCATGGACGGATACGATTTTTGCAGTGTTAGGAATCTTATTTTTACTGATTAGAAGGAAAATTAAAATAAACTATTTTTTTTTTGAATCGATAAGGTATAAACTTTCATAGACAGATTAATGGCGCTAGCCTAGAATTTCTTATAAATATTATACATCAACAGTTATCAAAAAAGTATTGTTGTATTTAACAACTTGAATCCATTTGTCTGTTCACGGGTCCAGGCGATTTTTTGAAAAAAATGTTCAAGGCCTCTTTATCACATTTATTATTACAAAAAGATTTGTTGAAAATGAACCTTTTTTCTGTGTTACTTTTGATAAAAACGGCTAGCACCAATCAGACATTCCACAATAATTCATCAAAGGATAGTGTAGCTATAAAATTTAGAACTTGGCAATATTAGAGATCTTGAAAGATTTGTAATTTTTGCCATGTATCAAATTTCAAAGCTGGTGGGTTCAGTGATTGTGAAATTTCATAAATTATGCCCCACTTTCAAATGGTGGTAAAAGGGCCCAATTTTTAAAATCAACAGTTTCCGTTTACTGACAAATGAAATGAAGTTTTGAAATGCACCAATAATTCTTTGATAACTGATTCGGTATCAAGGTTTTATTAAATTCTACGCCTGTGCTATTTATCTGACCATGAGTGTAGGTGCATTATCGTTAAAAAAAGTGTTCATTTTCTTTTAAATTTCTCTTCCATAAAGGTCTCCAGCTCTGCAAAAACCGTAGACACTCATCGATTCATTGCAGAGTTACAGCATTTGAAACATTTGGTCCCCCTTCCTGATGTTTGTTAGTGTATCTAATGACAACGAGCTTGCATCCAAAAATTGACAAAAGTGTCTGGAGATAATAGCATTACCATAGTAACAAACCATATTGTATTGCCTGAATTCAATGCTTACTGAAATGGCATACTCACAAACATTTCGATTTTTTGCATGACACCAAAGATCCATTCCATGCATCTCAATGCGGACAAAACTAGTTTGAAAAATCCGCAAACCACATAAAAATATCTCTTTTCTCGTTAAAGATATTGGACTTTGAATTTCATCAAAAAATGTGCATGTATGAGTTCGAGTGTCTAGCAGTTTAGTATACTAACGGGTGGTCAAAAAAATATGCAAATATGCGCTTGAATGAGTCCAGTGTAGAATTCAATGACCGGAACTGAACATATTATACATCCACATTTTCGATATTTTGAGTCCTTCATGGGATATAACCATGAGCACAGCTCCGTCTTCCTCAGAGGGGGACGAAAACTAAGGATGGTCATATTGGGCTCCAAATGAAGCTACTAGGACAATAAAATCTTTTGCAGCATTTATTTCCGATTCGACCAATTCGCGAGTTTTCTTCCATTGGCCTATTCCTACTAGGAATTTGCGTACACCTACCTAAATATACTCGAGTATACATACCTTTCCACGATGATTTTGTAAGGCTGATCTATTCTAGGCTCAATGATTCCATCATTGACACGATATTTTTCAGTAGTTTTCAGCAATGTTTCTTATCTGCATGTTAGCCAGATAATTTTTTGATCAGGGCGACGCTTCACCTAGATCATTATCAATACTTATTAATATAGGGTGTTTTTCAATGACTCGTTTTCAGATCACGAGTAATGTGCATATTCAAAGTCGCAAGACAATTATTCACTCAGTTGATTAATTTGAGTGGACAATTACCATGCAAAGCAATGCAGTTTGAGATTAGTTAATGTAAAGCAAAGGTTATTTCCGCTTAGAGAAAATTTTATGTCGGTTCGTATTCTTTCATCTCATATTTCAAACAGCATTCGGAATTATTATTTTGTCCCACTGTCACATCATCGAATATCGATGAGGGTGAATGGCTGAGCGAAAAAACCAACTCTAACCCAAACTTGAACAAAAGTTCTCTGGAGATAGTAAAAGAAATTTAAAAATATTATTGACTAGCTGACCCGGCAAATTTCATACTGCCTCATATAATGTCATTTTGGTCTTGATATTGAAAATGGCCGCCACTGCTATGCTGTGGAGTTTAGTCTCTTTCATTTCTCGGGTCTATGATTTGAATTGACATCAATATCATTAGGTGAGTTCGGGTTTTCGCTCTTCGTGCTCAGAGTGTTTAGAGCGAAAATTCGAACGCGCCTATTGAATTTACTCATTGACATTGACATTAGTTTGTTTTGTCACGGAAAGGTGACATGTGACATCCCGAATGAAAAGTTGAGTTTTCAGGTTTTTTCGGGGGATTTCCCAGCTTTTCTCGCCATTAAAACAATCCCAAGACTTAAAGGAACAATTAAAAAAAAGACTCAAATTGCCCCAGCCGTTCTCAAGTTATTGATCCTCCAGAAGAAATCGGTACTCATTTTTATATATTAAGATTTAAGTTGTATGAAAAAATACAATACAATACAAAAATTTAATTTTTCAACTCCACAATTTCTAGGAATTTATAAGCAATGGATGTTTTGATTGGTACCTCAAAAAAGAAATCTGTGTGTCATCATTGCCTTTTTTCCAAAACTCAATCTGGATATTGTTCAGAATCAAGTATGGTGATTCATTAACTTCTTCGAATAATAACATTATTCTTCGACAAGCTGAAATAATAATCTGTTCCTGTAGCCTAGGAACAAGTCATACTCCAACTGTATTGAGTGAGAGCTAAAGAATATTTTGTCCATCAAGGTTTAGACCATGCTACTAGGTTACGTGTTTAACATCCAACCTGACTTTAGGTTCGTGGTTACGGCATGCGCGGCTTAGTTCTAATTTCGTCCAGCAATCGATCATACCTTTTGTGTTTTAGTATCATGGGTTTAGACGCTTCTCCATTGAATATAGTACATAATCATCAAATATACGCGCAAATTTTAAATCCCGCAAAAAATATCTATCCCACAATAATACATGTGCAGTTTGAAAACCTGTTATGTAAATTGAAAATGCCTTGGCGGGTGAATGTGACTTCGTTTGAAACTTTGTGACTCCCCAACGAAACAGGTATCGACAGTTTGCTAAATTTGAATGTGCTTAACTGCTTTTCAGTTGAAAAACTGTATTAAATGATATGGATAAAGACCTATCCTTTTCAGAATATCCCAATCTGATAAGTGATAAACTTCATTCAATTTTAGAGTACTTCTCACTTTAGAAAAAAAACAAACAAAAATTCATGAGAATTTTGACGGTGACGCTTATTCTATTACAAAAATGAAGAGTAAGCAATAATTAAACTCAAGCTTATCAATGCTTCATGATAATTCTTTGAACTATTGAGAGCATCCCGCCCGAATAAATCACAGACTACTATGATTTTGACAGCATTGCCAGAGTTATACATTCAGGCTGGATAAAATAACAGAAAAGTTGATCTCAATCGTATTTTCTCCCGCAGTTTGTGCCGCAAGAGAGCAAAGTTTATAGTTCGGTCATTTGTCTTCCTTTACCATCTGTGGTACTCAATGCATACAGAGGCCTGCTTTGATTGCGATTTACCATGATATCTGTACTACAGGTTCAATAGTTTGTGAAATTATGACTGTTGTTGAATTAGGGCAGGAACAATAATTATACAGGGTGTCCCTGAAATGACTGTGCAACGTTTAACCACAAATTTCTTGATCAAAAATAAGGCGACCTAGTAAACTTACCCATATAAAAAATGTTTCGTTGAGCCTACAGAGGTCGCCAAAGATTCAAAACAAATTTGGTTTTTCCTACATTTTTCGAAAACGTGCAGATGGATTTAGATAATTTTTGGTACCTAGTCTTGGACCATGAGATAACGTTCTTTGTCTTTGAACCGACCGGTTGTAATTAACCGGAAGTGTTATAAACGTGACGTCACATACAGATATTTGTTTTGATTTTTTTTTTGAAATAGACTTTTTGATAATTTAAATGCCTGTATCTGATAGCTCAATGTATAAAGGAGTTTTTCTCTTTCTTGAGAAATTTTGTTGGGATAAGTGATTGTGCCAGAAAAATAATATTTTCAATTAGCTGCACAGATATTTTATTATTGATTTATTTTTTTCTAGCATAACTACTTATCCCAACAAATTTTTTCAGGAAAGGAAAAAAACATTCTTACATACTGCATCATTAGATAAAAACATCTGAATTATCAGAAAGTCAATTTCTTAAAAAATCAGTTAGGAGATATGACTGATATGCAGCTATATCTGTTGATTTTTTATTGATATGACTTTCTGATGATTTAGACGTTTTCATCCAATAACGCAGTGTATAGAAAAGCTTTTTCCTTTCTTGAAAAAATTTGCTGGGATAAGTGGTAATGCTAGAAAAAAATCATTCAATAATAAAAAATCTGTGTACCTAATTGTTTTTTTTTGCACAATCACCTAGCAGCAAAATTTCTGAAGGGAGAGGAAAAATCCCCAATGCATTGAACTATTAGATAAAAGCATCGGAATTATCAAAAAGTCAATTCCAAAAAAAATCGAAACAAATAACTACATGTGACGTCACGTTTTTACACTTCTGGTTAATTACAACCGGTCACTATAGAAACAAAAAACGTTATCTCATGGTCCAAGACTAGGTACCAAAAATTATCAAAATCGATCTGCACGTTTTCGAAAAATGTGGGAAAAACAATATTTTTTTTCAATCTTTGACGCCCTCTGTAGGCTTAAAGAAGAATTTTTGGATATAGGTAAGTTTGCCTAGATCGCCTTATTTTTGTTCAAGAAATTTGTGGTTGAACGTTGTACAGTCATTTCAGGGAGACCCTGTAGAATCGTCTACTACTATTATTGTAGAATAAATTGAAAACAGAGCAGTATGGCAAGCACAAATCTCAAAAGTCACATGAAATTGGAATTTGCAAACAGCAATCTTTATTTCGTGAAGCATGTCGTATTAACTAAAAATGTAAGTATATTATAAATTTTTCATACTCAACATTTTTTCCGCAACTATTTCATATACTTTTTGTTCATTGCTTTTTCGGTTACGTCATACTCCTCTGTCTCTTCCGTACACATTTACAAAAATGTCACATCTGGACGCAGGTCGTTTGGATCAATTTGACAAAATATCACGTATAGAGCGATTAACCTACGATATACTGGCAATCGTCAAATACTGTGACGTATCCGCAAAAAAGCAGTGAACAAGCAATAACTTTTTTTAAAAACCAAAAGCCCAAAGGCTAGGGGTTGCGAAAGACATGCATTTCTCTCCCACAGATCCATCCACCTGTTTTCGGAATAATATCAGCGCTGCTAAGCGTTTTGATGACTGGTCGATTTTGTATCTGGTTTACTATGGGATCAAAGTTGATTTGCTGCATTCTGTGAATTGGTACGTGAATATTGTGTCCTCATGATAGCTAAACCACATCACTCATTTTTTTTCGATTTTGGACAAAACGCATTTTGATAAGTCACTCCTCATGTATGCAATCACCCTTTGTAGCAAAAATTATTACATTCATTCAAAATTCATTTAGATGTCTACCCACTCATTAATGTCTCTTAACATTTATAAACATAATATTATAATCTGCTCATGAAGGTTCGTTGATAGCAAACGGCTATACAGGGTGAGTTTTTCTTATGTCTAGCATAGGGATCTCGGAAACTATAGCAGATACCAGAAAGTTCAAATGAGCAAAGATTTGCACTTTTTATGAGCTCTAGTCGAAACAATTTTTAATTTCAAAAAATTTGGCAGTTGTCAAAATAATCCAGTAACCATTTCGTCTTAAAAAGGGGCTACCTTGCGTTAGATCCGGTAGTTGGCCCAATGAATAATCCAAGTTTTCGACTGCGAGCGCCGAACGCAAAAATCCCATGATGACTACCCTTTGTCCAGTTTTTGTCAATTTTATCCCTGAACGACTAAGTTTTTGATTGTAGACATGAAACACTTTTTAAAAGTGGACTAAATTTGTTACAATTTGAGATCAGAACCGTCTCTGTGGACCCAATAATTTTTGAGATACAGCTTTCCGAAATCTAAATTTCGGAAAGCTGTATCTCGTTATATTTTCAAACTTGAAAATGTTTTAATAAGCTACTATCTAAACCTATTTTCTGCGGTAATAAAACAACATTATATCTATATCTTGATATCAAACATGTATTTGATCCGCTTTTTTTTTTATTGAGATGATTGCTTATTCCAAGGATATACTTGGATTGTAGAATCGGCCCTGACAAAAAAAAAAAAAAACACGTGTCTCATAGATTTTTCTGGACTTTCGAAACCTGCAATAAAATGGGGATAATTTGACATGCGGAGGGTTACTTTGATATCCACGTCTTTTTCTAATTATGCAGGTTTTTTACAATGTGTCGCTTTGTTACAAGTTCATAACAAAGAGAATATACTGAAGAAAATTGAAAAAACCTATGAAATAAAAAGAAGATAAAAAAATTACTCAGGTGTCAAAGTTCTTGAAATAATTTGTATTTGTCATAAATTTGAACCTACCCTTTGATGAAAGTTCCGGTTGTAATGTTATGTGACATTGTTTATTGTATTACAAAACGTTGAATATAACAGTCAATTTCGTGACCGTCTCTTTTCATAAAAAAAGACACTAGCTGTATTCTGAGGATAACAACAAAATGGTAGAATTGCCACCAGGAAGAAAGCCATTGAGTTGCAAATGGGTATTTAAGCTTAAAGATGGTAACCAATACAAGGCTCGACTGGTTATCAACGGTTGTTCTCAGCGTGAAGGAATTGATAACGAAGAAACCTATTCACCCGTTGTTCGCTACAGTTCTTCACGATATATTTCAAATCTTGCAGCTCAACATAATCTAGAAATTGTTCAACTAGATGCAGTGACAGCTTTTCAACAGGGAGATTTGAACGAAGAAATCTACATGGTTCCTCCAGAACACTCAAATCAATCCGAAAAAGTTTGCAGATTGAAAAAGTCACTTTATGGTTTGAAACAAGCCAGCCGAGTATGAAATCATCAATTCGATATATTTTTCAAAAAAACGGGCATGCAGCAATCTTGGACAGATCCTTGTATATATTTCAGAATGACAGACAAAGAAACACTTATATTTGCGATCTATGTCGATGATATGATTCTATTGTCTAATAATAAATCAGCTAAAGATAATCTTATTGCTAAGCTCATGAGTAACTTCAAAATGAAGTATATATGATATGATATATATATATAAGAGGGCTAAGCATTAAACTGACTTCAAATACAGAGCTAACATTATTGTTTGTTGATGATCAAGGAGCTCTGAAATTAGCAGAAAATGGAGCATACCAGGCACGTACGAAGCACATTGATATACGTCATTACTCTCTGAAGAAGAAAATCAACGATGGAACTTTGAAGTTTGAATATGTCCCCACTGAATCTATGATAGCAGATAGCTTGACGAAGCCTTTAGTCAAAGTCAAGAATATGCGTGGAAAGCCAAGGACTTATTCCAAATAGGGTGGGTGTTGAAATAATTTAGATTTGTCATAAGTTCGAACTTATCCTATGATGAAAGTCCTGGTTGTGATGTTATGTGACATTGTTTATTTTATCACCTTCACCTTTTGTAAAACGTTGAATATAACAGCCATTTTCGTGACCGTCTCTTTTCATAAAAAAAGGCACTGGCTGTATTCTGAGGATAACAATAAAAGTAACCCCCGCAGATCAAAGTGACCACATTCTACGGTATCTACTTTGATAAGTTCAGACAATGGAGTACCCAGATATGGGAGGGAGGCAAAAAATGCATATGCATACAATTTGGAACTCATTGTTTTTATTTTGACTTGCCCAAAGACTCCAAAACTTTTGGCTGGGTCTTTCAGACTATTCGAATACCTACTACTACCGTCGAAATTGAATATTCTCCCTTAATAATCATCTATCAATTTAATATAGCCCTTACAACAAGAAGCGAAGGGAATTTCCGTTTTGTCAAGATCTTGAAATTTCTTGGATCAAGACAAGATAGGAGTTCTCAAGAAAGCGTCAAGACAAGATTTTTTCTTGACTTTTTTTCAAGACAAGACAAGAAAATCATTATCAAGACAAGATTTCTTGTCGAACCCTATCGAAATTCCTACAGAACAATAAATGTGTATGGTAACTAGCCGTAAGACACCTTCCAGGTAGGCACCATAATAATATGATGTTGTTCTATTATGTGAACATTTCCAAGTGTGAAAAAATAACACTCAAATTTGAAAATATGTATCTTGTGAACTATCAGGTCTACAGAGACCATTCTGATCTCAAATTGTAGCAAATTTAGTCTACTTTGAAAAAGTGTTTTATAGTTATAATCGAAAACTTAGTTCTTACGGGTTAAAATTGCCAAAAACTGGATAAAAGGTGGAAATTTGAGGATTTTTCTGAAATTTGAAAAGGTTGCGTTCTGTGCTCGAGGTCAAAATCTTGGATCAATGATTGAGCCAACATCATAAACAAGTCAGCAAAAAATCTGAACTACCGGATCTAACGCAAGGTCTGATGTATATGGTTACTGGACTGAAAGATATTTTGAAAAAACTGATTTTCAGCTATTTTTCAAACGCCCCTAACCCCGCGAATATTAATTGTAGGAGAAAATAATAGAAATGAAATTTTCGGGAAACTCTATTTTTTACAGAATGACATTAAAACACTTTTCGTCACACCCGTCATTCTTGACATATGACATGAACTTATGTTTTTTTTTTTAATAAAAACCATATTACATTTCATTATTATTCATTAGGAAATGTTATTACGATTTTCACGATACATCATATTATGTTAGGGTTATTTTGAAAAATTAAGTTTTTTTGGGCATTTATTGTTGTTTTTTTGGATATCTATGAAAAATTCCATTATCCACCGATCTTTCGGATTTGGATTACAACACCTGATAGCGGTGGAATTCTCTAATATATTTTGTAAAAACTAAATAGATAACCAAAGCAACAGTACCATCAATAGTTTATTTCATAACTTGATGTATTAATCTTTCACCATAGGTTACTGGATTAACTACGTTAACTTAAAACGTGAATCAAAAACAAAAACAAAAAACGCCTATGAAAACTTTGTTTTGGAAAATAACCCTATTATATGATATATCGTTAGAATAGTGATAAAATTCTTTATCAAATAAGGAAAATAGTATATCATTTTATATGGAGAAAAAGTGAAGTACTTTTCATCCGCCGGAGGAAAAATGGAGCTTTGTGGCCGATATTCAGTCGAACAATGTCCGTTTTACTGACGTTTGAGAAAAAAAATGTTTAGTGCTTCCATTAAAACATAAGTTTATGTCATATCTTAAAAATGAGTCAGTTCAGCAGTTCTTGGGTTGAAAATGGTGTAACTAGATTGGCTTTCCTTTATATTATCAAGATAGGGTGGCATGAAATTTGCTGGGTCAGCTATTAATCAATAAATTTATTGTTGTGTAAAATGAATTTTTGTCATAATTTTTCCTTTTTGACAATTTTTCCGATGTTTTGATAGTTAGCAGAAGAGACAAATCTAACAAATCAAAAATCATAAAAACCGATCCAGTAGTTCTTGAGCTATAAGCGTTGTAATGAACTAAAACGACTCTTTTATAAGGGGGGGGGGCAATGGTGTGAGGAAGTTCTTTTTATCCCTTGTTAATAGAGTTAGAAAAAGAATTTCAAGACAAAAACTATAGGTTTCCAAAAGGCTCACAACTTTTAGTTATTTATGGTACTAGTATGCTGTGTTGAGGAAGTTTTATATCACGAGGCTGCCAGACCAAGTTGTATAAATTCTTAGTGACTTAGGAAACATAACACACGTGTGGCATACAATGTTTCATCAAACAAGTGCAAGAAATCGTTTTTTCATGAGATAATAATCAATAAGCTTTGTGATCAGATCAAAGCTACTTGCGTCTCAGTACTCAGTTGGCTTAAGCGTGACTTTAAAAACAGCACAAGTCTCTCAATAATATTTCTGGAACATATCAGGTAAATGTGATTTGAAATATTTCAAAACAGATTCCAGAAATATATATATAATATTACATTTTAGAGTATCATTTGAAACATTTCAGTAACATTATACAGGGTGTTACAAATTCGATGCTCACCATTGGTATCTTGGAAACGGTAGGAGATACAGCGGAGTTTCAATGGGGGCAAAGTCGCGCATTTTGGTGCTTATTCAAATGTCGTTGAAAAATTCAAGAAATTCTCAATACGGAGATATCCGGAAAAAAACGAAATTTTGCGAAATTGTTTTTATGTTCGAAATAAATGTCACATCTTCACTGCAACTTTTTCTTCTTTACAAAATGGCATCATCAAGTTCATGATCCGACGTTTCGTCTCTCATGTTCCCAAACCAACGATGTACTGTGTATGAATTTTCTAGATTTTTGGATATGATATCAGTCAATATGTTCTGGATAAAGCCTGACTTGCATTTAATTTTTCTTTGAAGTGGAAGTAACAGATTTCCCCCTGCCAAACCACCTTGAATTTGTGTCACGCTAGCCGATATCGAATTTCGGTTTGCAGCAGAAATTTGGACTAGATTTGAGGGTTAGATACATTGGCGTCTTACGCCATCTGTTTGCGGTTTGATATAAGGTTGATTTTAATTTTGCTAATATTATAAAGTCCATCTAATCGTTTCGATGAGATGGATTTTGATCACGTGTATTTATTCTATTCTATTTCTTTGGCAGCCAATTGATATTTGGTGAATGGTAATGTGGATAGATAGAAAATGATCTGTCGCGATTTATAAGCCGCAAGCTCGAAAATAAATTGGATGTAGATCTTACATTATACTCCAAAATTTCGCTTTCGAATTCTGGCCGTTATCGGTCTCACGACGTTTTAATGAAATTGACGCATTTAAGCACTTTGCAAAAAAGAACTGCGCTATTTACCCACCAGATGTGATGTTTTAAAGGAGGGTATCTTTGTGGAGAAAGGTTTCTCGAAAATATCTATATTTTAGGAGCAAAACCCAAGAAACACAGTTTTTTTCTGTGTGATGGTGCTTGTCGGCATAAGGACTTTGTTCCACTACACTTTCTTCATGATCTTTGAAATTTTATCGCGGCGTATAGGTATGTTGAAAAATGGTGAAATCTTTGACTTTTTGGGAATTCTGAATTTTTTTATTTTTTTTTCAAAACGTAATACCTACCCAATTGATACTTTAAAAAAAAAAATAATTTAATTCAATTTTACTAAAAAAATTGAAGGGGTGAGACATTTTCGTGTACCCTGATTTTTTTCTATTAGAGTTGAATCAAGATTTTACCTCTAAAGATAGAACCATGTCGACTTTTTCAAAATCAACCAAGCAAATTCTAAATTGTCGAAAATCTTACGAATTCTTGACAAACAACGTTGCTATGAAATTTCAAGAAAGCCTTGATCATAGTAGATTGAAATAGTTTTGAAATGCCGACAAGCAACATCATCATACCAATAAAAAAAAAACGGTTTATAGATTATGTTTCTGAAATATTGTTTTTTTTTGGTCGCCTTTTTCTACAAATAGCCTTCTTGAAAAATATCAGTATGGTTCATTTTTGCAACGAGCATAAATGCAACATTTTGATAAAAATGTCGTAAGTCCGGTCCTGGTCAAAATTCGAAAGCGCCATTTCGTAGTAACATCCAGAACATATTGACTATTATATTCAAATCCAAATTATATTCCAAGAATCTACAGTAACTAGCCAAACGTAAGACTGCTGACGTCAACACGTGGTAGCCTCGTCGCAAGGGTCGTTTCCTAGC
Source organism: Orchestes rusci (assembly GCA_958502075.1). Taxonomy (NCBI): domain Eukaryota; kingdom Metazoa; phylum Arthropoda; class Insecta; order Coleoptera; family Curculionidae; genus Orchestes; species Orchestes rusci. Next base: position 38,739,022 of record OY293304.1, read on the forward strand.
CTCGCCAAGATAAATATTCTTTTCTTACTTTTTTCAAGGAAAAAAATACTTTTGTAGAGTTTTGATGAGTGCTACGCGACTTTGTGTCCTCAGAATCATTGATTTTTGTAAAATTCAAAAATTTGTTAACTTTCCTATTTAGAAGTACTCCACCAATGAGCACTATCAACAAGATATAGTTTTCGACTATATTACAGTGAATAGTATGAACACAGAAGATCTATACCTAATTAATCAATACATTGCTAAAGGTTTTCATACAGGGTGGCGCATTAGTGTGTGGAAGTCCATTTTCTTCCCTGTCAAAAAGGATAGGAAAACATTTTCAAGACGAAACTTATAGGGTTGCATTAGAGTCACAATATAAAAATATTACTGTGTATACAGAGTGTTCTAGAAAACCGTGGCATCAAAAAATACATTTTTTTTAAATAAAAATCCTAATTTTTGATAAGAGATTTGGATTCAGCATAATATTCTTCGTCTGATACAGTGGTCTGATTTGCCAGGTCGTGTGCTGTTATCCAGTTTTGTTAAGCACTCAAAACCCTGCATCTTTGCCATCAGAACACATGTCGTGCAATGTATCGTTATGTGGCAATCTTTGATTATGTCAAAATAGTACCCCTTAATTGTGTTTCGAGATGACAAATTCGAGCGTGTTAATGGATCGTTGCTATGGCAGAAGAATCCGATTCTATTACCATGACAACCAGCACCACGAAGTAATAATATTTTGAGTGAAATCTAAATTAGAAATAACATTTTAAAATTTCGCAAAAATGAACTTTCCCAAAAATGATCTTATTGATATGGTATTCATACTTGGAGAAAGTCATCGAAACAGTTTGTTGATTCTGTTAGTGATAAGAATTATTCCATTTCGATTATACCATAGTGGATATTCAACTCGATTTTGGCTAAAGATCTTCAACCTCTTTTGTTTTCAGTCATTGTTCTGTTAGAGAATTTCAACAAGTGGTCCGAATACCCAGCCAATGACGTTTCGTCGTGTAACCTGTTAAGGTGTTCACCACAAGGAAAATCATTGTTCGTGATGTTATTGATGTCTTTGTATGTACAAGAACTTTGATGGTCCCTTGAGTCGACAGATTTATTTGGAAGCATTATTGGCCTGTTTTCATCACACTTTCATCATGTCGAGGAACACTGTGTCATTTCAAGATCCACAAGTTTTCGTGTGAAACTCCTTTTGAACTTGAGAACCCTTGATTTCCAGGGCAGCAATAGCAATGACGTCATTTTGACATTCCGAACTTGGTGCGGGATCTTACAAGGGTTTGCGTTTCGTCTTTTGTCCACTGTCGACTGATACAAAGATTTCAGGCAGATCTTAGTGAGAACCCTGGGTCATATTCCAGACGAATTGAATAATCTGAGAAGGACGGGCTGGTCTTTTTCTCTTGTGAAAAAGAAACAAAGCGGAGTCTTTGTTGCTCTCTAGCTTTGTTTCAAAAAGCTTACCACGTAGTTATGACAGTAAGAATTGCGTCCGCAACAAACCTAGTAGATACTTTCAAAAACATTGTTTTGCTCTCCCCACATAGTTTTAAGTCAATTTAATTACAGAATTGTATTTTTTCTTTTATTTGTATGTTTCTATTTTGAGGAAAATGATTGAGCAAGAAATCTTGCAAATTTCATCTCAATGAATAATATATGCTTATTCAAGTGTATTCCGGCCTATCCATAACCATAATGGGCTCCATTGGCTATCCCATGAAGATTTACTGAGGGGAGAAAAGAGCAGAATACTTAACTCTTGCACGACAACGTGATACCTATGTACCTACGTACCGCGTACCTCGTACCTTACTAATACTTTTATTCGGTACACATACTAATCAGACCACTAAATCTCGCGGATGTGCAAGAACCTTTTTGAAGAGCAGATTATCACCATTTACCACCCCATACAGTCCTCATCCCATACTTTTTGGAAGGGTGACGCAGAAGATAAGGGGTAAGTCAAATCCTGTTTTGGCTATCGCGGTTATAACTTACAAAACAAACATCAAATCATATACAGTGTGTCCAAGATAAGGATGTCTATCATGGGGATCTTGGAAACCGTAAGAGATACAAGGTCGGTTGAATGGAGGATTTTGATGCTTAACAAAATGCCGTTTTAAAAGACAAGAAAATTCCAACTACGTTCGAAATTATCCGAAAAAAAACAAATTTTTTCAAAATTGTTTTCATTTTGTTCTGACTTTGAATAGATATTTGAAAATGAATGGAGCTTCCTCATTGCCACTTTTTGCCCTTCACAAGGTAGCGTTATTAAATTGAAGAACCGACGTTTCGTCTAGGAGCAGCCATGAACAACTTTGTTTTTTTAAAACACGGTCCTGGATTTTTTATTACGGATTTCAAGAGCCTCTTACGTTCCTGAACCAACGATGTATCGCACTTATTAAAAAAGAGGTGTTTGTTTTTAATCATATTTAAATGCATTTTGGTCTCTCTCTAACACATGAGTTCTTATGGAAAAAATCCATCAATATAATTTTTTTGAATAATGCGATACACTGTTGGTTCAGGAACATGAGAGGCTCATAAAATCCGTCATAAAAAATCCAGAACCGTATTTAAAACATCAAAGTTGATGATGGTTTCTCCGAAACGAAACGTCGTACGGAAAATCTCTCAACGCTGTTTTGTAGAGCTTGAGAAGTAGCCATGAGTGAGTGTCTTTTGTTTTTCCAAATCTCTCTAAATAACGTCAGATAAAAAAAACGGAACCGGTAAATTTCGTTTTCTTAGGCATATCTCCGAAACTACTCGGAATTTGAAACTTTCTCAACGGCATATTGTTAGGCTTAAAAATGCGCAACTTTTCTCTGATTTAACCATCTTCGTATCTCTAACGGTTTCCAAGATCCCCATGATAGACATCCTTATATCCTAAGATGTATGTACCAGAAATATTGTATTTTTGACTCAATCATACTCAAGTAGACTACGATGAAATCCTTTTAAGAAATAATACATTTATGATAAATAGGACGGCTTGACGCGGATTTTGCACGTTGTTTCATGGTTCTTCTTTCAAAATTTCTTATTTCTGAAATATTTTGATAAAGGTGAATTGTGATTTTTGTGTTAGTATGAAAGGGATTGACAAATAAATATATTTTCGAACAATTCATTCTTTTTATCAATCTAGTATCGAGAAGATGAGCATTCGATGCAATTCGATTAATTAAGTTTGGTTAATCGCAAAGAACTTCAATGGAGCTAATTTATCGATTTGGAAGCTGATATCTCATCATTTATGTATACGCCGGTTTGGTGAAATATGAGAATTTTAACATGCACTTAACAATTATTCATAATACCCAAATCTATTGAATTAATAATTCCAGAGAATCAATATTTGATTTGTTCCGGAAACAAGAATATAAACAATGCATGAGAGCGACTTTGTCTAATGGTTTCTGAAAAGATGAGTATGGACATTTAGTTGTACTTAGGTACATATGAAAACCTTTAATAATGTATTGATCAATCAGGTATAGATCTTTTATGTTCATACTATTCACTATAATATAGTCGAGAACTATATCTTGTTGATAGTGCTTATTGGTGAAGTACTTCTGAATAGGAATGTTAACAAATTCCTGAATTTTACAAAAATCAATGGTTCTGAGGACACAAAGTCGCGTAGCAATCATAAAAACTCTTGAAAAGTATTTTTTCCTTGTAAAAAGTGAGAGAAGAATATTAATTTTGGCGAGGCTAGGAAACGACCCTTGCGACGAGGCTACCACGTGTGACGTCAGCAGTTTGTTTATGTATTTTCGTGATTTTTAAATATGATATCAGTCGATATGTTGTGAATGTTACTGCGAAATGGCGCTTCCGAATTTTGACCAGGACTGGACTAACGACATTTTTATCAAAATGTTCCATTTATGCTCGTTGCATAAATTAACCATACTGATACTTTTCAAGCGGGCTATTTGTAGGAAAAGGCGCATAAAAAATATCAATACTTCAGAATCATAATCTATGAAACGATTTTTTTTTATTGGTATGATGATGTTGCTTGTCGTCATTTCCAAACTATTTCAATCTACTATGATCAAGGCTTTCTTGAAATTTCATAGCAACGTTGTTTGTCAAGAATCCGTAAGATTTTTGACATTTTAGAATTTGCTTGGTTGATTTTAAAAAAGTCGACATGGTTCTATCTTTAGAAGATAAAATCTTGATTTAACACTGATGGAAAAAAATATGGGTACACGAAAATGTCACACTTTTTTAAAGTTTCAAGTAATATTGAATTGAATTATTTTTTTTTTAGAAATACTAATTAGGTATTGCGTTTTTTAAAAAATTTCAAAATTCTCAGAAAGTCGAAAATTTCACCAATTTTCAACAAACTAATACGTCGCGATGGAGTTTCAAGAAATCTTGAAGAAAGTGTAGTGAAACATACTCATGCCGACAACCACCATCACACAGAAAAGACTGGGTTTCTTGGGTTTTGCTCCTAAAATATTGATATTTTCTAGAAACCTTTTCCGCAGATGCCCTTTTTAAAAAACATGACATTTGGTCGGTAAATAGTGCAGTTCTTTTTTGCAAAGTGCTCAAATGCGCCGATTTCATTAAAACGTCGTAAGACCGATACCGGTCAAAATTCAAAAGCGCGATTTTGGAGTATATAATACACGATTTACATCCAATCTGTTTTCGAATTGGCGGCTTATAAATTGCGACAGATCATTTTCCATCCATCCACATCACAATTCACCAAATATCAATTGGCTGCCAAAGACATAGTATGAAATTAATACACGTGATCAAAATCCATCTCATCGAAACGATTAAAAAATGAACTTTTTAATTAAGGCAAAATCAAAATCAACATTATATTGAACAGCAAACAAACGGCGTAGAACGCCAATTTATCTAACCTCCAAATCTAGTCAAAATTTCTGCTGCAAACAGAAATTCGATATAGGCTAGTGTGACACAAACTCAAGGTGGTTTGGCAGGGTGAAATCTGTCACTTCCACTTCAAAGAAAAACTTAATGCAAGTCAGGCTTTATCCAGAACATATTGACTGATATCATATCCAAAAATCATCAAAATCCATAGACAAAGAGTTATTCAGCGTCAAACTGTGTTTCAACTTGATTTGACCCACAGTGTATTAGATAAGATTGAATCTCCTTAGAAAAATGAATATCTTCAAAGATGAAGTAGATAGAAGTTGACCACATACCTACTTTAAAAATTAAGTCATCACAAAATCAAAATTAACCTGCTGCTACGCTTGTTATCCCACTGGTAAAATATAGTCATTTTTATTTTTGAAAATGGTCAATAGTATGTTGATTATCTTGGTTGTTGTGCGAAGGAAAAACAACTGGACCAACTCTATCACCGATAACAAATTAAAAGATCAACTAAAAATGTTGGATACCCGTACCTACACCGTACAGCACAAATCATAATATTTTTTCAACATTTTTCAAACACAAGTTACTGATTTTTATCATCAGTTTTTTTGACGTAGTTAATATTGAATAGCCAAACACAATTTCATAATATGTATTTTATCACACCAGATTGATTTAGAAAGTCGGAAACTATGGGGACGTCCACATCCGGCAAACCATGTGAAACAGCTTTTTGGAAACATTCGTGCATATTTCAAAATCAATTTTACTCAATAAGGTACCCAACACATATAAGTGTACAATCGATTTGTGACGATACTTAATGCTTTATCAGGTCGAATTAATGAATAAACCCATAAAAGCCAGTCTGTCGGTCAAGCCAATCAGAGAGCGTTTCGACCGTTACAAGGAATAATAATATTGATCATTCGTATCATTATCATTATCGCTGATTTTATACTGATCGAATTATTGTTTTTTTTTTCAAAATTCACAGCAGATGCTATATTTAATTTTCTAAAGTTCAGTGATGGTTAAACACGTTCTTTTTTGTGAACTTTCCTATTTTAAAAAATGATGAAATTGTGACCTAGTTGAAAAAGTAGCACTGATAAATACAAATTGGAAAGGGAAAACTGTTTTCCGCCTTATGCCGACCACGCTATTTTGGATTAGGTAACTTGCGATAAATCATCTTGTTTTTACTTCAGGTGCTCAACACTCCAAAAAATTCGTAAACGAATATGCATTTGATTTTCTACAAAATTCGTATGCGAATATGCATTTGATTTTCTACACCATTCGTATACGGATTTAATTGGAGAATTGAGCACCAGGAGTCATGTTTCAACGTTCAAATCCAGCAAAAATGCATGCCAGCTTAATCTGATTTTGGTACGAGTTTTATATTTATGAACAAATCCTGGTCATTATCTGATATCATCAGAATATAATGATATTCCTTCGTTCTTGTGATGTAGGTGAAGGTTGGGCCGAAGTTGAGCGTCATTCAAAATATCATACGATTATATGACAATACGTATGATTTTGCCGTCAATTCTTTGATATGACTGGAATGTGCAACATGATTTTCCTTTTTTCGATCATTTTTTTAAAAACTTCTAGACCTGAATCCGTGGAATAAAGCAAATTCAAGACTTTATGAGGTGCGCCTTGATGATTACACGATTTCAATCAATAAAGAGAACCTAATGACAAAATTCCGAAAGTAGAAAATCAAAAGAAGAACTCAGCATTCCATAACAACAGATTCACAAGCCATCAAGTATTCCTTCATCAAAAGCCTGGCTCAGTCACTGAGAAAATTCGAGACATGTGATTTTAGAGTTTCAAAACCTTTGAAGAACTCCAAAGATTACTGTGAAACGAAGTTGAAGAACTTTCCGATTTTCTTCAGCCGTACTTCCATCTAATCACGCTACTTTGTTGATTGACAACTAGAATCTTCAGCTTTCCTTATAAACACCGTTTTATTATATTCTACATTCTAATCTATCGTTTAAATATTTTCCTAAAAGTCCGTAGTTAATTGGGCTCCGAAAAAAAAAAGGTTATGATTCTATTCAGATGCGCGCTAGACTCAGCTTTTAACAAAAATTCATACCAGATCTCCCACTCACGTAGATGGAAAAGATCCACTCCTACCTAGATAATTTGATTTTGGAATCGAATGCACCGTCAGCGACGACTCGTGAAAATTGAGGCAAAACTCAGTTCCGGTCCGTACCACCGTGCTGTTTCCGACTTTTTATCTGACTTTTTTTCACTTAAGAACACGAGATAAGACTCTTTGCAAGGTTTAAATCAAAAATTCTCTCCAACTCATCGCGTACAGCTCTTTCAAGGAAGAGTAATATCCAGATTATCACTGAGATTGGTCCTCGTCTCTGTAGTTGATCGACGCTGAAAAAAAGTCACCGATTTTGGGGGATTTCTCCGGAAATTCTTTTTTTCATTTCATGAATATTTGCCCATTTTTGTATTACCGTACATTCAGGAGAAACGGACACTTCCAAGGAGGGATAATTTTTCATGAATCTCCAAAACCGCGTTTTTATTGTCGTTGAGAGAGTTTGTCCCGAACCGACCGCATTTTTCTTTCTACACTATCCAGTTCTACTGTCGAATAATGCGCTGGGCATCTCCTCTTTCTTCGTTTCGTTATGAATTTCACTGTGTCACCTAATCTGAAGTGTACTCTAGCAAATTATCATAATAATAATTTTATCATGTTGGAGAGTCTGTACCATTTTTATTAATAGATAATACAAGTTATGTTTGATATAACTTGATGCCGATGCCGTCAGCAGTCTTCCAAAAGATTGAATGATATGAGGGATTGTTTTTGCTTTTTGAGTCTTATGGAAAAGTTTGTTTGTCTAATTATACTCAATGCACAAGAGATAAATGCAATGCTAAATTTTATAAATTTTATTTATTTTGGTTATAACTGGATATTATACCTACCGTGCAACAAAAGACAGAGACATAAACTCAGCAATTAATTTATCCATCATGTACGACGTTGTTGGGTTAATCTGCCCTATCTTTTTTATAGAAAATACAATATTTCTTGACAATAGAAGTGCAAATCAGTGCAATCTACGGCAATGGATAGCAATCAACAGTGAATTTCGATAAAAGCTTCACATTGATGGACATTATTGATATTTGCATCGAAAGAATTCGAGACATCGAGATCATCCAAGGACGAGATGCGATACTGACGCGGATGCCACGCGAGGTCCGTGAACATGTGCTCAGCGTTCGTTTTTGTAGACCCGGTATCCCTTCTGTACATGCACAATACGATATCGTTACTGATATCGACCCAAAAACTCAGTTGCTTCATGTCCCTAATGTTCTTTCTAGTCTAATAGAGAAAATGACTATAATGATGATATCTAAGGCCCGGTTGTACAAGATCAGCTCAACGATGGGGGTTCATTATCATTGTACTGTGCATCTTTCAACCCAGTTCAACGTTGAGTCATAGTTTTGCTGGACTTTTCTCTTGTGTGAAAAAGTTCAGGATGAAGAGGTATGTCAAAATTATTAAAAAAAAGTAATGCCGACAGAACCATACTATTCTTATAAACAAAATTACACGTAATGAAAGCCAAGTCAGCTAGGTAGACGCAGTAGACGGGGTGGGCTCGAAGAGAAAGAAATGTTAAGAAAGGAGAGTTATGATGAAAATCACTGAGACCCCTACCAGAAGGCTTACGTAATATCAATCATCATAATCGCCGATTATAATCCACATCAACCTTATCAAAGACTGTTCCATTATTTTCATTATTCATTTAAAAGTCTCTACATACAGAATTGACCCATTTGAAAACGGGAAACCCTACTAGAGCATATTCAGAAAAACCAAATTTAAATTTGGTACAGATCCATTCCAGGGTGTGACGAATCCAGTAGCGTAGCCAGATTTTTTCTAAAGAAATCGCTGATATGAATTCTGGATTTTCCAGCCTCTTGCTATGATCTAGTAGGCCTTGAATAAAGTATTCCAAATAGGATTAAAATAAATCTTTCCACTCCCTATATTTCGAAAAGAGAATCGGCAAAATCGCCTCAACAATAAAAATGTTAAGGGAGTGGCCCGCTTTCGAATGGAGTGGTCACTCTGTAGTTAGTTTTTCAATCACGTTCACGCGCAAACGACCTCTAATCCAACTTCAACATACTCCATTTGTTCTTTTGTGTTTTCAATTTATGTTAATTTTTTTACATGGAAAACCATTCAGGAATTATTCTTGTCCACACGACGTGACGTGTTCCTCCAATTATCAGCTTGTCGACTGAACCATTTTCCCAGGCTTCTATCTCATGTTTCTGAATATCCAAGCTATTTAAAGGAGCCCTCAAGATAAATTTTATGATCCGTCATTAAAGCAGTATTTCAAGAGAGACTGAAAAGAGATAAACATTAATCTTTTTTATTCTCTCATCAGGCCCATTGGCAGGGTTAGCCAGAAACTGGAGCACCGCTCGGTTGAAGGCTGAACTAGAGTAAGGGTATTTAAAGACCTCAGCGTTGGCATAAATTACGTGCTAATCACGACCAATAGAGCCATGTTCCGGATTCTCGCAAAAGGGACAGGATAGTCGTCACATCCGTTGCATATTGATGATCATTAGCAAGGCTAAAGACGAGCGCAAACCCAGGCTTTGCGACGCTTTATGATGTGTTACCTTCCGTATTAGCTGAAGGGCACTATTTCTTATTCCGTACCCGCCTATACGGACTTAATGAAGTCCCAATATACTCCTTCGATGACACGAACTGTAATGTGTATGCTAATTGAGACTTAGTTTATATACTTTCCGATCCAACACACTCAATTTACAAATTGAGGTATCTTTGACGCAGTGTATCATACATCGTCAAAGATGCGATTAATTTGGAAATGTGAATGTTAGTAAGTTGTCTGTTTTAGTGATAGATAATTTCCGATATGGTAAAATTGATAAGAATAGGCGATTCCCCAGCAATTTTCGAAGTGGATACTTCTTTGGCGACATAAGAATGATTTTTGAATGCCTGGTAGCGATGTTTTCGTCTGTCTTTTTTTCAATATCTGTGAGATTCGAACCGTGAATCAGAAGGTCAACATCTTGACCAATGTGTTACCATGGTTAAGATGGATGTGAATAATAAACTATTTCACAATAGTGGGAGGAAACATGCCCAGTGGTACGAGCTTCCAAGGCGGCCGACACCGGAGATGACGTTACAACCATTGCGTCTCGCTATCGAGCATCTCAGCTTTTGTCCCGTTTGTCACAAGTACAACCAACTGTTCAGATTCCACAATCAAAAAGTATATTCGGTTGCCTACATCTGAAATATTGGGATCGAGAATCAAGGGATCGAAGAGGATATAAAAGCCCACCATTCAGACAAAAGTTCAGTTTTGATTAAGCGATCGTTGCATTGATTTTGAACAGTTTGTGTCAAATAACTGACTGTACATGGATAATTAGAGACTTTTCGCACCTTCTAAATTTCCATTCCGTTGTGGTTATCGTTATTCTGAGCATGCGCAGTGACAAAATCACAATCCTTCATCGTTATTTACCATACCGGATTCCTTTAATTACGGACAAATAAGGAAGAGCATATCGTTATGGTAATGCTTATTTTTCAGCAGCGATGTTGCCGGAATGTGTTAAATTGAATGGATACTACTGCTAATAATAATTTTTTCTTGAGCAATTGATCAAAATAAGTTGCAAATAACTACTGCAAATTAAAATAAACGATCGCGGAAACCAAAATGGAATGTTTCACATACAAAAACTAAACCCAGTAAAATATTCACTCCTATTTCATACTTTTCCGGATTGGTCTACTCAACAATCTGACACATCTTACTTGGACGTAACCCTACTTCTCTGCTTCTGACATCTTATAAATATTATTGTTGTTAAATGTTTATGCTCTGTACAACTAACTAATTTGTGTGTGTCTGTATACTTCATGGATTATTTGAAAAAAGTTGGAAGTCGGAGGTGGAATTCGTTTTTTAGCACCGGTGCTGTGTGTAGTTCAAAGTCTGTCCATTTTAAAGATAATTTTATCAATCCCCAATTTTGTTATAATTGGTATGGTATCGTTCAGGTATGTCCGATGATTAAAAAAAATGATTAATATAGAAATAAATACTAGCGAAATAATTGATTAACATGAAATAGTTACGAAAACTGTCATTAGTTTCGCCTGTTGGTCAGACGCAAGATTACGAATAAAGTGAAATCGTAGTGGAGCAAAACCTCCCCTGATAACGGATAAAGTGAATGTCATTCAAAATAAAGTTGACCATAACGGATGAAATATCTGATGTTATTTTAAGAGGTGCAAAAAGTCTCTATTGTCAGTAAATAAATTACTTAAAGTTGGACACGTGTTTCTATAGTCAAAAAACTATCGCAGTGGCGTCGGAAATGGGATTTATTGTGTGCTATAGAAACGGACATAAATATTCGCTATAAAGATCACGAAACTTAACCGGATCGAAGGTTTGACGAGTTGAAGAGGGAGCTTGAGGAGCGTGATTTGGATACAAGTGGGAAGAAGGCTGATCTATAACAACGGCTTCGTGAGGCTATGATAAAAGATGGCATTGATCCCGATACGTTCCGATTCAAGATTTCTGATCCCAATGCAGTTATAAGAAAAATAGAGGGACAGTTTGAAGAGTGGAACAGTTTTTTATAAATAAACCTGACAAACAAATAATTACTTAATGTTACCTGAAAATTCAGTGTAGGTGAGCCCATGTTACGACGACATTTCACAGTGTAAAAACTTATTAACAACATAGAACCGGAACCAGAAAAACAACAGATACACATCACCATATGACATTTATTTTAGAACTGCATGGGTTTGGTCGATGTAGGCCTAGAGTACCCTACCTATCTTGCAAAAGTCAGATAATTTTGTGATGACTGAATAATTTTACGATTTGGAATACATATCGCAGAGAAAAAGTCTCTAACAGACTGTTATGCAAATTATCTTAAGAAATATTCTACCTTTCGTTGTTATCACAGTATTTTGACAAGATATCACTATAAATCACACTTAGACCTTGAGAATCTGTCCTTAGGTTCACTGTATCTTTTAGGTTGATGTGGATCATTTCCCCTATGTTCCGCTTGAACCAGTTTTTCTTCTTGTCCAGTATTTGTATTTCATCAAACTGGAAAGCATGGCATGTTTCGAAATAGTGCACTGCAAGAGCTGTTTTTTTGCTTTTCCATTGATTGTGGTTTTTGCAGTCGTTTTTATGTTGGTAATGACTATTTACCTAACAAGTGCGGAAAATTAGTTTTTCCGCACGAGTCTGCCGTTCACCGACCAACGCGTAGCGGAGGAGGATATAATTCGTAATTTGAAAGTTTCTGATGCAACTAATGACAAATAAATAATAATGAATGTCGAAATGTGTAACTAAGCGACCATAGTTACCTGGAAACCTGGTTGCTGTTTGCTTATGATATTGTTAATTTTGACATATCCGTGCGGAAAATTTTTTCCGCACGGATATTTCCAAATGACGTATTTGTAAGTCAATGGAAAAGTTGGTATCCGGAAGTTTCAGGACTTTAGTGGTTGAGATGGATATATTGTTCACCGACTCTTACTTGTGTTGATTGATGACTACGTCACATTCACTTTGTATGATGTATCAGTCTTGAAGAGATATTTTTTCGAATGGAAAACAATTTTCGAAAAGTGTTACTGGAAATTTGGAACATGAAATCAAAGAGTTCTTGTAAGTCAGTGTGTGAACTCGAAAGTCATTCCGGACATGGGCAAACTGGCAGGTCTCCAGCGAGGGACAACCATTGACTGTGGCGTCCATACACATCCATCTTGAGTTGATCTCTTCACATTGGTTGTACCATACTTCGTCACAGAAATATTTGCTTGGGCTGATCAGCAGCTTGGACTCATTGTTGGGTACAGGGTACACAATTCTCAGGTTACAGGACTTTTGCTCAAATATGGGTATCTTAACTACTAGAATTGCCATTTCTGTTGATATTACAAGACCAGTTTTTGAAATTAAAGTGAGTGCAGATAAATGGTTAAGAGGCCAGAGAGTATTTTTCGGGTAGTGAAACTTTAAAAAGTCCCACATTTCCACAATATTCTTCACACTTATTAACTCGAGGTCTAAAGTTTCCAAATGAGCAAAAGAAAAGATTCGAATAGTTTTTCCAAATATTGATTAAGATTCATAACTTGCATATACTGATTTTCGAGTAGCATTGCCAAGTTAATTTCGTCGCCTAATTTTGATATTTCTTGAAGAATCTGTTTATTATTTTCATTGATGGTTTCTACGTTTTTCTTAAATTCATTCATGATATTTCCTGCAAACGAGCTAAAGTCATTGATCTTATGCATGGCGTTGACTTCGTTATTTTTCAAAGTTTGCAAATTCCGATTAATATTTTCTAAGTCGTCATTGTCTAGATTTCCTGTAATGAACTTGATACTACTACCAAGAAAGTTTATTAAACCTCGCTTTCTTCGAGTTGAATGAATAAAATCGCAATTGTTCAACTTTGCATAGGTGTCATATGTTTGGTTCATCAATCTAGAAATGTGTTGAAATTGTAAAAGTGCTAACTCATTATTTTGCTTATTTAATAGTGATTCTATGATTATTTTAAAATTACTAAATAAATTCGATAACGATATTTCGATTTGCTTAATATTAAAGGGTATATACGTACTATGATAATGATTAATTACTAATGAGGGTGATATGTCCTCTGAGTAATACCCATTATTTGGAAGGTTGCGTACCAGAAGTGCTTGGCACTGGTTCGCCTGGTGGAGGAAGGATTGAAGGGCCGGGATCAGAAAACTGTAAAGAGAATGGATTTTTTTCAAGTCTTTTGATTTTTCTTATATGGGTAGTTATTGGTTTCTTTTTTGAAATACCTATAACTTTGTTTTTGTCGTTTCCTGTTACTTTTGTCGGAATGAACTGAGGGTTCATTTTATTTCTCAGGGTGTTTTTCCTATAGACTGTTTGACCGGGTTCAATTTTGGGGGCTCGTTCAACATTTTTGTTTTGTTTGGGTGTGTTATCTGACTGCCTCTGATAGGCTTTTTTATAAATTGATTCATGGAAGGGGATCATTTCTTTTTTTCTGTTTTCATTGTATTGTTCGAAAAGGGTTAAATCGTTATTGAAAGAAGGTTCATTGAAGTAGGGGCCATAGAGAATAGAAAACGGAGAGTGGCCAGTGGTCGAATGGATACTTTGATTGCATATGAGGATTGCGGATGTCATGAGATTTTGGGGAGTTTCCTCAGGATTCTGCATCTTCAAGGTACGTAATTTTTCAAGCAGGGTAGAATGCAGGCGTTTAACTGGACTATTGGAGGATGAATTTCCTGGTGTTGTATAGTGAACGTCTATACAGAAGAGTTGACAGAATTCCTTGAAAAGGTTGTTTCTGAATTCAGTTCCTTGATCAGATATTATTTGTTGGGGAGTATTATGATGGGAAATGTAGTGCCTCAATTTACTTAAAATTGTAACGGCATTTCTGTCTGGGATGAAGTATGCTTGGGCATACTTTGAAAATAAGTCAATTATTGTCAGGAACTGGGAGTTGGAGAATTGGAATATATCGATATGGAGTGTCTTGAAAGGTTTTTCAGAAAGAAGGGGACCCTCGTAGCCAATTCGATAAGGGTGTCGTTCGTACTTATTCTGTAAACAAATTTCGCAATTATTGATTATTGACGTTATTGTGTCTCTTAATCTCGGCCAATAGTATTTTTGCTTTATGTGATTGTAGGTCTCTGTGATTCCGTTATAGTTGTTTTGATGGTAATTTGATATTATATCTTTTTGATGATTGGGATCTAACACATCGTTGAGATATGAGCTTTGCTGAGGGGTTCAAATTAGCAGTAACCAGTCGTTCGAATTCTAGTTTTAATTCTGGGTTTCTGATGAAAACTGTAAATGAGGTATCGGGCCTGATTACTTCTTTCAAAATTTTCTTTTTGAATGGCTTTGTCAGAGTTTGTTCAAATTTTTCCCCATAGTCTATCACTAAGCGGTTTGATGCATAGTTAACCGGAAGTTCAGATATGGGTAGAAATTTTCCATGAGGGTCATTATTAGAATGTACTGTCACGTCTGTAGCATTGTCATTTATTTCAGGGTTTTCTAGAGCCGTTGAATTTTCGAGATTTGACGGTGGCACGACGTCATTATATCTTTCGTGGAGATCAAAGTCAGCTAGGTCAAAGTCTGCGAGATTGGCGATGGTATTGTCTGCGTTAGGAGCTGTTGAATAAGTGTCATTTATCTCGTTGTAATTAATTTGGATTCTAGAGAGGGCATCAGCTACCAAATTTTCTTTACCTTTTTTGTATTTTATGTAAAAATTGAATTCTTCTAATTTGAGTCGCCATCTTGTTAGTCGAGAATTTGGTTCCTTGATTTTGGACAACCAAACCAGGGAGGGGGTTGTGATCAGTTTCAATTTGGAATTTTTGTCCATAGAGATAGGGACGAAAATGTTTTGTCGAATCGACTATAGAAAGAAGTTCTTTCTCGATAGTGGAGTAAATTCTTTCTGCTGTTTTGAGAGTACGGGAATAGAAGGCGATAGGGTGGTCATTTTGGGATAATACACTTCCTATGGCGATGTTAGAGGCATCTGTTGTGAGTTTGAATGGTTTCGAAAAATCAGGGTATTGGAGAACAGGTGAGTTTGAAATTAGTTCTTTGCATTTCGAGAAAGCGTTTTTATAGTCGAGGTTTTCGATGTTGATTGAAGAGCCCTTTCGAAGACATTTGGTTATGGGGAAAGTTATCTTGGAGAAATTTTTGATGAATCGTCGGTAGTACCCTATTAATCCCAAAAATGATTTAATTTCCTTCTGCGTTCAAGGAATCGGATATCTCTGAATCGCTTCTATTTTGGAAGGATTTGGTTTTATACCCTCAGGGGTGATATTATGGCCTAAAAATGCAACTTCCTCACAAAAAAACTCAGATTTATCGGGTTGCACTTTTAAGTTGACTGCGCGGAGTTTTCTGAAAATGAATCGGATATGATTGATGTGCTCTGGAAGAGACTTGGAAAATATTACAATATCGTCCATGTAGACGAAACAGAATGTATACAAATATTCCCTAAGGACTTCGTCCATCATACGTTGGAAGGTGGCTGGAGCGTTTTCTAATCCAAAAGGCATTCGGAGATAATCGTAATGACCGTTGTTTACTGAAAATGCCGTTTTATCCACTGATTTTGGGTCCATCTCAATTTGATGAAAACCTTGTGCAAGATCGAGGGTAGTGAAATATGTGCACTTGCCCAAGTTGTCGAGAATCTCTTCGATCCTGGGAAGGGGGTAAACTTCTTCAATGGTTTCCTCATTTAGACGACGATAATCAATTACCATGCGGAATTTCTTTTTGCCAGAGGCATCAGTTTTTTTTGGAACGATCCAGACTGGTGCAGAATATAAAGAGATGGACGGACGAATTATTTTATTGTCCAAAAGCTTTTGAATTTGAGATTGGATTTCCGCATTCATGAGAGGGGTGTGTCTGTAAGATTTTACATAGATTGGACGATCATTGGTTGTTCGTATGTGGTGTTTCGTTTGACTAGTGAAAGATAGGTCGCAGTTGTCATGATACATGATATCTTTGTATTCATGACACAAGGGAAGGATTTTTGATTTTTCCAGAGGAGTCAAATGTTCAAGTCGAAGCTCTGTCGTAGGGTTGAATTTTGAGGGGTAGTTATACGAAGGGTTTACTATGTCGAAGTGATCTTTAGGAATTACTTTTAATCTTTGATGGAAATTTATGTTGACTGAGGGAGTTGGGTTTGGAATTTTGCAAAAGCCGTGTTTTACTTCAACTAAACTGTCAGGGATTATATGGTCATTTATTCGAAAAGACGGTGAAATAACGAGGCCGTTTTGATAGTTTACTGGAATGTTGAGTGAATTTATATGATGGTTTTGTACAGGCTCCAGTAACGGTTTATTGTAAGTTAAAGAAAATGGAATTTTGATGTTTTGAAGAGTCAAAACTTTCTTGTCATAATCTATAAGAGCATTCAATTTCTTCAAATCTTTAGTACCAATAAGTGCGTCAAAATCATTATGCCAGTTGAGGATTCTCATTGAGAATTTCTCTTTTATGCCAAATTCATCTAAAAGGGGAATCTTCAAGTTATTATTTTCCTTATGGACTTTCTTACAAGCTACTACTTCGAACGGTTCAAAAAACATCTGATCCGGATATGAATTTGCTATAGATGGTGAAATTATTGAATCAGAGGCACCAGAATCTATAAGAATCGTGATTTGTTTTTTTGGAAGGTAGAAGTAAGGAAGTTCGATTTTTTGAGCTAAGTTGTTTAAGTCAATGGTTGATTTTTCGTGTCTATACGAAAA
This sequence comes from Orchestes rusci, assembly GCA_958502075.1. Lineage (NCBI taxonomy): Eukaryota > Metazoa > Arthropoda > Insecta > Coleoptera > Curculionidae > Orchestes > Orchestes rusci. Next base: position 38,756,453 of record OY293304.1, read on the forward strand.
TTTTCTGAATCGGAAATTTCGTTTTCATATTCTGTGTATTCATTATGATTTGGCAAATTTGTCTCAAACGTGGAGCTTTCATTATCATTAACATTTGCTATGTTATCTACACAATCAGGATCTTGATTATTGACATAATTTGTATAACTGTTTAATTGTTGCGATTGATCTTGATAATGATCAGGGTATGTTTCTAAATTGGTAAGTTCTTCATGCGAAAAGTTTTTGCTTCCGCTTGGTTGGAAAAAGTTTGATTGCCTATAAGGTAAATTCTGTTGAGGAATTCTTCTGGAGGGACCAGCCGTAGAGACTGACATAGGGGTTGGTCAATCAAAACGGTTGGATCGATTATTATTTTGAGATGGAGCAAAAACATTTCTATTAAAATTTTGTTGATTTGAAGAATTAGGTCTAGCATTTCGATTGGTATTTACAAAATAAGGTCTAGGTTGGGTAGGAAATCTCATAGGAGGAATAGGTGGTAATGTCTTAAAGTTAGGTCTATTATTAAAATTTTTATTATTAGAAGGATTGTTGAAAGCTTGACCGGTATGCAAAGTTGAATTATTTGTAAAATTTACCTGTGATCCAATCATATTGAAGTTTATGACATGCGCTAAGGCATCTTCGAGTGTATTTGGATCTGACAACATCAACATAGTTTTTAATGTTTGAGGTGAATTTGCTGTTAAGATTAATACTGCAGTTTTATGAACCTGATTCATCAAGAGAATTTTAGAATTCGCATCTAATACTTCGCATTGAATTTTTGAAAATATTCTTTGAATTATGGTTTTTGATCTTTCTACAAATTCAAGCATATTTTCGTTTTTGTTAATTTTAGTATACTGCATTTGTTGCATTAGAATTTGATAGTTTATGGGATCACCAAACTTTTGCCTAAGTGCATCCCTTATACAAGGCCAAGTATTCAGATCAGGTCTGGTGAGAAGAAATTCTCGTGCATCATCAACGAGTTTAGACTTTATCGCGGTGAGTACAATTCTCCTCGCATCATTGTTATCATTATTATATAATTCGTAGAACTCATTAATGGAAATAATAAAACTCTCTAAATGGTTTTGGTTTCCATTGAAACTTGGCAAAAGAGTTGTGTAAAATCTAACGTTTTCCATTATGAAATTTGTATCAGTTATTACTTCTGAATCAAGATTACTATTTGAATCTTCTAAATTTAAATTAGTTAAAGTTGCGTTTAATTCTTCCGTCTCTGAACCACTATCTGAATCTGAATCATTATCCTGATAAGGTTTAAGAATGTGTCTCTCAATTTATGTCTCACGCAAACTATCCGACATTAACAAAGAGAAAATAAATGAAAATGGCAATTCAGCAGTTACTTACATGACAATCAAGGGGTGACCCATAGAGCTTGTTTTGTAGAGGTACACGCCAAATAAGTCCTATAGAGGCGAGTCTGGATGCCTTTTCTTTCTGGTTGTCTTCGGTGTCGCCAAACTGGATGGACAGGAATCTCCAAGTCGGATTGAACGTCTCTCACAACACGGTGGACCACGTATCACCAACCGAACTTCACTGTTTTTGAGTCCGAACAGTTGAGTCAATGTCCGAAAATTCGAATTGTGTGCAAAGATTTGAAAATCACTTCAGCACAACGGTGAACCGATAAAGGGCAGAATCACACAGTCCTGTTCGCAGCGCCAATTAAGTTCCAAGACGACACGATAGACTTTTATAAAAGACTTCATTTTTAGAAACTACAAATTAGATGCTTAATACTACGTGAACGATCATGAACAGCCGTAGCTTAGACACATAGAAAGTTGGACTAAAACGTAACACTTTGCTTATATACTAGGAATTAGTCAACACTATTCAATAAATGTATACAATAGTTATGGGTTCGGGGCTATTACTCGCGTGCCTGATGACAAAAATAGGCGACTTAAATTGCTAAGAGCATGCAGAAGCAATTGGGGAATATTTCGTTGAAAAGCAGTACTATTATTTTATGAATGTGGAGATATGTGTGGAGATCATTTTAATGAAAGTATGTTCATGACAAAAAATACCATTACCTAATTGTGTTTGTAGATTTTGAGGGATTTTATTCTTGAGTACATATTACTACAGACAAATTAAAAAAATGAACCTTTTTATTTTATTTTACCAGTATACAGTATGTCCGGCGATGAGGTATACAAAAGGACAAATTATGGACCAAAATTCTCATTTCTCGAGAAAGTAATTTTTATAAAAAATGTTGCTAAAAAAATATGATTGTCGATGAAAAAAAAATTATATCTTATGCAGGAATACCCTTTTAAGAAAAGTTGAAATTTAATCTTTTTTTCAAGCGTAAAGCGTCGTTAATTAACTGGCCATGTTTCAAAGTTTCTAGCAAAAAGAAAAAAATTAAATTGGGAAGCCAACATTTTCTTGATTCAAATTTGTATTTCATAGAAAAGTAGTTTATGGTGTTTGTTTAAGTATTATTATTGTTAGGTGTGTTATCTAATATTGGTCTACATACTTTCATGAATATTGCCTTCACTATAATCACTAATAATCATTGGTTGATATTATTATATTTATCGTATCACGTTAGAAATACTTGTTCGAAGTACATAATTAGAAATTAAAAGAATGTGTCTTCTTTGCTCCATTACAAACATTGTGAACCAATAGAATGTTTGAAAGTTACATTTTTACTAAAAAATTCTAAATATATTATGAATGTAGGTAGTTCTTTCTTGAAATAAGTAGATTTTTTGACTTCTTGAAGACCCCGTACAAAATTGTTTTTTTTTCCATGGCAAACGTTTTCTTTAGTAGGCAAGAATTCTTATAAAGAATGACTTTTTCTTGAAAAATCAGAGTTTTCGTCCATTCGTGCTTTTGTTTACCTCATCGACTTTCATAATGTAGGATACTGGTGGAATAAAATAACAAGATCTATTTTTTTAATTTGTAAATATTATGTGATATACGAGGTAATACGTACCTAAGAATAAAATCTCTCAAAATGTAAAAGCAAAATAATTATTGGTATTTTTGTCATAATACTTAGGTGCATTAAAATGATCTCCACATACATAAATAGCACTGCTTTTCAATGAGATATTCCCCACATTTCCTCTGCATACTTTCAGCATTCTTTTTTGTCGATTTTCGTCATCAGGCACGCGAATAAAAATTAGTTTGGAAATTTCAAAGTTGAATTAGTACCTACACTGCGGCAGAGTGCAATATTTATACCATCCTTTTTTTTCGAAAACTACGAAATAAACTAACTCAATGTCACTTCAGACTTCAAACATTCAAATGGTTGCCAGAGATATGCGTTATGACGTCAAAACTTTCCCGCGCTTTTTGCTTTGTTCGAATTTTCTCAGCGTCGATGTCAACTTTGATAATTTATTGTAGAACAACTAGTGCGATTTAAGGGCTGATATTTGATGTACGGTGTTTTTAGACATGAACGCACACTTCAATACAATAAAAAAAAATGGGCAAGTTTCCTATTGTTGCTAGAAATCGTGGGTTTCTGCTTCAAATCAAGTTTCACTTTCTAAGGCAAAATATACCACCAACTGGATGGATCTGCAATGGGTAACCCTCTTAGCCCATAACTAGCAAACATTCTGATGAATGACCTGGCAATGACAGTGTTGAAAAATCTACCCTATCATGTTCCCTTTTTTTACATCTACGTGGACGACTCGACGGCCATACCATACCAATCAAACACAATGAGAGCATACTAGAACATTTCAACAGTTACTATCCTAAGTTACAGTGGAACGTGAAAACGAATGCAAGATAACGTTCCTTGATACAGAGGTGATCAGAAGCCCAGATGAAAAACTCCCGACCAACTGGTATCAAAAACCAACTAGTTCCGGTAGAGTCATGCACTATTTTTCCAACAACCCAACAGCACAAAAAGTGGAAATGATCAATGGAATGCTCCACAGGGCGGAAACACTAAGTCATCCATCGTTTCACTCCAACAACTCACAGAAGATTAAGAAAATTCTGAAGCAGAACAACTACCCTAGAAAATTTGTGAACAAGACAAGATACTACCGTTTCCCCTTCATCAATGGCCGTTCCCAAAGAATAAAAGATTGCTTCAAAAACTTCAAAAACTCCAACACAACATCAGGATTTCACAACATCAGGACAACCTCGTCGTTGAGGAAATACAAATACTGGACAAGGAGAAAAACTGGTTTAAGCGGAACATAGGGTAAATGATCCACATCAACCTAAGACATACAGTGAACCTAAGGACAGATTCTCAAGGTCTAAGTGTGATTTATAGTGATATCTTGTCAATATACTGTGATAACAACCAAAGGTAGGATAGTTCTTAAGATAATTTGCATAACGGTCTGTGACAACCTTTTTCTCTGCGATATGTATTCCAAATCGTGAAATTATCCAATCATCACAAAATTATCTGACTTTTGCAAGATAGGTACTCTTAATGATGCTTATCACTGCCTACATCGACCAAACCCATGCCGTACTAAAATTAATGTCATATGGTGATGTGTATTTGTTGTTTTTCTGGTTCTATGTTTTTAATACGTTTCATACTGTGAAATGTCGTCGTAACTGTTAATATTTAGGCAGTGTATCAGGAATTTCGGGGATAAAAATGTCTGAGAAAGTAAAACACGCACGACCTTTTACGAGTCATAGAATGAACTAACTATATTCACAGATGTCATACATCATTACAGTCAAGCCATAGAGTACACAAATAATAATGGAACAGTTCAAACTCATTTTAACACCCCTACTAGTTTGAAATGTTTCAAATCATTATAAACAGATTAACAAGACTTATCACAGACAATACCGAGTATATCTAAAAACTTGTAGTGTTTATTAGCCCCCAAAGCTTTAGTCAAAAGATCCGCTGGCATTTCATCAGTTGACAAATATTTAGTTTTTATCAAACCATCTTTTACCATTTCTTTGACGCAATGATGACGCACATCAATGTGCTTTGACCTTTTATGAAAAACTGGGTTTTACGTAACCTTTAGTGCACTCTGGTTGTCACAATACAATATAGTAGAATCAAAAGTGCCTGTAAGCTCACCCAGCAAATTTCTTAAATTAACTGCTTCCTTGGAAGCTTCAGACAAAGGCATATATTCCGCCTCCGTGCTGGAAAGTGCTACAGTTTTTTGCTTGGTGCTCTTCCAGGACACTACAGAATTAGAAAATAAAAAACAAAACCCTGTATATGATCTCCTATCTAGCTTATTGCTACCCCAGTCCGCATCAACAAAACCCACAAGCCCTTTTGTAGACTTCTCAAATTTTGAACAAAGGTGTTTGGTTTTCTGAAGATACCTTAAAAGTCTCTTTGCATGTTTCCAATGGTTATTATTATAACAGTTATTGAATTGACTAAGATAACTCACACTATAAGAAATGTCTGGTCTAGTCTGAACTGACAAATACATCATAAGTCCACCAATCAACTGTTGATAAGGTACAGAAAAATCACAATTTTCACATTTATCAAGACTTTCTTTTCCATTGGCGTCTTGATAGTTTTACACTCTGCTATATCAAATTTTAACAACAAATGTTCAATATGGTGCGTCTGGTTCAAAGTAATACAATTTTTATCTTTGTCATAACAAATATTTATACCTAAAATTTGTTTAGCATGTCCTAGATCTTTCAGTTTAAAATTTGATGACAATTCCTTTTTGATTGCATTTGTTTCAGAAACATCGTTCGAAAAAATGAAAAAATCATTAACATACAGTGCTATAACAGTTAATAAACCACCATTTCACTTTATAAAAACACATGCTTCAAACTCCGACTTTCTGTAATCAAAACCACCTCAACCTTCTTATACTCTAGATGATTGCTCCAACCCATATACTGCACGTTTGAGTTTCAATACTTTATTCTCATCACCTGCTTTTATGAAACCTTCCGGTTGCTTCATAAAAACAGATTCATCATGATTTACCATGCAAAAAAGCTGTAGTAACATCTAGATGGTATATATCCAGATTTAAATTTACACTAAGTGACATTAACAGTCGAAGGGTTAAATGTCTCACCACAGGTGAGAATGTCTCATGATGATTTGCACCATGTTTTTGCGAAAAACCTTCTGCTACCAACCTTGCACGATAAGTCTTCTTGTTTACACCATCGCACTTGATTTTGAACACCCATTTACACTCGACCAATGCACCATCACCTTCTGGAGAGTCTACCAGGTCCCATAAGTCATTCTGCTCGAAACAATCCATCTCATCCATCATTGCCTGTTTCCATCTGGCTGCATCTGCTCTGGACAAGGCTTCTGATACGGTTGTTGGAACATCATCAGTGGATGTGTCAATTTTTGGTTCACAAGTTGTCATATATGTCACATAATCATCAAAACACTTCACTTTTCTCTGTCTCTCTGATCTTCTTGGATTTGGTTCAGTCACAGCCTCCTCCGGTACACCATCTGGCTCGTCTACATCATCTGGTATATGATCAATATCATTCTGTTCGGCACCTAGTGGGAAGGCGAAGGAAATCCTGCGAACGCTGAACACCCAGGAGCAAGAGGACTACGATCTATTGGTGGAGCACCTGGAGCTTCGATATGATAAGACTCACATGGAGCATGCTACAACTCTCAGCTGAAAAACTGCTCTCAGAAGACCAACGATAGCCTGCAGGAATTTCAAGCTGCTACATCAGCTTGAAATTCCGCCTTGCACGATTGGCTTACCCAGCTACGCCAAGGATTCTGATGGAGAGGATTGCTGTTCAGGCCTTTTTTTTCACGAGGGTGGAAGATGATGTTCTCCAGGTATCAAGCGCCATCATCTGGATCAACATGGAAGAAGATCCACAGTGCCCTTCGGGTAGCCTTTAGACAGCGAAGAAAGCTATTCCAGGCTGCATCTGCTTTGACTTGTTGAATCGAATAGTTAATTTTGAATTAAAATCATCAAAACGCTGGATTGGAATACGACCTGATTTATTTCACAAATATATGGAAACAGTACCCTTGATGACAAAAAAATATAACGATAACATGGAGTGCAGAGCGAGCGTGGAAGAGGAAATGTGTAGCGGTAATTTACGGAAAATTAAGTGAAATGTCCATCAATTGCGAGCGGTCAATGAGCAGATGTATGTTTAACGTGAAAATGCAGCAAACAGCGTTAAGCACCAAAAATGGTGAAAGGGTGACGGCCGAGTGAGCTCATGAAAATTCAGCAAGTAGGGTAAAGCGTGAAACGTGCTATGGACAGTGCAGTGACGCGCAAATCGATGATTACTCCAGAGGCACCATAAGTTAGCATTTTACGGATTTCCCAAGTATTTGGAAGATAACTTTTACCGAGGGTGCATCATAGCAGTCCTACTCTGCAAAGGCTTAAAAATGGCTTGAGCACATAAGTGCACCCCATTGGCTATTAGACATGAGTTTGTTCACAAGACGCGGTCATTTTTAACGAGAGTGCATGACATCAGAGATGGCGTGAACACAGCAGAGCACAACTTTGGTGAAAACGTTGTGAGTCATCTGAGAATCAACTAACCCACAATTCGTTTCCTCTGACTTTTTACTCGAAGAAAAATGATGACCCCAAATCAAAACGAGTCAAGACGCAACCAGACAATTTTCACAAAGAATGGCTCAACCAAGTCCGGCAAGAAAGGGCGCTGCACCTCTATAAAAAGACCGGGCATGAAGTGGAATGTTTTGTTTTTGAATTAAAACGCGGTGCACCTATTTGAGAAAATTGGAAATTGAAAAACTATTACAATGAGCACATAAAGTCGTGAAAAATCAGGAGCTTCTGATTCACCACCTGAATATGCATTTTTTCACATCACAAAAAAATGATCATAATAATTATCCATCTGATCAAACTGTAACAATGTTTAATGTTTTTTTATTGAACTCTGTAACAAGTTATAAATAAATGTAACAAAATGCTTGAATCATCAAGTAATGTATCTACATTCCTACGTGTAAAATAAATAAATCTCTTACTGAATATTGAAAATAATGTTCTTTATTCTTGTACAGTACCATTCATCATAGTTTTGATGTACAACCTCCATAAACCGATCAGCTCGGAACCATAGCCATGGCAATCTCGATAATCCGATCACCTGCTACCGTACTATTGAGTTTAGAGAGTAGAGAGTCTCAAAAGTTAATATATTTTTAGTGAAAAAAATAAGATGTTTTGTCATTAGTTTTGAGCTGCATTCTCCTCAAGGAATTGAAAAAAGGAGGGAAGTAGCAGAAAAATGAAACAAAAAAAGTAACATTTTTCCCTCACGAAAACTCAAGTATTTTTTATACCATTTATTTTATGTTATCGTCACATTATTTTAATTTTTGCGTCATTCAGATTATTTTAAAAAGTGGTTTTGTTCATAAAATTAAATTTTTCATCATTTAGATTCTCGATAATTCGGACAAATCGATACTTCGAACGGTCCTTTGCAAAAATTAGTTCGGATTATCGAGACAAGGTAGCGATGTCAGTTACACAGACCCCGCATCTGAAACAAATTCAAATCTATAATTATTATGATAATAACAATAATAATGCACTTTATATCCATCAGACTTATCACATAAGTATCGGAAAAGAGTCAAGAATGAATAGTTAATGCCCTATGTACGTACATTTCTAAGTCTAAACATAATATGTCTACCTCGAGTACAAAAATCCTATAAGGCCTAGAATCTATTCTAAGAGAGTGGCATTCAAGTATTCAGAAACACTGTGAAAACTGTGCCTGACTAAAAGAGATTTCACTTTCATCTTAAACAAGTCGAGAGAGGAAAAATCTTCATTGTCGTGGGTAGTTTATAAAAAAGCGAGTTAAAATGTCTTATTGAAGTTATATGTGGCACATTTGAGGATAAAGCCAATCTCTTGCGAGCAATATCCAAGATATACCTACTCGTGCCTCAGAGCGTAACCACTCGAGAGGGATGTATCCGTGCGACTTGCAAATTTCCTTTTATTTTTGTACACATATAAGACACAATTCAGTATGTATATGCATGAGATGGTCAACACGGATGATCTATAAAACCATTCACGACAAGGCTCTCTCCTAGATAGTCCGAACGTCCTACTTGTGAATAGGCGAATAAAATTTAAAATTAACTATGTGACGCTTTTCGGAAACCATTGTTTGGCATGTGTGCCTAGATAGGTTCTTATGGTTGAAAAATAAAGCAGAAAAGTAGATCCCGCTTATAGGCCCAACAGACAATACCTAAAATATGCAAAAAATTCACAACTAAGAAAAAAGCTCTAAAAATGCGGAAGACGTATGTTTATGATGTCACATGACATGAAGCTGAGAGAAAAGAGACAACTTCTATTTCGTGGAGCTTGTTGAGATCGTGACGCGATCTCATGTAATAATAAACAATAAGGAAGAGTATCTGTCTCTTTTTGTGAAAAAATGACCGTATGTCTTTCGCATTTTCAAAACGTTTTTCTTAATTGACAATGGTTTCCATATTTTATTGCAAATTAGGCCAAACTATACAGGGTGCCATAGATCCGAGTGCATGCATGGGGATCCCAATGATCATAAGAGATACAGAGTCGATCAAATGGATGCGGAATTGCGCATTTTTACGCTGAACAAAATGCCATTTTGAAAATTTGAAAAACTATTTGAAAAAAAACGAAATTTTGCAAAAAACGTCATTTTTATTTTCTGAGTAAACTCAGAAGATATTATCAAATAAATTGCACTTTCTCATTGCCACTTTTTCTCTTCTACAGTATTGTGGTATCAAATCAAAAATCTGACGTTTCGTCTTTGAGCGGCCATCATCAAGTTAATTTTTTTAAATACGGACCTTTACGGATTTTTTATCTGATTTTTAGTTATTTTTTGACGTCTTCAATGCATTGAGGTATCGTAACCGTCGAAAAAAATAATCATCTAAAAATAATACAAGCGAAAATCAGTTAGCCAACCCTTGTCTTCTTAACTCATAAATTGATTCATAAAACCATCTTTATTCGACACGTTATTCTTATGAGAAAACATGCACAACTAACCAAAACTAATTGACTCAACCAAAATCGAGATAACATCCAATAACGATACATTTGATGAAATTGAATCAAATCAACAAATGACATGGAAAATACAAAAAGTACAAATGAAAAACTGGATCAATTTCTGGAAAAGTGTTTAAAAATATTGCCAGTTTAACAAAATATTGAAAATAACAAAAATTAAAGTTGATGAGGGCCGCTCGAAGTCAAAGTGTCAGGTTTTCAATTTGATACCATCATCTTGTTGAAGAAAAAAAGTGTCAATGACAAAGTGTAATTTATTTTAAGATGTCTTTTCAACCAAATGCAGAAGATAATAATAATAATGAAAATAAAAAACAAAAATGCGCAACTTTGCATCCCTTTAACTGACCATGTATCTCTTATAAAGACTGAGATCCCATGCATGCACTCAAATCTGTGGCACCCTGTATACGGACTGTACAATAGGAATTTATTTTTATCTCTGGCTCAGAGCTGCGACTTTGAAGAAACATTCACTAATCGACGTTTTATGGAAAACATCTATCGTAGGATTGTTATGCTTTATGTTATGAGTATTTTGAAAATTCGGTTTAATTTTTGCACGACCATCAAGACCAAGACTATCAAGACCAAGACCAAGACAGAACGAGTCTTGTCTTGGTCTTGAGATATCGAAACCAGGACCAAGACCAAGACCACGTTGATTTTTTGAGACCAAGACCAGTCTGACTTAAGAATAATTAGAAAGAGTCGGATGTGAAAAAAGTGACCTTACATGAATCATTATCTAAAATGTAAAGTGTTTCCAGTAATTCGATCTTTATCTCCTCAATCGAAGCAAACCTTTCTCTGTCCCAATTATTATATTATCCCGAATATATGGATGTTATTGTCCAGTCAAGTGAGATATTTATTATTTCGCTGTCATTCCATATTATTCTCTTTGTCAAACGTTAGTACCACTACAATGCTGCTTTATTGAACAAATAATTTTACAAAGAATATCAACTTATGTTAGTGAAATATGGACATGCAGTTCCAATGTGGTTCCTCATTCATTGGATATGTTGAGAACTGATATGCAGGTATAGGCCAGCTTTGCTCTCTAGAATACTAGTATTCAATGCACAGAACAAAAGCGATCAATCTTAAACTCACCGATACCGCTGCATCCAAATCCATATTTCCAAAGGGACCTATATGTATAGATAATGGTCGTAAACACCTCATCATCATGAAGTTTATGATAAATCCAATTTTTTTGTCATGAAAATACCAGTTGCTTTCGTATAATGCTCTCCTCATGCCTATGGAGCTCTTAAGCAATATTCGAGAAATCATTGCCATTATTATATCATCCTTACCTCAAGAAGAATTTCATTTGCGTTCCATGCCAATGCAAACAGTTGCAAGATACAGTGTAAAAAGAATGCTCCATTGAAAGCTCTATGGACCTTCTGGATAGAACAATTATTGATATTCAGTCTTATACATTTATCAAGTAAGACCAATTTACCTCTAGGATTTGTATCAGTGTGGTAGCTAATTGGAATGATGTCACACAATACTCGAGCAGAAGAATACCCTTGAACGAACCATCCAGATCCTTGACCCATCTTGGGAAAATATAAATTAAAAAACTTACATTGTGCTAGTATAATGATAAGCTCTTATACAGGTTGTTTATTTAAAGAGCGGTTAGCTGGAACAAGAATAAGACTAAGATTTTTTCATGAGATCATTTGTCACGATGACGACTGATGAGCCATATTATATCGAGAAGGGTTGATGTTATGCGAAAAATTGATGGAAGCAAATTTATCAGAAATAAGATTTTTTTGTTGCTGCAAAAATCCGCCAAATCCGGCAACAGACTGTGAATCGGCCCTTAAATACAGATATTATGATCATTTATTCTGCTGGAAGAAATTGAAAGCGGCTCGTGCATGTCTGCCGTACTGTGGTAAAAACTAGTAACTACGATTTTGCTTTTTTTGCGGGAGAGTGTGTTTTCTAAAGTGCTTTAGCCTTTCTTAGGTATAAAACTTGCCAATTTGTTATTGACGAATTCTGGCATCATTTTTGATGGAGAATCCAAAAATTGTAAAATAGAACTAAATAGTGGAGGAAATTGTTTAAAAATATTAGTTACTATGTTTTGATCGGAGTAGAAAAATGTTATCGCCTAAAGCGCAAAATAGGTAGAAGTTTGCCACTTCAGTTACTTGTAAGCAGTTTCAAAGTTTTGCACAAATACATGGAGTAGAGTATAGTAGATCGTACTGCATTGTAATAAATAACACATTCGTTTGAAAACAACTCTATTTATTGAAAGTACGAGTTTTGAAATATCTCTTTCTTCGTTCTTTTTCACAATATTTTGCAGATGCTCAGCAGGAAGTTGAATGATTTTTGATATTCTGCTCTGTGGTGTTGCAGTTTCACCTCTCTGGTCCTCCCCATTTTCTTGCCAAGTTTCAATAGCCGGACTCTTTTGTGGTGCTTCAAAATCAAAAACGGAATCAATCACACTACTTATGCTCAAAAATTTGGGCACATCATCATATAATTTTTTTAAATTGAAATATGTTTTTCGCTTTTTCTGAAGGTTTCTGGAAGTACTTGATCATGGAATGTATTTTCTGCGGTGTTGATTGTTGGTGAATATTGAAACTGTTCTTCACTATTTGAGGGTGAACTTATCCTGAAAAAAGCATTCGCTTGGATTTAAAAAAATTGTAGCAGCATACTTATGTTCAGAAAAGTTTTAGACATAGAAACCTATCCATGCTAAGCGAATTTGGAACATAAATCTTCACCAACAATTAGAAAAATCAGGTGATTCAAGAAATTCATCCAAGAATCAATCGTAAGACCAACCAGTTCATGAATATAACAATTAAAATGAGGTACTCATATTCAATACTTTGTAAGCCAAAACGCATAATCAGCGTCATTAAACACTTCTAAAATTCCAGGTTTCATAAAAATCTGTGGACAAAACAGAAAAGCCCCTTGTTTCTCACAAGTTTTTTTTTTCTTGAAAACGTATTGAATCTTACTGTCACCAGAAACTTATGCATCCATCAATTATCAAGTCTCTAGCTCATCGGGAAAGGGAAACGATTGTCAAATTTGATTGATAATAGAAATGGACGCTTCAACTTGAATGATACCATTCAATCTCTGATCTGAACGTCAAATTTCACATGGCAAAATGATAAGCCTTAGCACTCCAACTTAAAAAAATAAATAAAAACAACCCTCAAATGAATTAACTACTTCAAAGCACTGTTTATAAAGGCGGATAGTCCAAAATACATATTGTACCAACTCCAAAAAATATACAGACTATTTGAACAATCCAATAATACTTACCCAGTACACAAAGAAACCAAAAGTTTTGACCTTTTCGACATAATTATTGTAATAAATCTTGCATGCGGCGTCAGAGCCCGACTAATAATGACTTATTTGCTGGGCAGAATAATGTAGCAAAAATAGTATATTCACTCATATCACTATTCACTTGTTTCATCAGAAAGGAACAAAAATAATATAACATAAAATAGTATCTGTAGTTCCTAGGTTTTAGTCAAATCACATTTCTTAAACAAACGTCAAAATAAATTACTTAAAATATAGTATCAAGGAAACATTTCCGCTAATTTGATGAATTTCAATTGGAAATACTTCACGCAAAACTGAATATCTTGAAATACTAGCTTTTGCGGGAAGCAATTCCCGTGATAATCTCAATATGCTCATTAGTAACTTCATTTGCTAGGTTTTCCTTTAAAACTTCTAGAAAATCTACCGAGTTACTAGATATAAAGAGGTCCATATAGTAATAGCTATGAGATAGAAAAGAAATCGTATAACAATATACGGGAAATTAGGAACAAGGTCCAGGTCTCAAATAATCAGTTTAATAATTCTCATCAAAATTACATGTTTTGCTTATTCAGCATCATCGGATCTTCTTGAATTGATTTAAATTTCTAAAGATCTGATGATGCTGAATGAGCGCAACATGTGATCGTTCAAGTGTGAATTATAAAACTAATACATATTATTTGTAACCTGGACTTTGTTTCTAATTTCCCGTATATTGTAATAAGATTTCTTTAAGAAAGATGGATTTCATTAAAATAATTATTGTTGTAGGTCCGACATAAACGATCCGTGAAAAAACAGCGACCATGGCACAGAAAATTACTTGCCTCAAATTTACAGTAATTTGGCAATTGACGAATCCCTTCCAGGTACGATAGTATGCATTTCAATGCTTAAATATAAATCAAAATGATCACAGTAATTATTGTGAGAACTTATGCAACCAGTTATTGCTTTCTCGGGATGAAGGAATACTAAGTTATGCATTTCGCGCTGTTATTTATCAATCTAATTTGCCTCACGGCCCAAATGAAAACCTTGGGTCGGGCAAGGGATGATGTCAGGGAAAGATGCGCGTGAACATATCTTGTTCATAATAGCGTCACGAAAAGGGCTTGAGGGATCTTCACTGAACCTTCACCTATCGCCTCTCGTACCACGCTCTGGACAGAAAATATCATCCGATAAGAACATTCAGCTGGCAGAAGTCAACAGAAGGAAACAACTTGGATAGGCAAGACTCAAAAACGTATGTTAGACATAATTTGCACAACACCTCAAAACCCAGCTCTCTAACCAATGTGTGCTATCAACTTTAACCTATGCCGCAGAAACGTGAATACTTAACGGTGAATCACTGGACACACTGAGAATTGCACAAAGATGGAACGAAATATGCTGGGAATACGACTGCGAGATAGAAAGACCAGCGAATGTTTGGACATTGCTGAACACGAAGCAAGACTAAAAACTAAATGGGCAGAACATCTCTTGAGAACGGAGGACAATAGATGGACAAGGAAAGTGAGCAAATGGCGATCAAGAGAATGTGGGAAAACTTAGAAAGACCAAAAACTATGTGGAAAGGCAATATCTAGAAAGTAGCGCAAGAGCAATGGATGAGCAGAACACCCGGCAGAACCGAATGGAGACAGCTTGGAGAGGCGTTTGTTCAAAAATACAACGAAACTCGCTGAAAATGATGATCGCGCTATAGGGCGAAGGCATCAGACGGAAAAACTCGGGTAGCACATAACAGCATCTATTGTTTTCCTACAACACAAACCGGGGAATGCGCATGTTGGGACGTTTCTGATTATTGCCTTCGACAGAGGACTCGCTGATGCTCAATCTCCGGAAGAAAGTTACTCACCCGTGTACCTGTATTCACAGCAAGCTTGACTGGCACTGAAACGCTGATGAAAGGCTCGAAAGAGAAGTATGGAAAATGTTCCGAAGCAAGCTTGACTGGCACTCGTCTTCAATCTTCTGAATCATTGTTTCACGGTCGAATATACAGGGTCGCGGATATGTATGACAACAGTCGATTATTGGCTAAAGTATAGGAGCTACCAGAAAAAGTTGAACACGAAAGTAATAGGGTTTTTAGATATCCATTAACTGGTGATAATTTGAAGTATACAGGGTCGGTCATAAAGTCGTGGCACATCAAAGTTGCATTTTTTTTAAATGGAACCCCCTGTATTTTAATCGATATTTCAATTCTTTTTTCAATTTGGAACAAAAATTGTCATACAACTAATGTTCCTAAATTCTACCGTTATCGAGATATCGCGTCTTAAAAATAGCATTTTTGCACCTTTGACATGCTATAAAACTCAAACTATACAAGTTAGAGAAAAATGGTCTGCACTTTTCCATCTTAACTTTTCAAGAGCTATTTTGTCATTTGAATAGAAGGTACCGTCAACTGTCAACACTTTTTGACATTTTTACACAAGAATGAATTTAATCTCCTTGAATAGCTCTTGGAAAGTTAAAAGAGGAAAGTGCAAACCATTTTTCTCTAACTTGAATAGTTTGAGTTTTATAGCATGTCTAAGGTGCAAAAATGCCATTTTTAAGACGCGATATCTCGATAACGGTTGAATCTAGGAACATTAGTTGTATAACAATTTCTGTTCCAAATTTCAGAAATAATTGAAATATCAATTAAAATGCAGGGGCTTCCATTTAAAAAAATGCAACTTTGATGTGCCACGACTGTATGACCGACCCTGTTTACTTCAAATTATCACCAGTTAATGGATATCTAAAAACCCTATAACTTTTGTGTTCAACTTTTTCTGGAAGCTCTTATACTTTAGCCAATAATCGACTGTTGCCATACATATCAGCGACCCTGTATATTCGCATATTACTGAATCATCGAGTGTAGATTAAGCGACATATGATGGTCAGAGAACTATGTATGATATTAAAAGTAAATAAGTGGATTTATTCGGCTTATTTTATTTCCAGTTACTTTTATCACCATAACAATAATACCATTCTGCTTATTGTACCATTCTTGGGGAATCACGTTCAAAAGTCGATAACGGATAAAAAAGACCACCCAACTCTTGGAAATTCAAGTGCAAGTTTTGTGGACATACTAACTCCACTTCACAGTCATCGAGATGTATCGATGTGTGAAAATGAAAAATCCACTCCTGATGCAATAATCATTGACTACAACTCGTCCATTCATAATGAGATCAGACAAAAATTACTTTTTCATGATGTAATGAATGGTCACACAAAAAAATGTATTTTTTTTTGTTTCTGATGACCATACAAATAATACGTCAATGATAGATATGAGAGGTGATAATGAATTCGGAGACATATTTTTGATAAGCACTTTTCTTAAATCCAAAAGTGGTGTTATCAAGAACCAAAATAAATATACAGTCTGTCCACGGAAACCATTCTTGGTGAAAAAATTGTTTGTGGAAAGAATAAGATCCACGGAGAGAGAATTTTGATTTTTCATGCAGGGTTCGCAAAAACCTGAATTTTTTCGAAGAGTTGATTACCTTTATTTTTAATTATTGAGCAGAATGCAATTCAGAAAAGTGATTAGAATAAAGCCTGCAAGGGAAATCCGAGATTTGGAATAAATCTTGTATCTTTCAAGTTTTTGTAATCTTCAGTACACGTCCACACTTTGACTTTGGACTCTGATCTGATTTTAAATTTATCAATGCATTCCTTCCACCTTTTGGAAAAACACTTTTTCTTCAAAATACCTGAATATTTTTGATAACATAGAAATTACCCGTTGACATAGATATGCTCTGTAGTTTTTTTGGTGCGCATCCATAATTTACAAGATTTTTTTGGGTATTTTGCTACACCCTATCAAATATCAATCAAACTAGTGTTTATACACCTGATCTTCTATGTTACCTGAAAAAAGTCTATTAGTAAATAATAAAACCTATCAATATCAAACTTTTCGGAAACGAATCTGCTTCCGTCGTCTCTGAAAACCTAAAAATGGAACAATTAACTCAAATTCTAAAAATATAGTTCGTTTTTTGTAGTGAAATTGACTTTTTCGTGTTTTTGGCACAAAATGTCACTTGTTAACTTCAGTTCAGTATTTATAATTTACTTTTTTGGGCTATGTTCAATTTCTTGATAAAGGTAACCATGTATTACTCAAATTTACAGAGCAAGTTGCTAAACATTCATCAGAATTTGACATAATATATGCACTTTCTTTAAGTTTACGTTTTTTAGAACATGGCTCTTTTGCTAAGATTTTTGAATTATCCCAATTTATTCTATGATTTTTATCAAATGGATGTTGACAAATTCCCGATTTATGAAATTCTTTTTTTTTCATGAATGATTTATGTTCTTCAATTCTCTTTTTTAAAGGTCGTGAGGTCTCTCCAATATAGAATCTATCACATTCACAAGGAATTTTATAAATTACATTTTTAGTGGACTCATTAATATTATTAGGTCTAGTTGTTAAATTAGAGCGAAGTGTGTTATTAGTTTTGAAAAGCAACAAATTAAATGGTCAGTATTTCAATTTTATGGACAGTACTCTTTGCCATTATTTTATTTTCCTTGGTCAGTATGATAATAAATGGTCGGTTGAAATAATGAAGGGTCAGTAACATAAAGAAGTGCTCAGTAAAAATGATAAATGGTCAGTATAATAATAAATGGTCGGTTGAAATAGTTAACGGTTAGTAATATAAAGAAATGGTCAGTAAAAATAATGAAGGGTCAGTAACATAAAGAAGTGGTCAGTAAAAATAATAAATGGTAGATATAAATAATCAAGAGTCAGTATCATAAAAAAACGATCAAATAAATTAGTAAATGCCTGGTGAAAATAATGGACAGTCCATAAATTTAATAAAGCGACAGTAAAATAATGAATGGTTGGTCATATATTTTATTTCGTATAAATACAAACATTTTTACAACGGAACGAAACACAACTTAGTAAAGAGAAAACACTCTGCCTTTATGTCATGATGAAGTAGTCAGATAGGTTCCTTTGAGAAGCGGATTTAGTTTGGGTTAGTTAGGGTTAGTTTGTGTTGGTAATAGAAATTGATGAAAAATATGCAGCAGCTCGTTGGTTAGCACTAGGTTAACATTACAATTATTATTATACAGGGTGTCCCAGCAAGGGTGGCCACCGGCCATATCTCAGAAACTACTGGACCTAAAAGTTCAGAAAAAAAAATTATCACTAAAGTGGCCACGAGAAAATGCTGGGAAATATTTATAACTTCGAAATTTTTCCGCTAGGGGGCGCAATCAAAGCTTAAATATTAAAATTCGAAATTTCTCCGGAAATTCTCAGATTGAGGTATATCTTTATCAACATGGTTAGAAAGCCTAGACAATTTCACGTCTTTTTGGTTCAGGGCTCATTGGCGTACCGATCTTCGTGTGAGTAGGGGAAGGTAGTAAAAGTGTAATTGTTCAAGTGGCTGTAACTTATAAACGACTTGTCCGATTTTGTTGCGTATAGGCTTGTTTGGAAGATAAATGTGAGTACTTTCGTATATCGTATCCAGTGATGCGTGATTGTCTCCAGAAAAGTTGCTAGAAGGCGTAATTTGAATTAAAAACAGTTATTTTCGTTTCACCGCAAAAATTTCAATGGTACGGTATAATTCTGATACCAGAATCGAAATAAAGATTAAATTTACAAGAAAAAACCTACCCCTTCTAGCAACTTTTCTGGAGACAATCACGCATCACTGGATACGATATACGAAAGTACTCACATTTATCTTCCAAACAAGCCTATACGCAACAAAATCGGACAAGTCGTTTATAAGTTACAGCCACTTGAACAATTACACTTTCACTACCTTCCCCTACTCACACGAAGATCGGTACGCCAATGAGCCCTGTACCAAAAAGACGTGAAATTGTCTAGGTTTTCTAACCATGTTGATAAAGATATACCTCAATCTGAGAATTTCCGGAGAAATTTCGAATTTTAATATTTAAGCTTTGATTGTGCCCCCTAGCGGCAAAATTTCGAAGTTGAAAAAATATTTTCCAGCATTTTCTCGTGGCCACTTTAGTGATCATATTTTTTTTCCTGAACTTTTAGGTCCAGTAGTTTCCGAGATATGGCCGGTGGCCACCCTTGCTGGGACACCCTGTATATTATAATTGACTTGTTGAGTATTGGTTTTATGTGGATCAAGTTTGGGTTAGTTTGTGTTGGTGATCGAATTTGATAAAAATATGCAGCGGCTAGTTGGTTAGCACTAGGTTAACATTACAATTATTATTGTATATCATAATTGACGTGTTCTGTATTGGTATTATGTGTATCAAGTTTGGGATAGTTTGAGTTAGTTAAAATTATTACTGACTATTGCATACTGGCCATTTATTATTTTTTACTGTACATTTGTGGAATTATTACCAGCTAAGTCATACTGACATTTCATTAATTTTTACTGACCATTAGAACCACAATAGTGAACATAGAAATACCGGCCAAATAGTACTTTTACTGCTCAAAAATTTCATTTTCACTTATCATTTTTAACAGAAATACTGAGTCTTCTACAATATTATACTGACTGCTTGTGATATTATACTGTACATAATGAATTAAATACTGTTCAGTTTATTACAACCCGTTTTGAAAATGGTCCGTATATTATATGTCTGACCTAAACGTTTCAGTTTATGAGAAATTCCAGGTATGTATGGAATAATCAAATAAGTTATTGGTATATTCTGTTCTTGTTGTCTGGTTTGTTCAAAACTATCAAAACACTTTTCAATAAAATTCATGGGATAATTATTTTTTGATAAAACGTCTCTTATGAAATCTTTTTCGGATTCAAAGTTATAATTATCACAAATTATTTTTGCTCTATCATTCAGACTTTTTACCACACCTTTTTCAATGTTCAATGGATGATTGGAATTGAAATTAAGATATCTATTTGTGTGGGTTGGTTTTCTTTAATTTTTTGTTTTGAAATTTTGAAAATCTTTCTTTATTAGTATATCTAAAAAGGGAATTTCATTATTTTCTTTTTTTTCAATTGTGAATTTGATCGTGGGTTCTTTATCATTTATGTGAATTAAAAAATCATTAAGTTTTGGTTCATCATATTCATATATAGAAAAAATATCATCTATATATCTCCACCAAATCATTGGTTTGTATGAATATGTTTCCACATAAATTGCTTCAAAATGTTCCATGAAAATATTACTCAATAGTGGAGATAAAGGAACACCCATTGCCATGCCAAAATCTTGTTGATAAAATTCATTATTATATTGAAAATATGTTGTTTTAACACAAATTGTTAAAAGTTCCAGAATAGCATCGATATCCAAGTCTGTTCTCTCTTTCAAATGTGTATCATTTTTAAGTTTATCTCTTATGATCATCAATGTTTTATCAACAGGTACATTAGTGAAAAGACCTACTACATCAGAACTTACAAGAAGATTATTGGGATCATAATTGATATTTGATAATTTCTCTAAGAGATGTTGTGAATTTTTTATGTATGATTGTGTGTTGCCTGTTAAAGGAGTGAGTATGTTTAATGAAAATCTTGCTAATGCATGAGTTGGTGAGTTGATACTACTGACTATTGGTCCCAATGGTAACTTTTGTCTATGTATTTTTGGTACACCGTAAAAATGTGGTGCTTTACTATTATGGGGTGTCAGTTTGAATCTTTCATTATCTGAAAAAAATCTTTTATGTTTTTAAAGTTTAGAATATTTTTGTCTTTCAAAACGTTCTGTTGGATCTTTATTCAGTTTTTTATAATAATTTTTTTTGAAAAAGAACAAAATAATGAAATTCCCTTTTTAGATATACTAATAAAGAAAGATTTTCAAAGTTTCAAAACAAAAATTTATAGAAAACCAACCCACACAAATAGATATCTTAATTTCAATTCCAATAATCCATTGAACATTAAAAAAGGTGTGGTAAAAAGTCTATATATATATAGCAAAAATAATTTGTGATAATGACAATTTTGAATCCGAAAAAGATTTCATAAGAAACGTTTTATCAAAAACTTATTATCCCATGAATTTTATTGAAAAGTGTTTTGATAGTTTTGAACAAACCAGACAACAAGAACAGAATATACCCATAACTGATTTAATTATGCCATACATACCTGGAATTTTTCATAAACTGAAACGTTTAGGTCAGACATATAATATACGGACCATTTTCAAAACTAATAACACACTTCGCTCTAATTTGACAAATACTAGTCCTGATAATAAAAATGAGTCCACTAAAAATGTAATTTATAAAATTCCTTGTGAATGTAATAAATTCTATATTGGAGAGACCTCACGACCTTTAAAAAAGAGAATTGAAGAACATAAATCATACATGAAAAAAAGGGAATTTCATAAATCGGGAATTTGTCAACATGCATTTGATAAAAATCATAGAATAAATTGGGATAATTCAAAAATCTTGGCCAAGGAGCTGTTGTAACTTCGGGTTAATTAATGACTATTAACCATATTCTTTGATTAACAAACATTCAATCTCAAAATATCTGATTTTTTATGAGAGATTAATAAATGAAATGTAGGCTTTTTGACGTTTTAATTGTCACTGACATTTTCAACATCCTTTCACCTTTCCACCATTTGGCCGTATGGCATAATCACCTTTTTTGGCAAAACATACCGCCTCCCTTGAAATGACCTAGTCTTTTAACAAATAATTCAATTCTTAAATACATTATTCGAATAAACTAAACTTTAAATTCTTTTGAAAGTCATTGAAACTAAAATATCTAATGTTCTATAGGTAGAACACAAACACGGTTTATGGCTCGTTTGACTTCATTGCCTCGCCCTTTGACTGTCACTACTCTCGTGACTCCATCTTGGCCTGGATGACATGAAATGACTCGCCCTAATGGCCACTGTAGTGGAGGGGTTTTATCGTCCTTCACCAATACCAAAGAACCAACTTTGGTTAGCTGCTGTCCATTGGATTGCAATTTTTGACGCACTTGAAGTTCATGCAAGTACTCCTCTCGCCATCTGTTCCATAGATGCTGGATCATAGACTGGATCCTCTGCCATTTATCTAAACGATTTTCAGGGACATCCAATAAGTCAAATTCCGGCAAGGAAGTTATAGTCCGTCCAATGAGAAAGTGAGCGGGTGTCAGTGCTATGTTATCATCGGGATCGCTAGACATTGCACACAGAGGGCGAGAATTTAAGACTCCTTCTATTTGAATCAACAATGTGCTGAATTCTTCAAAAGTGAAAGAATTATTTCACAAGACCCTCTTTAAATGGAACTTAATACTTTTGATGCCTGCTTTCCATAAACCCCCGAGAGTTGGCGAGTTTGAGGGAATAAAATGCCATTTTATTTTATTTGTTAGTAAATCATCTGATATGGCATCGGAATTATTTTCAAAAAAACTATATAGTTTTTGCAACTCGTTATTTGCACCCAAATAGTTTGTTGCATTGTCAGAATAAATGTTATGAGGTCTGCCACTTCTACTGATAAATCTTTTACAAGCAGCAAGGAATGCATCCGTTGAAAGCTCTGAGACGAGCTCTATGTGAACTGCCTTTGTGCACATACAAACAAAGAGACAAATATATGCTTTGGTCAACTTTGCACCCCTAGGTTTGCGATCCTTTATCAAAAAGGGACCCCCATAATCGGTACCTACTTTTCCAAAAACATCAAAACTATTTACTCTACTTTCTGGTAAATTACCCATAATATATTTTTGAGTTTTTGGCTTTGATTTATAACAACGAATACAATTGTGTATTTTTTGTTTGCAACAGTTTCTTGCTGAGATAAGCCAATATTTTTGTCTAATTGAAAACATCAATTGTTGCGTACCGCAATGAAGTAATCTTTCATGCTCGTATTGTAAAAGTGTTTTGGTCAAGACATGTTTATTTGGCAAAATTATTTGATGTTTTGCATCGAAAGCTATTTTACAATTTTTAAGTCTGCCGCCTACTCTTAATAAGTTATCATGTATAAATGGATTTAGTAGAAGAATTTTGCTCTTATTTGAAATTCCTTTTTTGTTTTTAAGCAAACTATATTCTTTATCAAAACATTCCATTTGTACATGCTTAATAGCCGTACTTAAAGCTTCTTCAATTTCGATTGGGTCGAGCACACCAACTTTTCTCTTTAGAGACGTGGTTTTACAGTTATTGACAAATCTTAAGATATAACAGAAAACCTTGAGAAATGTTTAGAATGACGGAAATCGATTCAACAATTCATTTATCATAAAACCATCACTATCAGTAGCAGTGCAAGTTTATAGTTTTTGCTTCTGGAACATCATGGAGTTTCTCGTACTTCTGTATTTGCCATTCACTCTGATCTTTTTCAAACCATTCAGGACCGGACCACCATAAATCATTCTCTATTAAGTTATTTACCGATGTGCCTCTGGATAACAAATCAGCAGGGTTTTGTTCAGATGGAACATGATACCAAATTTCAGTGCCTACTAAATTCTGAATCTCCTGAACACGGTTTGCAACGAATTGTTTCCATCGGCTGGCATCTTCCTTAATCCAGTACAAACAAATTGTTGAGTCAGTCCAACAATAAAAAACTTCGAAATTGTACATTTAAAGAATCAGTGACTCTCTTATACAAATTGCTTAGCAGTACTGCTCCACTAAGTTATAAACGTGGTAAGCTTATAAGCTTCAATGGGGCTACTCGTGACTTGGCACATAGTAATCGCGACATATAAGTTCCCGATGATGTCAAGCATCTCAAATAAATGCAGCAGCCGTATGCCTTTGTGGAGGCATCACTGAATCCATGAATTTCAATACTTACATATTCTGATAATGCTGATTGTCGTGCTATTTCTAATAAATCTAAATCAATAATATTATTGTAAAACCTAGACCAATTTTTAATGATATCATTAGGTAGTTCCTGATTCCATTCTAATCTTCTTCTCCACAAATCTTGCATGATCAACTTTGCATTTATAATCATGGGACCAAGTAACCCCAGAGGGTCATAAATTTGAAATATCACTGACAAAATGCTTCGTTTACTCCATTGAGATAGGTGAATATCATTATTCATATTATTCTTGTATTTCACAACATCATGTTTAGCATCCCAGTGAATTCCTGAAGTTTTATTTTGTTCTCCTTTCGGTAAAACAGATGCTTCTGATTCATTTTTCACATTTTGAATTAGATGAAGTTAAGAGATCGTCTATATAAAAATCACGTCTTATTATTTCTGCTATTTTCGGGTCATGATCTTCATTGTCTTCTGCCACTTGAAGGAGAGCCCTCACAGCGAGATACGGTGCTGACGCAGTTCCGTGAGTGACAGTATTTAATTCATAATACTTTAATTCATCGGTTGGTTTTGTCCGCCACAATATTTTCTGAAACTTGCGATCTTCTTCATCTATTAGGACTTGGCGATACATTTTTGATATGTCTCCACTGATCACATATTTGAACATGCGAAATCTGAGTAAAATCAAGAAAATGTCTTGTTGTAAAGATAGTCCAGTATATTGTACGTCATTTAAAGATAATCCTGAACTTGATTTCGCGGAACCATCGAATACTACACGACACTTCGTTGTTACACTGGACTCTCTGATTATGGCATGATGTGGTAGATAATATCCTTCCTCATCTGATGAATTAACTTCTGTCATATGACCTAACTTCAAATATTTCGACATGAAATCTACATAATTGAGTTTTCAGCTCGGGATTTATATTCAATCTTTTTTCCAGTAGATCAAATCTATGTAGTGCCATTGTTTTAGAATCTCCCAATTCATTGACGGAATCTTTAAAAGGAATTTTACCAATATATTTTCCCGTAATATCTTTTTTAACTGTTTTCCTAAAATAATCTTGTATCTTCCTTTGAAAAAATCTTTTCACTCGAACTAGATTCTTCAATTTCCCAAAATTCTCCAATTTTATCATTAATATATTCCAAGCTATTAGGGTTTAAGCAAGTTAAAGACATGGAAGCATTTGTATTTGACGAATTTAAGTATAAATTACCTGCAATTATCCAACCAAATTCAGTATTTTGCAGTACTGGCATGTGAGAACCTAAAATTCTACGTCCAGCAGTTAAAATAGACCAAAAAATGTGAGATCCTTACAATAAATCAATTTTGTTTGACAAGTGAAAATTTGGATCAGCCAAAGCCACATTTGAAGGTATATTCAAAAGATTTCTATTGAAAGATCTGGTTGGTATTTTTACAGTTATATGAGGAATCACTAGACATTTTATTTTCATAGAAATAGGTCCATTACATGAATTAATCATAACTTTAGTCTCCTTGTTGATTTTTGCCAATGCTTCTCCTACTCCTTTGACTGAATGATCAATTCTATTGCATTTCAAATTTGAAATTTTGCATAAATTTTCACTGACAAAATTGCTTTGAAAACCGCTATCCAAAAGCGCACGACACTGGACCTCTTTATCTTCATGTACTACACGAACAAGGACTGTCGATAATAAAATCTCTAAACAATTATTGCCATTATTTTCAATGTCACAAATTGATTGCTTGGTATGATTTGTTAGACTTATGGTTGGTGCTTCATCATGAACCATCTCCAATGCAGCATTTGAATCGACTGCTACTGCTTGAATGCCATTTTTATCATTATTAACAGTTGCCAATGAGGCATTATCATTATTCGCATTCGAATTTAAATGCAAAAGCGAATTATGCAATTTATGACATTTAATGCACTTTTTTGATTTACATTTCCATGTAGGATGTGAATACCTCAAGCAATTTAGACATAACTTCAATTTTTTTACTTCGAATATTCGATCATTGACATTCAATCTTAGAAAAGCCTCGCATCTGTAAATTGGGTGCTCATTTTGGCAAAAATAACATTTCAATTTGTTTTCATCAACTGAGGCAAAACTACGACTATGCGTTGTTTGAAATTTTCCTCTATTTACTGGTTTTAAAGCTTTCACGCATGAACTGATTTCTAGTTTTTCAAGTAACTCGCACTTATCTTTGAGAAACTTGTTAAGATCCACTAAACTGGGTATATCTTGAGCGTGTTGGAAAGATTCCCAATCTCTTCTTGTAACATTATCAAGCTTACAACTTATTATGTAAATAATAATGCTGTCCCAACTATCAGTTTGTAAACCTAAACTGTTAAGTGAGCGTAAATGTTTTATTACATTGTCAAATAAATTTCTGAGATCCACATGAGATTCTTTGCTGATCACTGGGTGATCAAAAATAGCTTTTAAATGATCAAGGATAATAAATTTTTTGTTTTCGTAGCGCTCTTCTAACATTTGCCAAGCAATAGCATAATTATTTGACGAAACCTCGATGGATTTTATAATTTGTTGCGTCTTCTCAGATAAAGACGACCTCAAATAATAAAATCATTGGATGTCAGATAGAGCATTGTTATTATGAACCAAAGCCAAAAAACAATCTTTGAACTCTAGCCAGGAATCGTAATTACCATTAAATGTGGGTAGTTTAATAGGTGGTAACTTGACCAATGCTTGAACATTATTCTCAGTTGAATTTACTCTTCCGCTATTGGATCCGGGAGTTTTGCCAGAATTAACGGATGCATTCCCGCCTAAGTTTGATTCGGAACTCAATTCCAGACATAAAGCTTGCATTGAACCAACAAGCTCAAAATATGAATTTTCAAAAGAAACTAGCTCAGCATCATTGCTAATATCCGGACTTATTAGTTCAATTTGCCCTTGTATCTTTACAAATTCATCATATAGAGGGGTAGCCTTTTCAACTCTTGGCTGTAATTCGGAACGTAATTTCTTTTTATCCACATTTTCTAGTACAATACTATCAAATAATTTTTGAACCTGGTCAGTTTCCCTTTAATCAAACCTTTTTTATTATTCAAACTTTTTAATTCACTTTCAGCCATTGTTGCTCAAATACAAACAGTATTAAATCAAATCGCCACTTACCAATGATGGTACAACTCTCACGACACCGGCCGTTCTTTGTCTTGCTATCGACACACAGCACTGGATAGCCGAATCTTCTGGTTTATTGTTATCCGTACTCGTAGGACCAAAATATGATGTAACTTCGGGCTAATTAATGACTATTAACCATATTCTTTGATTACCAAACATTCAATCTCAAAATATCTGATTTTTTATTAGAGATTAATAAATGAAATGTAGGCTTTTTGACGTTTTAATTGTAACTGACATTTGGCCGTGTGGCATGATCACCTTTTTTGGCAAAACAGGAGCCATGTTCTAAAAAACGTAAACTTAAAGAAAGTGCATATATTATGTTAAATTCTAATGAATGTTAAGCAACTTGCTCTGTAAATTTAAGTAATACATGGTTACCTTCATTAAAAAATTGAACATAGCCCAAAAAAGTGAATTATAAATACTGAACTGAAGTTAAACAATCAACACCACACACTTCAATGTCAGTAAAAGCGACATTTTGTGCCAAAAACACGAAAAAGTCAATTTCACTACAAAAAACGAACTATATTTTTAGAATTTGAGTTAATTGTTCCATTTTTAGGTTTTCACTGACGACGGAAGCAGATTCGTTTCCGAAACGTTTGATATTGATAGGTTTTATTATTTACTAATAGACTGTTTTCAGGTAATATAGAAGATCAGGTGTATAAACACTAGTTTGATTGATATTTGATAGGGTGTGGCGAAATACCCAAAAAAATCTTGTAAAATACCTTTTGAAACTTTGCGATAATTCTTTGTCAAAGATAGACATTGTTGCTGTATGCATTTCAACCTCTAATGCTGTCCAAAAATAAATTGGATTGGAATTTTGCTGAAATAAAAATATAGTTCACTTTTTGAAAAATTCTGATTTTCAAAGGTTTTGCGAACCCAGTATGAATGTCAATCATCTATTGGCAACCGCTTTGGTCATAGGACTAGGCGTAGAAATTATTGATGACTTGATTTTTGTGTATCAGTTTTCTTAGTATTGATTATTCGATAACAATGAAGTGAATATTATATGCATGCAGATCTCATATTTATTTTGAGTTGTGTGTGTAGGTTTTTACTATCCTTTATAAGCTTCAAATATCTGATTAAACCAAGTTCATACGCCTATGAGATGAGAAGACTGTTAACACGCTTCCAGCTTCGCCCCTGCTCTTTTTAAGGTTTTTAAGGTTCATTATCTTTTCGGACTGAAAACACTTGTTAAAGTTTCAATGAAGAATGTATGTACCAACTTACTTGATCAAATTTTGATGTCTTTTAACCAACTTTAGCAAATTGGTTGCAGCATCGTTGATATGTGGATTTTCTCCGGTACCAAAATCTGTGTGAATGGTATCAAAATGTCTGACATGATACTGCAATATTTTCAGCTCTGCTCTAAGAAACACCAAAACTGAATTTATAAGAGCTTGAATACTGCCATTGACAATCAATGTATGAAGAATATGGTAAACCTCGTAACTGATTGCCGCTATGTAATACCTGTCTTTGTCAAATAAGTAACGCAAAGGTACTAGGTGTCGCTTGGTGGTTGATGATTTCGAGAAGCAATTTTCATGCCATCCTTTCAATTCAAGTAGACCTGAAATGAAGGTGTGAGTTTTATATTATCAATAGGTTGACCTTTGGTGCTAGAATGATATCGCTTTCAATATGGAACTGTTCATCGATCAACATACTTTGACTTTACTCATAGCAAAAATGTGGAACGGATTCTTTGCTTCTGTGGATAGTACTAGGCTGGTTTTGCTTTTTTCTTTTTATGGTAGTTCACAGATCAACAACATTAAAATATCATCAAACCCAAGATCCTTATCTTGATAATTCATATAGAACCACAATGACTATTATTAGGCCGGCGCCAGATTATGCTACGGTCATTTGCTTCAACGTTGAACCAAACGTTTGACTCATATGATAGATTTGACAGCTGTTCTGCTATAACTATTCATTGTCCAGACGAGACAAACCCTACCTGATGAATTTCAGCAACTTTGAGTATTATTCTAAACTCATAATGATATTGAAAATGTCGCATTTTATAGACTAATATGCACTCAACAATTTTCCGATTTGAAGAGATCTTCATCATATCCAATATATTAGGGTATGAAGTTGGATATTCAGGGTCGGTATTTCAATTTCATCTCAAGGTGCAGATTAGCGTGAAGGTAGACCCTGAAATATTCTGCCGTAAGTGCCGTTTTTCAATTGCGCCACGCCTTCCATCTAGCTAATGATCTTTTATGTGTGGCGCAATTGAATATGGCATACAATTTCAAGGTCTTTCTTGAGCTATTCTGGAATTCAAAGCCACATTCACAACCCTAAATTAAACTTACAATAATTACAATAAGCATCAATACCTTGCAAAGTCCAAACTTTTGCGCTTAATTCTAATTGGAAATCGTCTGCGCGTGTGCGCTTGATGTCGCAAGTAAAAATTGATATCAAAAAATGGTCTAACATCAAATAAAGTGAACATAATTTTGCCTAAAGATCGTCATTACGCAAAATAATATGATGTTGTCAATAAGAGAAATGCAAATCTGTAGAAAACTGTTTGTTTCACTTGCTGTAGCGTTGGGTACTAATTTTCAACGTTCTGAATGATCAAATTTGAGCCTCACGTCTAATTTCAATTTCTAGTATAATTGTGATTGTAATTGGCTGGTTGTGAATGAAGCTCAAGGTGACACTGAAATACCGGCCTTTGTTCCTCGGTCAAATTTAAATCTGATCAAGATGCCGACAACACCAAACCTGATTTGGAATCTTAATTTTTTATGTAATTAGGCTGCAGTAGAAGAAACTTGTTCATATGATGAAAATGCTCTATAATGACTCTTGGTAACAATCTGAACAAGTTAGAAAATGGAAAGACCAAGATCTGGAATAATGTTATCGAACAAAAATCTTTCATCCAACTTTAAGTTCTTTTTCCAATCTATGTAGGTATGCAATATGTGGTACCATTCTTTCATGTGTAAGTATTACGGTATCTATTATTCATCTGAATATCATAGATATGCAAGATCTCATCCATTGCTGCTCCAAAAGGTGTCAAGCCACCAAATCAAAACTGTTGTGTGTATTAGGACATTGTTATTTTTTCTTGGTTAGGACTCTGTTTATCACCTCCCTTACAAAGAGTTGAATGTGAAATTCTTGGGTGTGACTTTCAAAAAATATTTTTTATTTTTGACAAGCGTTGAGTACATGTGATACAGTCCAAAGCAGAATAAAGTGTGACTTGATTATGGAGAAAAAACTACTATTTATAAATCAAGAAATACTTATGCTACTTTTCACAATCATAAAGACGTAGAATATAGAACAATAAACAATGAAGGTACGAGGCATTGATGCAGTGGTAATGGTCACATAACTCCTTCCATCGAAGATGAAAACAACGGGTCTTCTGAAAATGTATGCTAACAGCAGTACTAAACATTGGATCACTGTAGAACTGGAGGTTGATGTGATTGTCCATGGCATGGGGTTGATTTCTGGTATTGGTTCAAGATTATTAGCTTGATCTTCAAGAGACTTGATCTTGTCGAAATCAATGGATTCCAAGACCATTGACTTCTGTGATGTGGATTGGTCTTCTTCTTCTACTAATTGGATTTGGGGCAGTTTGAATGGACTCTTCATTATTGAGTCGTCAATTTGAATTTCACCTTTATATAGAATTTTGATTAAACTTGGATGCTGGATGAAGTATATTTTTCTTCTTCCACACGTTAGGTGCATATTGAGGGACATGTTGGTCGGTATGGTCAGTACGTATTGATTGTCGATGTCTTGAATTATTGGAGTTATGAGTTGCACTCGGAGAGTTTGACATCTTGACTTCGGCTTGCTGAATGAGTCTGACTGCACAATCTTCTTTGGATGGTCTCAGATGCTCATGGCCGATATAAGTGTCTTCAACGATCGGGCATGGTTCTGCTTCATATTGCGAAAGTTGTATACCCAGTATAAGGTAGGAAAGGGTAGGAACAATTATTGATTGATTTATTGGAATTGGATAGAGACGAAAGATTTTGAATTTTTTGTTTTGAACTATTGGAAAGTGAATTGCAAAAACTTGTTTTGATTTTGAAAATTTCACTTGAAGTTCTGCGACTTGATGGTAATAATTTGAGTCTGGAATGAATTATGTTGTCCTCACCATAAAGGCTTTTTAATTTTGAATTCATGTTTCCTAATTCTAACGCAGATATAACAGTGGTATGTAATGTGTTCAATTTAGCGAACAGGACTGCGTCTTCAATATTATCAAGGTAAGTGATGAGACTCTGATAGTTCAAAATAAGTAGGTGAATCGTATTTGTTTCTTTGAAGAAATTAGAGATATTCGAATTTTTTGTTCTGAAAGCTTTTTCAACATTTTCAACATAACTTTTTATGGAAAGTTGATTTCTGTTGAGCGTTGTGATTGACTGATTGTGGTTGTTGATCCGCAGTTTTCTTGAAGATGTTTGTAGAGCCCCTTTTTTTTATATGAATTTGCCGAATTCCGTGGTTCATTTATTGCTTGCTCATATATTTCACCGTCTTCTGAGTGTGAGGTTTCAAGAGAGTCATTTTCAAGATTCTCCAACTAAATTTAAAACTTCGCGATTAGTTCTTTTGGTTTGGTCTTATATTGTTCTAGCTTATTGACTATTAGCGGGGTTATTTTTATAAAATGCAGAAATGTATGCTGCGTTTCAATGACTTTTGCATTTTCTAAGTGGAAGGTACAACGACAACTTATAGTCATTTAACAACCCTCAGCATTCCGCCATGGAGTGGTACTGTAATCACTGACAGCCGAGTCGGCTGGGTATACGCGCTGAGGAAGAACGAACTCATTATTGAATTAGACAAATTCCATTTGGACTTCTGGAACCGTTGATGTACTGAGAAGACGCCTGATAAATTTCATCAAAGATGGCCAAGTCTCTACCTCACTGACTGTGACACAACCGTTTGTGTATCCCGGAGCTATGGTTAGCTCAACGTTGACCGTGCCATCACCCCATGGGACAGCCACGAACCTGAATGCCACAATTAGAGGAACACCCGTGATTACTGTCACTCCACCGGGGTCCACGCCGACCAGTCCTACAAGTCGGAGGTCTAACTTGAAAGTACACAAGTGGAATCTTCATTTCAATGGACGTAATGACCCCGTTACCTTCATAGAACAGTTGGAGGAGATCTCCTCAGCCCAGGAATTCCCGATCAACTCACTACTTCCATACATGCCGGAGTTATTACGGGATGAAGCAGCCCTCTGGTATCGAAATAACCGACACCTGTGGCAATCGTGGGATAAATTCCTCACCGATTTTCGAAGTTTTTATTTCCCGATAAATTACGCGGAAGACTTGGAAGCAGAAATCAGCCGTCGTTTGCAACAAGTCAATGAGCTAACGAGTCGGTATATCACTGATCTGCAAACCTTGATCCGGAGGAACGGGGGAATTTTCTCGTCACAGGAAATACACTGGATTTATCGAAATCTGCTGGAAGACGGATATTTACGATATTCAGACGCTGTCCCGCGTGATTCGGGAATCTGAACTCCTGCTTGCTGTGCTACAACAAACTCGACTTCCCGAACGAACCTCGTATAACGTGCGTCCCCGGTTCTTCGATCGTGCGTGACCAACCCCTAATATAAATGTGATTAATCCGTCAATGTCACAATCACGCTCAAATCCGTCATCATCGTGCTCCACTCCCACAGGGCAAGACGGAGTGTTTTCCCGTGACTGTCCATGCGATAATTCGGAAAACTAAGACTCTTTACTGTACTGCCCTGAGGTCCGTACAGCGCCGCTTTCCTGAAACCTCAAGCATCCCGTCGGTAAGCTCAGTCCGCTCGGCCGATAACCGCCCACACGTCCAAGTCCATGTGGATGATAAAGTGTTTCTGGCTTTGATCGACACCGGATCCGCAAATTCTTTTCTGGGGGATCAAGTGGCCACATACTGCCGCCAACACGGATATCCCGCACTACACCCATCCATCCGAGGAGCTAGAGTGGCAAACGGAAGCATCAACGAGATCACCGAAGCTTTCAGAATACCCCTGCGCTTTGAAAACACCAGCTTCACGGAGGTACTATGCCACTTCCCGTTCCTATCATCTGATGTTGTGCTTGGCATGGACATTTTATCCCGTCATCGATATCCGGTTGGATTTGCGCAAAAGCAACGTGTAACTAGACAATAAACTGTTGACAGGAACTCAGCCCTGCCGCACCGTAGGACGCCTCTCAGAAATCACGGCCATTCAGGACCTTTCCCAAACCAAGAAACAACGTTAACATACATTTCTGGAGAAAGAACTTGCTCCTTTTGAGTTGATCAATGGTACCACTTAGCTAGTGGAACACAGAATCCATCTGATCAACCCCGAACCCATCAAGCAGAGGTATCGTCCACAGAATTCGAAAATGCAGGAGGTAATCCACGCGGAAGTCAATCAAATGCTGGTAGATGGCATTATCGAACCCTCCAACAGCCCTTGGAGCTCTCCTGTCATCGTCGTAAAGAAAAAAGATGGGAAATTCCAATTCTCTTTGATTTTCAGAAAGTCAATGCCGTCTCCCGCGAAGACGCCTACCCGCTCCCGTTTATCAACGCTATATTGGACAAACTGCAACGGGTTAAGTATATATCAACCATCGACCTAAAAGCTGGATATTGGCAGATACCGATGGCAAAAGCCAGTAAGCCCATCACCACATTCACCGCTCCGGGAATGGAACTATTCCAATTCCGGGTGATGCCGTTTGGTCTTCACACTGCTCCCGACACCTTCCAACGTTTGATGGATCGCATTATTGGACCAGAATTGGACCCATTCGCTTTCGCTGACTTGGATGATATCATCATCCTGGGCGAAACATTCGAGGAGCATCTATCCAATCTACGCCAAGTGTTCAATCACCGAGCAGCTAACCTGAAGATCAACCCGAGAAATGTAAGTTTGCAGAAAAATATTCACGTTATCTAGGGCATCTCATCACCCCAGAAGGCATCCGGACCGATCCAGAAAAAGTGTCAGCCATTCGAGACCTAGTACCTCCTACCAGCGTGAAGGATTCACGACGACTCTTGAGCATAGCGTCATGGTACCGTCGCTTTGTACCCAATTTCTCTCAAACAGCCGCCCTCCTAAATCAGCTGCTAAATAAGGGAATCTCATGGCATTGGGACGAAGCCCAACAGACCGCTTTCGACAACCTCAAAGACGCTCTTACCGAATCTCCCATTCTGGCCTGTCCCGACTTCTCCCTACCATTAATTTTCCAGACAGTTGCCTTCGATAGCGGCCTAGGGGTCGCTCTCATCCAACATTCCTAAGACGGAGATCACGTGGTGGCCTATGCTAGCCGCACGCTGAGTCCAGCAGAGACCAGATACTCCGTCACGGAAAAGGAATATCTGGCCATTGTGTGGGGTGTGAGACCTTACCTGGAGGGGTACTACCTCACTGTTCAAACAGACCACCTCACTGTTTAAACAGACCACATGAGCCTCCAGGTGGCTTCACTCCCTCAAGTCTCCCAGTGGCAGATTGGCACGTTGGAGCGTGTATCTTCAGCAATTATAATTCGAAATCAAATACCGGAAGGGTATTCTAAGCCAAATTGCTGATGCCCTGTTCCAAGACCCTGTTGGTCAATTTCCGGAGGAGGAGACGGATCATCTCGCCGGCATCGAGGAGTTCGCCCCGTGTCCGTGGTACTCGTCCAAAAAGACCGCATTGAAAAGTGATTCCGCCTCGTACCCCGACTTCTGCATAAAGGATGAAAGACTCTACCGGCATTTTTGGGACGTTTCTGATATGACGGAACCGGATATGGCCGATCCCTGGAAACTGTGCGTGCCCAAATCCGCCAGACTAGTCATTCTTCAGGAGAATCACGACCGAGCAACAGCAGGGCATCAGGAAATCGCCAAGACTACCTAGCGTATCGCACGGAGATATTTTTGGCCTGGAATATCCAGCGAAATAGCCAAGTACGTGAGAAGCTGCGCCTCGTGTCAACGCCATTAGCCATCCCAACAGAAGACGCCCGGGCATATGAGGCCGACTCACAATCAAAGTCCCTGGAAAACGGTCACCTCGGATCTGATTGGTCCCCTGCCCCGTTCCACGAAGAAAAACAACTGGTTGTTGGTTTTCCAGGACCGATTCTTCAAGTGGGTCCAGTGCTGGCAACTTCGAAAGCCGTCACCCAGGCCCTCTATGAGGAAGTTATTACCCGTTTTGGCTGCCCAAAAACCGTTCTGACCGACAATGGCACCCAGTATACCGGCCGACCTTTCAAGGAATTAGGTATCCAAAACCGGCTGACTCCAGTTTACACGCCCCAAGACAACCCCACCGAACAAGCAAACAGAACAATCAAGACCACGATATCCCAGTTCTGCGGAGGCAATCACCGAAAGTGAGATAACTGCCTGGCCGACATCATATTTGCGATCAAGACGTCACATCATGAATCCATTGCATACTCACCGGCATTCCTGAATTGTGGACGAGAGTTGGAACCACCAAACCCGCTGCACCGAAGCCATAACGAAGAAATTGCCATTGAAGAAAGCTCAGCCGAGGACCGAACGACCCACAATAGCCGCATTCAACATCTCCAGGAAGTTTATGAACTGGTTTGTATAGATCTGGGACGAGCATTCACAACTCAACAACCTGCGACGCCGTGATTGGAGGTGCCACGTAGGGGACAAAGTGATGCGCCGTTAAAATCCTTCGTCATCTGCCACCAAGGGTTTCGCAGCGAAATTGGCTCCAAAATATTCAGATCCGTATGTAATTACTAAAGTAATTTTTCCCGTAGTTTACAATCTCAAGGGCAACGAAAACAAGACGTTACGCCGGATCCGCAATCAAGGACCTCAAACCTACTCATGAGATCGATCAGCAACAGCCAGAAGAGTAAACCCCCAACTCCAAATGATCCCGGACGACCCAGCATCCTGATACCGAACGAATCCATCCACTCGACAAGAGCAGCACTAATTTTAGGTTAATCATTTTTTTCAGTCATAACTTTTTTTTTTAATTTCATGTAAGTTTTCCAGGTTAAGCATAGCTTAGGAAAAGTGATCGTAAACTCACTTTTTTTTTGTAAGTGGAGAGAGTGTGTAGAGAAGTTACAGAATTTCCGTTTTTTTTCTACCGTAATTTGCAAGTTTTCAACTTCATTTCCCGTCTCTTATTGATTAATTCATATTTTTCCATAACTCTTTCATTAATCTGTCAAAGGATCCCGTATTTTTTTCCATAATAATGTTGTCCGTGAGATAATTAACGATCTATCAATTAAATTCTGTCCGTAATGTTCCGTAATATTCCTTCTTAGTTTTTATTTAACCACAAGCCAGGCGACCGCGACACATTTCGCGCATAATTCCAGCAAACAGTCCCCACTTTTGGTCTGAATACGAATCGTTAAAGCGCCGGAAAAGACAGTCAGTACGGGTACCGAGAGTACAGTAACGAGAGAGTACAAGTACCGAGTTGGAACCCGCATCAAGTGCCCGACACGGCCCGTTGCGAGAACTACGAAACTAACGATTTTTTTATGTCATCTTCTTCTATTAGCACGAGGTGAGACTTTCTGTGATGTGAGTTCAGGGGAACGCTTTTTGTTGGGTGGGATATCAGAGGAGTCCTCTTGGAACGGACTTTAGCTTCACTGACTTCAATTAGCCTATGAAAGCGGGTCTGTTTCTGAGAAAACTCATGTTTTTTTTTATATATTTGCTTAAATAATGGGATTTCAGGGGAATGAATTTTGTCGGGTGAGATATCAGGGGAGATTTCTTGGAACGGATTTCAGCTTCACTGACTTAAATCAGCCTTTGAAAGCGAGTCTGTTTCTGAGAAAACTCATGGGGTTTGTGTTTCTTTACTTTAGATTACTTAAAAAAATTCGCTTTCAGGGGAACAAACTTTGCCGAGTGATATATCACAGACAAAATCCAGAGAGGCTCATGGAGTAACCGCACGGGCGAGTACAACATTTTTTTTTAAGTGTTCTTACCCGTCTTTATTCTCGTGGAAGTAACCCGTTCCCGACAGTTTTCCCAAATCATTGTCTCTGCGTCGTCGGAAGAATCCTATTCATAAACCACTGTTTTTTTTCTGTGCAACTATCTTCGCCACGAAAACCCAACCCGTCGCTTTAAAGTTATTCCGTTACACACTGCCTGTTCACGTTCTATTTTTGCCGATATGAGGCTGCAATTAGGTTGCTAATTATTTAGCTGTAATTTTGATTCTCCGCAGGAAGAGATTAGACTGATTTTCGCTGTGGATTATATCTCATGTGATATTTCTGATTTTTCTTTTGCTGATCAAAGATCCGACTATTGTTGATTCAACAAATAGACTGATCTACTCAATTTTCATTAATATCGTGTTTTTATTTCAAGAAAGTTCAGTTATCCATTTCAGAGCGGAAATTTGCGGAGTTTTGGAAATAACGAAGGCCTGTACTTTCTTCACTGTCTAAAAGCTACCCTATAGGCACTGTGGGCCCTCTACCAGATACATTCAGGGGGTGGCGCTCGAGCATTTTATTTAACATCAAACGATTTCCCTCATCTTCGTCGGGAATTAAACCCGGAAAATCTCGGAGAACGTTAAGTCGCTATACTTATTTTGTGAATACACACATGTAATTTCAAATTCTGAAATTATATCTATTACAAAATAGCTTCCAGTAAGATCATTCATCCATTAACTTCAAGAGGGTATGGGCCCAGAAAGTAGAAGAGCCCAATCAAATATAGTGCAAGGTCTGTCAGATAAGCATCTGGATATGATCAAAGATTGCACAACTGCAAGAGCACAAATAGGCGCTTAAAAAATGTATTTGTACGCTCCAGCTTCTTCACAAGATTGTCCTGTTGGAGAAAACTGTTGAACCTCAAGACGTCAATAAACTAACAGCTTGAAGATCATTTTTTGAAGTTTGATACAATTCCTAAAGAGCTCAAGGAACACGGAGCAGATCTGAGTGAGAGTGATAAAGTGTGTCATGAATTATCATCTCTGTCAGCGCAGAATGACTAGTTACAGCTCTGGAGACAGTCTCGGATGACAAGTTTGATTTTGTGAAGGCAAGGCACTTGGATGAGAAGACAAAAATGAAATCAAGGAGCGAGAGGAATTATGAAGATAGTGAATTGGGCCTACAGTGTCCGAGCAAAAAGGAGCATATAAGAGGCAGAGTCATCTAGGTTTATCAAAATCTGATCAAATGTGCAGTAGTTATATGGAAGGAAAAGCGACCAGGCAATCATTTGATAAAAGGCAGACGAACCACAACTGCTATGAAAGATCTGGTTCAAAGTGATGTCTGCGGACCAATCAATCCGGCCACAATTAATGGTGGTCAGTACTTCCAAACTATATTGGATGATTATCCACATTTCTTGGTGAAAAAAATATCAAAAACCAAAGATGAGGCTTGTGCAAGTCTCATTCAATATGATTATATTTGATAACGGGGGAGAATTTGTTTCAAGTGAAATAAGAAGTTTTTGTAGGAAAAATGGTATCGCTTTGGAATATACCGTTCCGTATACTCCACAAGAGAACGGAAAAGCTAAAAGAATTAATAGGACAATGCTGGATAAGGTGAGAACTGAAGTTGTAGATTCAGGTATTCCAATATGGAAAGAGGCTTTGAGATGTTCTGTGTATGAGCTCAATCGAACCCCAACCAAAACATTACCGAGAGGTTTAACACCATGAACAATTTGGCATGGACGAAATGATCTTAGTAAGCTCAGAATTTTTGGATGTCGAACCTGGTTGACCATTTTATTCAAAGGTGATAAATTGGACGCTTAAGCGAAAAAGACTGGTATGGTGGGATACATGTAATCTAAAATCATGAAAATGATGAAAATCGAAAAAAAAAGAACAATATATTTTCATCTGATTTTATCTCAGAGAAAGCCGGAATTGTCGCTATAGTTATGTGACCATTACCGCAGCATCAACCCCATTGTTTATTGTTCTATTACGTCTTTATGATTGTAAAATGTAGAATAAGCATTTCTCAGTTTATAAATATGAGTTCCTCTCCATAATCAACACACGACATCGAGTTCGCTATTAATTTTGTTAGAAACGTGAGTCTCAACTCTTTGGCCTGAAGAAAGAAGAACAAGTGTGGCAAGCACAGAAACCAAGCAGTCCTTGTGTCCAACAGAAGGAGCGGTTTATTGACTTTCCATTGTGAGGGTAAGTGCCCAGTACTCCTGTTGTGAAACCTATTTTCCTTCCTTTATTGATATTGATTTGGAAAAGACATATTTCATTTACCATAATAGTGCAACAATTTGTGTGTTACATTTGAAGCTGGCGCAAAACTGTATTTAAATCATAACTGACTCATCTTAGATGTCACACCCAGAAATTCACGAATAAGTCAATCA
Organism: Orchestes rusci; assembly: GCA_958502075.1. Taxonomy (NCBI): domain Eukaryota; kingdom Metazoa; phylum Arthropoda; class Insecta; order Coleoptera; family Curculionidae; genus Orchestes; species Orchestes rusci. The sequence continues at coordinate 38,796,461 of OY293304.1, forward strand.
ATTTTTTAGCGTTCCTAATTTTGAAGCAAACGCAACTAATAGTAGTTTGCTCGAATCAAACACAGAAAATTCAATAAGCAACATGGTTGAAGTTGACTTTACACTTTTGAAAATGTAGGTTGATACCATTCCAAAATATGATGTTGATTCTAAAATCTTGAATAGTTTTCTATCAGCTGGTGATTTTCTTTTTGCAACTTATGCTCAAGTCAAAGACGTTATATTAAGAGATTTTTTGATAAGATCAATACGTCTTAAATTAACAGAAAAAGCCCAATTACTTGTAGGGTGCCGAATTGAACTAAATACTTGGCAACTCATAAAAACAGCTTTATACGACTCATTCGGAAATAAACGAAATCTCGGATGTTTGGAACAAGATTTGTTTATTGCTAGTCCATATAAAAATGAATCTTCTTTGAATTTCGGTAAAAGACTTCAAATATTAAGAAGCACATTATCTCAAAAAATCGCTAGTTTTTCCGCTATCCAAATGGATCAAGCTATAAAAGAGATACATTTACGCCAATATGACCAACTCACTTTGAAAACCTTTATAAGAGGTCTAGTAGGTAATTTTCAAACCATTATTAGGTTGAAAACCCCTGATTCTCTAGAAACGGCAATAACAATGGTCACTGAGGAAGAAAACTTCCATTATTCTCAAAAAATATTTAAACCTCAAAAAGGTGAAGATTCCAGAAATGAATCTTTTAAAAACAGAAACTATAATGATTCTCAGAACAATTCCAATTTCAGGGATTACGACAATTCGAATTTTGAAAGCTTCCCGAATCAACAAAACAGAAATCAAAATAACTTTCAAAATCACAATCAATTTGAAAATGGAACACGAACATCTCAATTTCCAACTGGCCCAGTGAATACTGGTCAACCAAGAAACTTCATAAGACATTTCCCAACTAACGGACAGGTTTTTGGAAATCAAAATCAACGTCAAAATAGAAACGTATTCGGACCAAATCAAAATCAACCTCAAAATAGAAACGTGTTTAGATCAAATCAAACTCAGAATTAGCACCAAGTCTATGCTGAACCCATATCTTCTTCTCATAGGTTATTTGCATAATCGGTTTCGTAACCCAGAGCCCATGGATGTAAGGCATATTGAACAAGACCATGATAATTATTATGATACCTTAAATGTTGACGATGACTACCAATATAATGAAACTTACGAAAATGATTCTCATTCTCAAGAAAGTAACGAACATTATGAAAACTTTGAAAATAAAAAATTTGATGATCAAAATTTTCGACTTCCCAAAAGTCCAAACAATGTAACGTAGAAGTAAATACTGTTTTTAATAATAATAAATTACATTACGTTTCAATGAGTAAACCTAAAATGAAACTCCTAATAGATACAGGATGTTATCAATCTATTAAAAAATCTTCAATTGTTGAAAAATACTTTTCTGATAAAATCTTCAATTCCCATTCAACAATTAGAACAGCTGCTGGACAAAGACAAGCTTTATTCAAACTATCCCGGCTTTTCCTGAACTGAAATCAAATGAAAATAAAACTTTCATTCTTTCTGACTTTCATCATTTTTATGATGGTATTTTGGGATTAAAAGATATTTTGCGATCAAAACTCAACATTGATCTGAGGAATAAAAAATTGTTTAATAATACAATTTCTATCCTCTTTGAATTTCGCAATCCCACAGTTGAAAAATATTGCATCACCATAAATGCACATGAGATAACTACGACAAAGGTACCCGTATCTGGAAATAGTAGTACCATTGTCTGAGTTCAAGTTCAAGACGAATAAGTTATTTTTACCCGAAACGCTTACGATAGCTCAAAACGGATTTGCAAGAGCGGAAATTCATAATTATGGCAATGAACCACTTACGGTCAAATTTACGGAACCCAAATACTAAGAAATGTGTAAAATATATTCTGATCTTTTCCATAAAGAAACTCAAAAATTAAGTTTTACGAATAAAATTAAACACGTGATCAGAACAAGTGACGAAATACCCGTTCATAAAAAATCGTACAGATATCCCTTTATTAATAAAGAAGAGGTTCAAAGACAAATAAATAAAATGCTTCATGAAAAAATTATACGTCCTAGTCAAAGCCCTTGGAGCAGCCCTATCTGGGTTGTACCTGAAAAGAAAGATGCAAGTGGAACACAAAAATGGAGAATAGTAGTTGACTATCAAAGAGTTAATAAAAAAACGGTAGACGATCGATATCCTTTGCCAAACAAACGATATTTTCGATAAATTAGGCAGATGTATTCATTTTTCCACAATAGATTTATCCTCTGGATTCCACCAAATAGAGATGGATACATTCAATAGAAAAGACAGCATTTAACGTACAAAATGGTCATTTTGAATATCTTAGAATGCTATTTGGTCTAAAAAATGCGCCCGCGACATTTCAACGAGTTATGGATAATGTCTTGAGAGACATCCAAGGCAAACATTGTTAAGTCTACATGGATGACATTTTTATATTTTCTAGTAGCCTGAAAGAACATCTTAAACATCTCAAGCAAGTCTTTGATAAATTGCGAAACGCAAAATTAAAAATATAACTCGATAAATCAGAATTTTTGAGAAAAGAAGTTGAATTATTTCAAAAATTGTGGAGAAATGCATGGCAAAGCAAATGGTTGCATACTTTGAGTCTAATGACTTGTTTAGCAACAGCCAATTTGGTTTTCGGAAAAATAAAAATACTGTTTTGGGTATTCTTGACCTGATTTCTGGTGTCACAGATGCATTCCATAACCATCAATATGATTCAGTATTGTTTTGTGACCTAAGTAAAGCGTTTGAATGCGTTGATCATGGGATTCTTCTGAGAAAACTATCCAGCTATAAATTTTGTGCTACTAGTGTCGGACTAATACAATCATACCTAGGGACAAGATCTCAGAAAGTTCAGTGTGGGGGAGTAACGTCGGATGAGGGTGAGGTTACTATTGGAGTACCACAAGGGTCCGTACTAGGTACCATCCTTTTCTTAATCTATATAAATGATCTACCATCAACTGATCCAACAGCGGATTATACACTCTTTGCTGATGACACAACAATCTCTGTCCGTGCTGACTCACTGCAGGTATCCATCGAAAACAGCCTGAGGGCACAGGAAAGAGCAGAAAACTGGTTTAATTCCAACAGCCTTCTATTAAATAAAGATAAAACCAAAAGGGTGGTTTTTTCGACCCGAGAACTCCATGATACAGGATCACAGATTGAGGGAACCTCATTCTTGGGTGTGCACATTGACCCTCACCTACGATGGGATGTTCACATAAATTTAGTTGCCTCCAAACTATCGAGGAATATATATATGCTTCGATGCCTCAGGGATAACGTGTCTCGAGCTGTCTTAAGAGCCGCTTACTTTGCCGTGTTTCAGACCCAGTTGTCATATGCTATTCTTGCATGGGGACATGCTACAGGGATGAAAAGGTTGTTTGGATTGCAGCGCAGGGCGGTCAGACTGGTGAAAGGCTTGGGTTACAGAGACGACTGTAGGAAAGCATTCAGGGAGCTCAGGATACTGACTGCTCCGTCACTGTACATTTTAGAAAATTTATTATACTTAAAAACTGAAGCTCCTACGTTTGTGACTCATGAAGATGTTCATGGGTACCTAACAAGAAACAGGGGTGACTTTGTGCCGGTTTATTGGCGTCTGAAGAGGTGTCAAACTGGTCCGGGTCACTGGGCTATAAAGTATTCAAATATACTTCCACAAGAAATTAAAGCGCTAGAATATCCACAATTCAGAAATAAAATTAAGGATTTCTTAATCGAACATTCTTTTTACTCATTTGAGGAGTTTTTAACCTATTTTAACAAACATTGTATGTGATAGTGTTAGATAAATTTCCTGTTATTTTTAATTTTTAGTTTTAACTTTTCGGTTTTACCTCAACAATTTTATTATTATTACTGACCTATGTAAGCATTTTTTAAAAGTGCACTGAACATGAATAAACAATTTGATTTGATTTGATTTGATTTGAATTTTTAGGACATGTCACAAAAGATGGAATCAAATCAAATCAGAAAAAAATAGAGGAAATTAAAAACATAATAGACCCCCCAAAAATCAACATGATTTCGGATATACAACTTAGACCCCCATTTTCGGATAACGATACAGTACATTTCTCGCACGAAAATCCAATTTTAGAAATTCCCATAACATATAATTGTCTGAATACTTATTCAAATCAAATTATCTTTCATCAAAAATCGAACAGACATAACCACGTAGTAAAGTCAACAATTTTCGAAACTAAAACGCGATACAATGTATTTTTAACTCAAGATTTTGAACAACAGATAATCAAATTCTTCATTCAATACGTCGACCCTAAAAAATTATACTGCATGTATGTTAAGCAAGAAGACGTTGACCTAGCCCTTCAGCTTAGTCTAATACTTCCAAACACCTTCAAAAATCATGCATATAATAGCTATTTACCTAACAAGTGCGGAAATAAGGATATTATTCGTAACTTAAAAGTTTCTGATGCAACTAATGACAAATAAATAATAATGAATGTCGAAATGTGTAACTGAGCGACCATAGTTACCTGGAAACCTGGTTGCTGTTTGCTCATGATATTGTTAATTTTGACATATCCGTGCGGAAAATTTTTTCCACACGGAAATGTCGTTCGGAAAAAATTTTCCGCACTGGTGCCGGAAATCTGATTCTCCACACGGATATCGGTGCGGAAAATTCATAATCTCGCACGGCTGTAGGAAAACTAGTTTTAACAACTACGTATCTTACAGACGTACTTGACATGGACAGACAAAAAGAACTTATGACAAATCATCACGAAACAAAAACGTGTCATCGCGAAATAAATGAAAGTCTCTTAGCACTTAAAAAGCTTTATTACTGGCCCAATATGGAAACTGACTTAACATTGTGCATAAACAATTGTACAACTTGTCAAAAGGCTAAATATTTAATCGCAGAGGCAAGCATTAAGTTAAACAATATAAGACCACACCAAATAAGAACTAAACGTGGACTTATAAATTTTGTTGAAAAAACTTCAAAATGGCTCTTCGGAACCTTCGACTCAGAAGACGGTGAGAAATATGAACAAGCAATAAATGAGTTACGGAATACGGCAAATTCATATAGAAAAAATTGCTCTACGAACATCTTTAACAAAACAGCTGATCGACAACTACAATCAGGCAATCACAACGCTCAACAAAAATCAACTTTCCATAAAAAGTAATGTCGAAAACTTGGAAAAAGATTTGAGAGCAAAAACTTTGAACATCTCAAACTTCTTCAAAATAACAAATACGATTTACCAACTTATTTTGAACTGTCAGAGTCTCATCACTTTTCTAGATAATATTGAAGAAGCAGTCCTGGAACTGTATTCCGTGTACTGTAGAATTCCATAGCAATACGTCACTCTCTGTGTAAAATGATGGGAAGAAGACATGTTGCTAGATTTCCACAGGTACACGGAATACGGGTCCTGTTCGCTAAATTGAACACATTACATACCACACCACTGTGATATCCGCGTCAGAATTAGGAAAAATATTTTCAAAATCAAAAAGCCTCTATGGTGAGGACAACATAATTCATTTCAAAGACTTAAATTATCACCATCAAGTCGCAGCACTTCAAGTGAAATTTTAAAAATCAAAACTAGTATTTGCAATTCACTTTTCAATAGTACAAAACGGAAAATTCGAAATCTTTCGTCTCTATCCAATTCCAATCAATCAATTAATAATTGGTCCTACCCTTTCCTACCTTATACTGGGTCACACCTTTCGCAATATGAAGCAGAACCATGTTCGATGGTAGAAGACACTTATATCTGCCATGATCATCCGAGACCATGCAAGGAAGATGCAGTCAGACTCATTCAACAAGCCGAAAACTCAAGATGTCAAACTCTCCGAGTGCAACTCATAACTCCAATAATTCAAGACATCGACAATCAATACGTACTGACCATACCGACCACCATGTCCCTCAATATGCACCTAACGTGTGGAAGAAGAGAAATATACTTCATCCAGCATCCAAGTTTAATCAAAATTCTATATAAAGGTGAAATTCAAATTGACGACAATAATGAAGAGTCCATTCAAACTGCCCCAAATCCAATTAGTAGAAGAAGAAGACCAATCCACATCACAGAAGTCAATGGTCTTTAAATCAATTAGTTACTTTGATTAACTAATTGATTTTAATCAGGTAGATTTGAATATTTTGATACACATAATCAAACAATTCAATATTTTCGCTTTAGTCCTGTACTCATGTGAGAAGCCATTCGAAAAAAATTATTCAAAAGTATTAATCTGATAAAATTATGACGTCATATTTTTTTGTTTTGTCAAAACAAATATCACAATGCTCAATTTTTTAAACATTTCTATGAGTACTACCAGTTTTTTTCCGAACCAGCAGTTCGTCACTGTAACTTTAAATAAAAAATGAACTGTAGTTGTCATCATGTCTTGTTCCGTAGTAATAGTCGGCAAAATTGATTGGCAACGGTGCGTAGCGCTATTTTTTCGCACAAAAGCTACTGTCATCGCATTGTCAAATTGTCATTATGACAAATGAAAGCAATGCGTTCGTGTTTAGACCGATTTATTTTGCTTGCCTGAAATATTTATTCATTTTAGAAAAATTACTGGTTGTGGTTACCCAATGTACCTTAATGGGACTATATGTGTGTGTTTCAAGTGGAATCATGTATAATTATCAGGGAATAATGGCAGTTTTGGTTTATAAATTTCCGGAAACAGTTTAACATGTGTTAGGTTCATTTTGGTATTTATGGAGAAAAACTGAATCATCCGCCGATGTTTATGTTCTTTTCGCCTCTATTTGATGTAAAAAGTTAAGAAAAACTGTGAAATTCTGTGGGTGGTCAAGTTCACCAGAGCCGTTAGATTGTATAGATCTTGTAACAAATAAGTTAAAATAACATCACATAAATATGAACAAAAACAAAATGTTATCGACTTAATCAAATCACGTACGTTCGGAGTGCTATGCTTGTTCTAGTGGTACAATGTTTGAAGGCTGCAACCATCTCTAGATCTGTAATTTTATCACATATTACACTCATTTATTATGATATTTTCACGGATAACTGACGAGAGCAAAGAGACTGTAGTGGATTTTCAACGGATGTCCGGAATTTTGCCTTGAATAAATCTATTTTTCTTCCACTTCAAAATACATCTCAAGGGCACACCGATTATTTGGGACAAAATTCAGCTTTGACAAGAAATCGCTCGCAATTTGAATGCAATATCATCACGCATAAGCGGCTGGAGGCTCGAAGAGAGAAAGAGAGAAAAGTGATTGGCGTAAAATAAGTGTGTTAGAATGAGAAAAAATATATCAAGTTAGGCATTGACCAAGACAACCCCAACATCGGTACGGGGTGAATGTGTGACCTATGCTCCAGTTTTCGGACGTTATCCTTTTTCGTCACACATTTCGAAATGCATTTTGAGGGGTTGTCGAGTAATGTCAAGTCAGCTCATGCTGATAGATTTCTGTATAATTTATTTTGTGGGCGGATTGTTCACATAACATCGGTAAGCCGTCGCGAATTTTGTTTTTTAAATGTCGGATCCGTCGAATCGTTGAGTTGTGTGTGAAATTTTGGATTTAAAAGACGGAGATGGTTTGAAATTTGAGAAATGCCTCGACTTCAAGACTGAACTTTCTATACCTAATGAGAGATGACTCAAGGAATGATATGAGTTGTTCCACCGCACAAATCATATTATTTTGACCACCATATGGAATCAACCTCGAGTCGCCAATGAAATATAGTTGTACACCGGACGTTCAATAATCCATAAAGTTCACAACAATACCACTCATTAACAAACAGACCCGGGAATAGCTTTGATATTGGCTTAGACTATTAGGTTCATGATAGAATGACAGAAAATGGGAAATCGGAGAATTCAACGCACCAGCATACTAGGTACTCAAAGTTCGTGACCCATTGAATCGGCGCATCAACAAATGGTGAATGGCGGACTTTTGAGTGTCTTAAAAATGATATATGTATATAAAGATTGGCAGAAATATGGAATTCCGGGTACTATCAAGACGGTCTTTGTACTAAGTGAAATTGCTTTGAATATCATCACAATCTGGTGGGTAACTAACCAGTATGTTGCGAGTTTCACTGCCTCTGTGGCAATGGAGTCAAACTTCAACCTGTGGCTATCAGCTACCTGAATTAAACCATGAGAAAAATGAATGATGAAATAAAAATCATGCTGTGATAATCAAATATTTGTAAATATCTTGAGAATGTTTTCAGTATTTTTGGTAACCGTTTTCTTGACGTCATCATCAATTCATCATCTAATGGAAATTATCCTCAAAAATATAGAAATGTCCTGAAATGGTATCTTCTGTTGTTTCCACTATAACATTATGGAGATTTTTCCCAAATGGCTTGTACTTCTTGACGACATGAATTTCATTCAAAAATCTGTTCATTGCTTCAAGCTTATCTACAAACATTTCTACATCTGTAAGATATTCATCGTTCACACCGATGATAACAATCTTGGGTTTTTTCATCTCAGGAATTTGTATGTCGTATTCGTTGGATAGGACATTTTTTGCAGCCATTTGAAGTTTTTGAATTGATTCGTTATCACAACACTCGATCCGTATACTGCCTTGAGATGCTGGAGTGATTTTGCGAATATCAATTTCAGACGGATCAATTTTTGTTGTGATATCCGTTTTTGTTGCACTACTATTTTGAGAAATGTTTTTCGGCTTGATAATTATAGGTGGTATTTTATTTTGAAGAACTTCACTATATGTTTGCTGATTTGATGGTGTCGTGTTCATCTGCTGTTTGATGGAATTGGCGCATTCCTTGGCTTTTTGCAGAGCCTCCTCAGTTTTATGTTCGATTATATACAATCTTCTGCTAACATTTAAGCTTGATAGAATACTTCCACAGCAATTATCGCAGAACCAAAATAAGTTTTTGCACTGAGAGATACTCTTATTCAAAGTATCTTTTAGACTCATACAACTAGGATGAAACTGTGTACTGCACAATTGACAACTCATTATTTTACTATCAACGATGAAATCATCGTCACATACGCCGCACTTCCGAGCGCTAAGCTCATCAGACGTCCGACCGCCAGGCATGCCGGACTTAGAGTGTTGAGAACTGTCTTATCAGCAGCATGAAGAATTTAAATATACTAACTATTTATAGGATCATCAATATGACACGCGTGTTGTAAAATTATAATGTTGTGTAAATATCTGTACAATTTCTCAATAGATTAGTATGAAACCGGTCCAGAAGGTCAACTTTTGAGGCTTCGCAAGTTTAAAACGTGTACGCATGATGATCGTATTTTTGCGTATACGTTTCAAATTTACGAAGGGTGAATAATTGACCCCCTGGTGTTTTAATATCTACCGACAAGCTTATCGTAGTTGTTACCTTCACAAAAGGTCACTGTGAAAAAGTCGAAAACAAAGTCACCCTCAATAACAAGGGGCTTTTTGGCACAAACTCAAAGGCACTATCCTACCCTTTTCGGGACCGCTATAACTCCTTATATACACGTCACATTAATGCACGACCAAAGTTTGGTACACTTCCAAAGTTGATTTCACGAACTCATGAACTGATCGGGATTTTTTAAAATTTGTAAATCTTCACCTCATAATTTTTCACCATTCTTGCAATGTGTTGAAGTAATTCGTTCATTCCATAGCAACGGTCACAACTTTTTTTGCAATCTTGCAAATTAGAAATAAACGAGATACGAAGAATGTGATTCTTGGATCATTCGTACAGCCACTTGATGAACCGCAGAAGCAAATTTCTCAAGTTCAAAAAATACAAAATCTAGCTTAACGAGTAATATCAAACAATAGATTTATACGTGATCTGCGTCTTATGAATAAGAAACGAACAATATTTTTTAAAGAAAAATCTTCGTGTAAAAAATCAGATATTCACTGGCAGATCATATTTTCCCGCTAACGACAGGGCGGTACATGAGTATTTACTATAAATCAACATACGATTCTCCAAGAAATTTTGAGACAAGACGTTCATATAATTATTACCGGCAGTATCAGAGTAGGTGAACGTACCTTGTCGACTGAGTGCAAAATACATCTAAAATCCATACATAAATTATTGTAGGAGCGGTATGTGTGACACCCACGAGCATTATGAGAACGGCCGATGAGGATCACTCTGCGGCATATCATCACTCACAGGCCCCGGGACCCTATTTTCGTTTGTGGTGAAATGAATATAGAGTAAAAAGTACATTGGTTTGAACAGCATATTCACTTCATATTCACTTCGTCTGAATCGGAAATAGGAACACTGGGCCCGGATTCTGTGAGAAAATAGCGGAAGAGATTCTCTTCTCTTCGCTCTAACAGCGGTCGAGACTTGGATCCATGATACCGGCGAGAAACAGCTGGGCGTGTTATTCACTTCACCAGATTCGAGTGACGACCAATGTTTATGCGAAGCTTAGAAAATCTCTTTCGCTATTTTCTAACAGAGTTGGGGCCCTGGTATCATGAAAATGATTCGTGCAGCTCTCTCAGGTGCTGACTCCACCGATAGTCCTTCCAATATACATGTGAGAAACGGGAAAACGTATTATACTGGTTCACTTTTTGACCTTTCAGCGACCATAACTGTTTAACCTTATTTGAAAAATACCTACTTGTATCTTAGGGTAGGTACCTCAAAATCCTTCAGCATGAGGTCCAATCTTTTCCGAAGAAGGAAAATGTGGTCATGATTGAAATATGAGTTTGTGACAAACAGGTGAGTTCCACAACTTACATATTTATTATTTCCTTGTCTATAAAGACACTTCAGAAATTTCCAATATGATTAATGCAGATTTTCATCTTGTTAAGCGGTGGTGCGACAGCAACAGATTGCGTTTTAATAAATCGAAAACGAAAATAATGACTTTCAAATGTAGCATTGATGGTGTTTGTATTGGAGGCAAGTCTGTTGATAATTGTTTAAACAGCAAATATTTGGGACTGTTTATCGACAACAAATTAAAGTTCGATCAACACATACGAACTCTCCACAGTAGATTGAGCTCCAACTGTTATGCGCTCAGAGTAATCTCTAGAGAGCTTCATGGCACAACTGTGAGAAATTCTTATTTTGCTTTGATTGAGTCGCATCTCAGATATGGGATTTGTTTTTGGGGATCGGCATCGGATACACTGTTGAATAGTCTCTTCATGTTGCAAAAAAAAGCATCACGATATATATGTGGAGCGAAGCCAAGAGAAAGTTGTAAACCATTATTCAGAAATCGGAGGATACTCACGTTGTTTTGTCTTTATATATTGAAAACTGTCTGTCTGATCCATAAAAAATTCCAAGGAGTCATTCATAGAAGGTCGGAACGTGAAACAAGGCATATCAAGAAATTAAGATTACCCATTCCTACTAGTACGCTGATCAAGGACGCAGTAGTCTATGGAGGCCGCCGTTTATTCAATCATTTGCCAATATATTCACGAGAAACTGGGGACTGCAGAATGTTTAGTAAGAAAGTCAAAATATTTCTACTCACGAGGCCATATTACAGTATCGCGGAGTTCCTAGAAGACAAATTTGATCCTTAATGTTAATGCTTCTCTGATATGTTATGTTACATTTTATACAGAAACCATTTGAATAAACCTCAAATAGCAAGACCTATATATCCAGCAAAAATACGGAACACAACAAGAGAATCTATATACCTGGGTCCAGTCACGGAAAGAGAATTAATACAACACATTTCAACTCTAAAGAATGAATGTTTACCTGGAAAAGATGGTATCCAATCGAAACTAATAAAATCGACTCACTTAACCTTGGTCAAGCCACTAGTGCATATTTTTAATTTAATTTTGACGACAGCTGTTATACCAAAGTATTTCAAGGAATCTATAATAATCTAGAATAAACAATACTTTGAGTGAGCCGCAAATCATTACCATGGTTGTTCCGCAAGGGACAATTTTAGGTCCAATTCTGTTTATTGTTTATATTAACGATCTTCTGAAAATGGAGGTTGGAGGTAGGATCATCTCGTATGCAGACGACACAGTGCTACTCTTCAGTGGAGACACATGGGTCGAGACGAAGGAACGTGCAGTGCTTGGATTTAATCGAGTGAAACATTGGCTTGACTCGTTCAGACTGTCTCTTAATTTTTCAAAGACCAACTTCATGGCCTTCTCACTGACCAATGCAGGAAAGCCCGATTTCGACTACATCAATATTTCTGCGGACTACGCAATCAAAAAGGTATCCGCAGTAAAGTACCTGGGAATATTCATAGACGAACACCTTTAATGGACGAACCATATAAGCTATCTCACCAACAGAATTCGTTATCTAATTTTTAACTTTTATACACTGAGAGAAATTATGGACAGCAAGCTCATCGCGATAATCTACAAAGCCCTGGTGGAGTCTTTGTTCCGATATGGATCAATTGTTTGGGGAGGATGTTACAAATCTAGTATATACCCCCTGCAGATAGTTCAAAATTGTATTTTAAGAGTTATGTTCAAGAAAAATAGACTATTTTCAACAAGGTTGTTATATAACGATGAAATCTGCAATTTAAACTATATGTACATTCATGCAATATGTTCATATATGCATCAACATAAGCATTTACAGTATACAATTAATCATGGATACCAAACAAGAATAAATCAAGCTAAACACGTCATGTTACCTCAAAATAATAAGTCTAATAACCTTAGATTCTTTGATTATTTGGCACCTAAATGTTACAATTTGTTACCCATAGAAATAAGGCGTATATCAAATGTAAAACAATTCAATAAGCAAAGCAAATCGTTCATTGTGAAGCATTTCTACTTTAAGTTCTTAGATATAATTAGCTAGGAAATTAATACTACTCTAGGTCAACATTTTTATTTATTTTTTATGGTGAAAAATTGTATTTTGATTTTAGTTTTTCTTTGAACGGCACACAAGAAGGGAAAATTGTTAATTATCATTTTGTTTTCGTCTACTTAACTCATACAGATGTTAATTCATCTAGGAGTTAGAACAACATAGTAGATTTAATCTAACCATTGTTGATTTTATTTTAAAATTTGCTTGTACTTTTTAATTTAATGAAATAAATTGAAATAAATTGAAATAAATAAAAATCTGTGTGGTGAATTTGTTGTTTTGTTTGTTTTTTTTTTCTTGTATTTTTTTTTTAACCCTTATATTGACCATGTAATTATTTGTTATCAATGCTTTATGTTTTACTACCATTATGTTATGTCAACTTTAGCCAGAAGCTTTGTCAATAAGATTATGTTCTTCCGACAATAAAGCATATTTGAGTTTGAGTTTGAGTTATACCTCGATTTGTATAAATGCTGTGAAAGTCATTTCATCTATCATCAAATGACATGATGATGATCATGATAAAGTTGGCATAACGTAATTTACTAGCCTTCTTGCTGTTATGAAGCCGCTCGATGAAGTTCGACCATCCTGCCATACCCGCTCCTTCTAGTAATTGAGTGCGTAGTATTCGAAGCCACAATAAAAAGATCGAGCATTTTTGTGAATGATTGATATAGGTTGGTGAACCTTCGCAGCATCATTGAGTTCCTGAGCAGTATATGTGTGAAGTTATCGTCAGATTTTTTTCTCCGTTCATGCATTGAATGCTCGGCACAATGTGATGGAAGTGATTCCACGTTTTTTATTGTTGCCAGATGATCAAATTCGCAGTAGTTTTTTTGGAGATTCAAAATCCGATACTAAGAAATGCAAAAATGCATCGAAAACCTGAACATTTTACACAACATAGTATTTTTCATATGAGAAACCCTGTACATTTTTAGCCAGATGAATAGATCTTTTTCTTCTGATTCCAAATATACCATATTATATATATTGTGATCCCTTTCACAGTATACAGGGTGCCACAGATTCTAGTGCATGCATAGGGATCTCAGTACTTATGAGAGATACAGGGTCGGTTAAATGGTTAGTGGCGCATTTTTATGTTTAACAGAATGCCGTTTTGAAATTTGAAAAATTCCGACAACTTCCGAAGATATTCGAAAAAAACCGAATTTTTGCAAAAACGTTATTATTATTTCCTAAGTTAATTTGAGAAGATATTGTAAAATGAAATACCTTTTCTCATTGCCACTTCTTCTCCTCTACAAGATGGCGGTATCAAATTGAAAATCTGACGTTTCCTCTTTGAGCGGCCATTATCAAGTTCATTTCTTAAATACGGACCTGGATTTTTTATTCTATTTTTAATTATCTTTTGACGTCGTTGATGTAGTGAGGTATCGCAACCGTCAAAAAAAAATACTCATTTAAAAAATAATACCAGAGAAAATTAGTTAGGCAACCCTTTTCTCCCTAACTCATAGTTTGTTTCATGAATCCATCTTTATCCGAAACGTTATTCTTATCCTGCACAACTAAAAAAGCCTAATTGACCGAACCAAAATCGAAATAACATCAAATAACGATACATTTGATGAAATTAAATCAAATCCACAAACGACATGGAAAATGAAAAAAATCATATAAAAAACTGAATCAATTTTTGCAAGTATTCAAGAATATTGCTATTTTAACAAAATATTGAAAATAACAATAATAGGTGAAAAATAATTGGAATTATCAACGTTGTCAAGGCAACCCAGCGCTCTACACCCTCATCCAATCACGTCAATGCCTCAAGGACGTCAAAAGAATAACTAAAAATATAATAAAAAGTCCAGGTCCGTATTGAAAAAAATAGACTTGATGATGGCCGGTCAAAGACGAAATGTCAGATTCTCAATTTGATACCGCCATCTTTTAAAGGAGAAAAAGTGGCAATGAGAAAGTGTGATGCATTTTACAATATCTTCTCAAATAGACTCAGGAAATAATAATAACGTTTTTGCGAAATTTCGTTTTTTTCCGAATATCTTCGGAAGTAGTCGGAATTTTACAAATTTCAAAACAATATCTGGTTGAGCATAAAAATGCGCAACTTTGCAACCATTTAACCGACCCTGTGTCCCTTATAATAACATGGGGACATGCATGCACTCGATTCTGTGGCACCCTGTATACAAGATACCGTAGTAGTAGAGTTTCTGGAAACATTTGATTGTAAGTATTGTGGCTTATTGACATTTCTTTAATTCCTGGTAATGGGCTGGTACTGTTGGCTAGCCAAATTAGGCTAATTATAACCAACAGATTCCAAGATTTGACATCGGTCAGTTGAAAAAGTTATAAAACTTTCGATTTGTGGCAAGATTACATCTTTTATTTTGATCTCCCATTATTTTTTAGTATTTAAGAAGTCTAACTTTATCGGCAATAGACGAATTAGTATTGTACTCCCAAGACTCTACCGACCCATTCATATTTTTTAGAGCTCGATAATCTTTCTGAAAGTTGTCCACAACATTTCTGAGTAAAGAGAACGACTTTCTATCATTTGTGGGTGGTTTCTCGTTAGCATTCCTGTCTTGAAGTAAAGCCCACGCCACTGTATAATTCGTCCCCCTAAACTCGAATGTATCTAGCAAAAAATTAAAAACATTATTTATGCACATTTCAGACTCCTCGATACTAGAGGACTCTAGAGTGAGTATAGACATTTCTTGCTATTTTTTGCCAGATACGCCCATTCGTGTTCAGAGGGACGAATCAGTCTTGGAAATTTTGAGAGTCTCAATAATATGCGCAGCTCCCCCCCTAAGTGAAGCTTGTAAATAATGATATTTTTGAATGTTTGAGAGACAGCTATTATGAGTACTGGAAAATTTGACCATTTTTTGAAAGCACTACCGACAGACGATTGGCGGGAGACGAACATTGAATCGAATCATTCTCAATTGATGGAGGTCTAATTTCAGGTGATGTGTGTTGTTGCTGAGACAAACTCTTTTGTTTTTGAAGGTGGTCATAAGTTTGAACCGTTTCATTTCCCTTGGAAATGCTTCAAAAACTCATTCTCGAAGGCCCGATTGCATTTCCGAGTTATCCAATAACTCGAGTTCCGATTGAACATTATCAAATTCATCTGAGATGGTTTCAGACTTCTGAATACGTGATGTTAATCCGAGTATTCTATTATAATCTTTTGAATCATCGACAATTTTTTTTTAGATCTGGTCAGTTGTTCCTTTAGTTGTCCTCGTCAAACTACTAATTTAGACACTGCCGATCCTGTTCGCTATCAGATTTATCGATGATTTTGATTCCAATAAGAGAAAACTGGTATCCAATAAACAGGTGGCGAAGCTTAAACAGTGCGACAGTCTACCGATAGACCAGAAAATATGAAAACCCATCAATGAGGTGAAGAGAAAAATTGATATATTGCTTATAACGGCAGCAAATATCATGTGGATTTGCTTATAAAATACATTTGACATTGACAACACATTAGGTTTGGCATATGTTCCCACGGCGACTAAATGGGAGAATTCCAGCGTATCACAGGCACTTGAACTCAAATTTGTTTTTCGTAGTACGACAAGACCGCCTATAATGTACTCATGACCTCTTCTTCGTTTGGCATCAAAGTGTTCCTTTCGCCTCACTTGCGCCTTTCCAATATTGAACTATTAGGACAAGTTTAGCACCCCGAACGTACACGATCTGTTTGAGTCGATAACATTCTGTTTTTGTTGATATTTATGTAATGTTATTTTGATACATTTGTGATAAGATCTCTACAATCCAACCGTCCATGAAGAAACTTTTTTTGGTATAATTGCCACACTAAATTCTCTTCTCGAGCACAAATAAATCATGTTTAACTAAAAAATGTCAACAACCGTCATTTCGAAGCATCTATCAACGTCATGTAAACGCATTTCAAATAGCTCGATTGATGCCCAACTTTGCCGTTTGTGAGAAGAATTCTTCTTATCAACTTTTAAGTGTGAAAGATCAAGGAAAATCGTTCGATTATTCAACGACAAGTAGTAATAGCGATGAAAAAAATGCCACACTCTTCCTAAATCTTGAAGAGAAATAAATTTATTTGATGATAGTGAACTCCAAGTCGTTGTTATTGAATTGGTGACAGAAAATCTGGTGAAAGGTAATTCAAAGGAAGTAAATATGGCAAACCTGGACTTGATTTTTCCCTTTTCCCCCATGTTAACATCGAAATGTTCGACTCACACAATATTGTTGGTTTATGCCTCTAGTTGGTCAATATTCGAAGCTTGCGCCTCTCTTACCCGTGACTTTTCTTCGTTCCGAATTAGTTCAAATTAGCTCAACGTCTTGAACATCTCCTTCGACTACTGCTGATTTTAGGAAGGAATCGTGCATGCCTCTTGGATCATACCCAAGTAACAGTTCGTATGGGCTTTTCTTTGTGGTGCCATTTTCTATACAATCAATTTCAAATGCAACAGAATCGATTACATCATCTCATTTTCGCTCATCGTCATATGTCGTTCAGATACTATTGAGAATAGTTCGATCATGTCGCTCAACCTGATCATTGGCGCGTGGTGTTGCCGTTGCATTCAATACGATTCTTATACCCAACTTCTTTCAAAATTTGTCAAATAACTTCGCTGTTAAACAGGATCCTCTGGCACACACTTTCCTTCTGGGTACTCCGAACGACTCGAATGTTCTCTCCAGAAAATTGATGACGGGTTCAGTCACGGTCGATTTCAGAGGCTCAGCGAAAAAAAACTTTGTAAAAGCAAGCACGGCGACTGTCAATGGCCCCAGATGATCGATATGTATGATATGCATTGAAACTTAGTCTTTGTCAATTGAATGAAAAAATCCTTTCTTCTTCACTGAAACATCTTTGTTATATGAGCAAAAGACATGTTTTGATATATCGATCAACATATTTCTTCATTCTCGTGAACCAGTAACTGACGGCCATGTTTTTTCAAGTCTTCTCCGCAACAAAATGGCCCATATAATCGTGATGATACCACACGTCGTGCTGACTTTGGAACATACCATCTTGAACCATTGGTGGTTTTGCGATAAAGCCTTCCATTTTCGACAGTATAATCTTCGTGAATCTGCTTTTCTTCCTGATCCGTCGCAGCATGAATATGTACATCAAGAAAATACCAGCATCTATCATCTTTGATTTGGGAGGCCAACACCCAATCATCCTTCGCTATATCAACTTTAAATAAGTCGATTTCTTGTGACTGTTGCTCTACGGGGTTACGACTTAGAGCATTCACATGCGGCATTTTAGCACCTGCACGATATTCCACGGAGAAATCGAGCTCCTGAGTCACCAGTCACGATCTACCTCATCGGGGTATCGGATCACGTTTCGACATAGCTGTACAAAGGGCGCTGCTGGTGATAACCTTAAATCTCGTTTCCAACAGGTATACTCAAATTTTGTACAAAGAGTTAACCACTGCGAGCGTTTCCAATCCATAAGAATGGTATCTTTGCTCTTCCTTCGAAGTTTAACATTACATGTCGGCTTAAGCGTTCCATTCGACTGGTTCTGTGGTAAAATTTCTCCAAGCCCTAGTTAAGAAGCGTCCGTATGCACTTCTTTATCCAATTTCGGATCAATTATAGCGAGTACTGGCCTTTGAGCTAGGATGTTTTTCAGAAATGATTCGTTTTGACATCACCTCATTTAAAAGGGACGTCTTTCTTTGTTAATGAATTCAATGAACGTGCAATCGATGCAAATTCTTCCACATATTTTTGGAAATAACTACATAGACCCATAAATTAACGGATCTGATGAATCTTGACAGGCTTAGACAGACAGACTCACCATATCGAGTGAAGTTAAGTATCGACATCCTCTCAAAAGTTCCAGGTGATCATCCACTCGTGGCAGTGGATAACAGTCTTTGATAGTTTTGGCGTCCAATGCTCGATAGTCAACGCATATTCGTGTTTCTCCATTCTTCTTTTTGACAAGAACGATAGGACTTTCAAAAGGAGAATTTGATCCACTAATGAGAGACCAATAGGCCTGGCGTCTCCCTCACGTAACAGCACAACTTTCCATCCTGAATCAACAACACCATTCAAGTCATTAATAGAGCAAGTAACGTTTATAGCCTCCAGGTTCTTGTTTTGAAGCCAAGATCGTACAAAACAATTTTTTATGAGTAGGTTTCGTTTTATTTTCAAGACAGTCCTGAGCCAGTTGTCACAAACGCTTGCATACAGTACATTCTCTTCGTGGTTTTGAACAATCAGTCTGCTTATGTCCATATTGCCTACAATCATAGCACTTTCCATTGTTTTGCCTCGAATCTGATTTTTGGTCGTCTTTCGGGTTTTTGCTGAGATTCTGGCCGTTGCTTTTCGTAAGTGACCACAAGGGTGGAAAAGTAGTCTCTGTACAAATATCTGCCAACTTTTGCTCCCGATTGGATGGTGTTGTCTGGAATGCCGTCAATCATCAAAGCAACTTCATTCTTGTCCGATACTTCACACTGGCGTAAGAGTTGCATCTTTGAAAAATAATTCTTGGTCCAAGACTCTCCTGTTCGTTTTTCTGGCGAGTTGTAAGCTGTGTCAAACTAGTCGGAAAATCTTGGAGATCTGGAAACGACTAAATCCACATATTTTTCCATCCAGGCCTTCGCTTAGCCGATCATTCTAGATTGCATGTGACAAATAGTTGTTTGCTCGAAGATAGTCTAGTGGAATCACGTGTATCTTTGTCAAGTAGTTGGTTAACAAGATCTTACAGTTGTTGGATTCTACTCTGGGATTCATGAAGACCTTCCTCAACCGTGCGAGTTGAACAGCTACTTTGGGATGATTCAACGTTTGAACTCACCCGTTCTACAGTACTTTCAACATGATGTACTGGACGACTCAACCTTGAGCTTTGCATAACCTCTAGCATCAAGACCTAAAGCACAACTGGAGCTACAACTAACGTCATGGTTTTCAGGTTGAGGGAATCGCTAGTCCCACCTGCCATTTTTCTTGACTGGCTATGCGGTTTTGATGTCGTTTTTGGTGAGTTTCTTTTAGAAGTATTAACTTTTCTCGTTCTAAAAATCCAGATCAGTATTTAAAACGATTGAAATTGAACGTAGTTTGCATAATTTTAGGGATCGTGTTGTAATAACGGAGAAAATGAAGACGCTTACAACATTCACAATTTGAATAAACTATCTTGAAGAAATAACAATAAAATCAAACTTGCAAATTTAAAATACGTTCTTTTAAAATGTTCAACTAAATTAATATGCGTCATTTTCACAATTCACCCTGTGTCTTGCGAACAAATGAAAATTGTGCATCATGGTATATGGCATCAAAAAAGGCAACTTTTTTTCTGATTTCATCGATTCGTAGCACTCACCATGTCGGAGGCAGAAATAGTGGTACACGCTATTCAGGACACCTTGTATATTATCTTCTACATAGCTTAGCGGAAAGTGATGGTGAATACCACACATTTTGAAGAATGTACTACACTTCTGAAGTTGATACACATGATAATATGAAGTATCTTCTTTGTGATAATAGACCATGTTTTATGGCAAATCTCATACCTGAGTTCTGTGTGTAGAACTAGTTCATGTGCACGACTTCCATAATCATTATGGCGCTCGAAATGAGTCTAATTTCTAACTCTCAAACTATCAAAAAAAGAAAGTATTTGTTCTCAAAAACCATAGTCGATGCTCGTTTCATACAAATCACTGAAAATACACATATCGCCAAAATTCTTGAACCACTTCAAAGTTTTGTTCTCGTTAAGTCAGATAAATTTAAAAATATCAATTGAAATTGGATCTGGTTACTGGCTTACCCTGCTCATCCTCGCTTACCTACCGTTAATAATATTAGAAAAACCAGCTGCATATAAGAAAAAGCCTACACCAAAGACCATCTTTCTACAATACCCTACATGATATTGATGAATGTTCTTGATAATTTCATTTTTGTTGATCAATATTTCCCTTTCTTCCGACAACAGAAGAACGATCATTTCTTTCATCTTATCCGATCGCACAATAATCATCTTCAGAGTGATAATGATAACAAATATCATCCTTGAAAACTCTTCAGTAGCTAAAAGATCAAAGCTGGCGTGAAATATTCAAAACAATAAAGTATCGTACCTTGTGATTCCGAAACTCCTAAATCAGATACAAAAGCATAAAAAAACGACAGAGAATAAGAAGTGAAAAGTAGAAATGAAAATTTGCAATGAATACCATATGTATACTTCCAAAATTTTGAAACTTCTAATAGATCTGAAGGCCACAGACCAGCGGCAATAAGCATGCCAGTCAAAAAAGTGAGGAAATCTTTGGGTTTGCTCATTTCAGTTCGGAGTCGAATGTGTCTCTGATTCTAGAGAGCTACGAAAAACTTGATATGGGGAATGGGATCCTACTAATGATATACTACAACCTCAATAAGTGAACTGATGTATGGACAGTGGCGTCTATGATCCTATTCAGGAGAATTATGGTTTTGCTTGGAAATCGCATAATAGCCACGGTTCGATGATAATAGACTACCATACCACTACTGATAAGATTCTGCAGTCTTTTGATTTCTATATGATATGAACCAGTATAATGAAGAAGATACGTACCTAAATTCCAAGCATAATCAAGATTAATTTAGCGATAGTTTGTCTGATTGTGCGCTCAGTCATTCATGATTTAGTGCCATGTAAGTTCTCTTGTCTACTGAGTGCAGTGATGTATACAATATTTGAATGCTCACCTGCGAAGTATGCTTCGTTATGAGTCAAGTGAACTAGATCAGATAAGATTGATGCATCACGAATGTGTTCAAGTTCAAGAAGTTTCCTAATAGAAGCTGTACTAAGTCTGTCTTCAACAACATGAACAAATCATCGATGATTCGGTACTCGGAATATTTTCATCCAATCAACTGCCAGATAACAAGCAATAGCGTGAAGCCATAGATGATGATCAACACTTACTGTAGCCACAGCATAGTGCAGCATGATATTTCGACTATTTTTTTCTTGATGTCTGAACTTAATCTCTCCAGAATTTATTCAACCTAGTAAGATTATTGTGAAAAAATCGTTTTTACTGAAAAAAAAACAAAATAGTTGTGTATATCCTGAAAATATGGGACGCAAAGATTCATTTGATTATGTCTAGATTTAAATATTTGGTTTTCAGTTGTTATTGCGATGATTGTTGGTTGATTAAAAAAATCCCCTCTCTAATTATGCTACACAGGAGGTTTCAAATCCGAAAAACATCAGGATCAGTTTTTCTGCTAAGGGGAAAATTTCATAATGATATGAACATGTGTCGGGAAATGCTTCGTTACGGAGCAACAGGGTGTTGAGGTTTGATTTTATTTTTGTTTTTTTTAATAATATTTTGAAATATTATTATTATGTCGATATTTAGATGCAGATTGGGGAGTATCAGAAGCAGAAATATGATGTCAGTATGTCTCCATGTTCTCAAAAGACGCCATCACCATGTTTATAAAAACTTTTGTTTTTGTTTTGGGAAGGAAAGCTCATCCTTCATTTTCTCGCATCAATGATGAGACACTCTGTATAATAAATTGGTCAAGAGCATCTAGGGTCAGATCGATTTGATTATCTCTTGTATCTAATCCATGATAGTTATAGGTGTCATTATTGATGTCATTTTGTACAAGTAAAATATCGAATAACACACCAGTGTGTTATAATTCATAATTCATCAGTCACCAGTGAGTTATGATTCCCGTGGCAAACAAACAAACAACCTATCGCATTCGCGTGGTGACCAAACAAGCAATAGCCTATTTTGAGCAAAATGTAAACATGTCACTGTCTAGTCATTCTGGAACTGAAACTTATATTAATTAATTATCTCATTGTATGGCACTCGTTATGTTTCACAAGTCGATTGAGAATTTATACCACATTACAAATTTTTCTCGCGTGACTTATTTTCAACACAACGCACTTGTACCATAAATAACTATCAGACAACAGATAAGCCAATTTCACCCTTAACAAAAGAGGGTGATCCCTATGACAAAAAATGCGTATACACGCCATTGGAGTTGATATGAATAATAATTTTTCAACAAGTCAGCAAGGCTTTTCATTAAGATAATTATATCTTGAGAACGTCTGCGAGTCTCTCCGTGCACAGAAAAAGATTTGTCGGAAGGGTTGATAATGGGGTAATTTCGTAACGGTTAAAATGGAGGGTGAAATCAAATTCTTAAGTTAAATAGTGATTAAATTCTCGAATCATTTAAGGTAGAAGAAAGCATTGTTTTTGAGGTTGACGTGGCATATTTGGATTGGTACTCAACTCGCAATACAAAGGGGGCTATTGAACCTTGGCGAAATTTCCAAGTTCTCTGGAAGTAATCTAGATTTTGTTGCCTTGAATTCAGTTATACGCAAAATCATATCAGGTCTGTAAGTCATTATAAATATTCCTTGTCAAAGATTTATATACATTACAAATTTGAGAAATCATAAGGAAATACATTTTCGTTATACCTCATGAGAATCGAGTGAATCTGAAGTATCAATTCTTCAGTTCAGATCTGAAAAAATTATAAGATGCATTTCAGCGACAAATCTATTTTATGAAAATACTAGATTCACAAAAAAAATCACAGGTAGCTTGTCTCCTCGCGAAAAATGTTTTTGAAGATTCCAACACAAATCATTCAATTTTCTGGAAGTGAAACTATTGGGGAAGCTCACTGGACTCACTGGAGCTACTTGCCCCTGGGAAAAACTACCCATATATTGTTGATTATTGAATAAATACTACTTGAAGAGATTTTGCATTTCGAACTAATTCATGAGGGTCAACGTGATAGTCTGTTCAATAAACTGAGCATCTCATTTATGAAATGGAATCATACTTGACGCCAAGATCCCAACAAATGCGTCAGAGATTTACAGAGGCTTTTGAATCCAAATGGCCACTCCCCACCTGAATATTATGTGCTTTTTCGTCATACACATTATGTTTACGCTATTCTACTTTTAACCAATTTATATTATTTTGTTTCAAAGATATACTCTTGAAATCAAAAATGTATTGATCACTCATTGGATCCTGAAGTGTGGTAAAAATCGTGCACTCCTGATCTTGATACCAATATCTATCAAAATAATGATCATCAGTCAGGCAGGATTTCATCATCCACACAAAATATGGTTCTTGATTAACGCTCAAGTTTCTGTATATGTGCAGTGGATAAAAGTTACGTGTTGCTCGGGAAGAGCCTTGCGATTATCGTTGAAACCAAATCGTGCAACGATTTAGGTCTGAGAAGTCATTCAAGCGAGAACTGATGAGGATGGCTGATGATCGCTGCTTTCTATATTGCTCTTACCGTTCAACGATTCATGTTGACTACGATTCAACCAGGAACTCTACACCAACGATGTGTCTGTCTCTCATTCAGGCTGCGTGGGGGCTTCATATATTCTGAGAGAGACGGAAACATTGTCGGTGTATAGTTCCTAATTGAATCGTAGTCTATAACGATGACCAGTGAATGATCATCGCAATAGTCGCCCCGAGCAACAGTTACCTTTATGCAACATCCATCTTTATCGCTTGGACCACAAGCCGGTGAACACAAACGGATGCTGAATATGTTCGAGTGAAAATAAAGAGGCACTTCAAATATCTTTGATAAGAGAGGGGAGAAAATACATAACATTATCCATGACAGCTGTGACTCGCTTGCGCCAATCGATTTGCAACATAGGCCAAACAGGTGTATACATACAAATGAATCAGTCCCTGTGACATTATCGATGTTCGAAGATGATCAAGGGTGCTCCAGACATCACTGTAGGTGGTCAGGTATTGTAGAAGCTTCTTCATCACAAGGTAGAACAGGTTGGTGTCGTGTTTCTCTCCTGATTTGTAGAGCCTAACCCACCTCTGGCCTTTGTCGTCGCAGATGGTCCAATTGTCTGAATTTTCGTTTAAAAGCAGCAGCAAGTCTACTCTTCTCCAGTGACCCAGTAAGCCAACGAGTATTCGGCCGGTGCTTCGAACAAATCCAGCTGCCTTTCTTGGACAACGCCATTCTGGACTTTCTGGCCATTGGAGTATAAAGACATGAAAGTCTCCAGTGACATGTCTTTCTCGGATGACCTAATCTGCCTAACTTCAGCGTCCTGATCGTCATGGTTCCCAGCATACCTAGCTAAACGATTGAAGTGAACAAACCTGGGTTTTCCTCGTGGTGGCTTCCGAATCCTGTAGACGACATGATTGATTCGCTCCTGAATAGCATAAGGGCCTTCTCAAGAACTTTGCAGTTTTGGTAAAATGCCACGTCGCCTCTGTGGGTTGTGTAGCAAAACCAGATCCCTAACCTGGAACTCGCCTTCCACGGCATTCACGTCGTAGGCCTCCTTCATCCTGTCGCTGGCTCTTTGGATGTTCAGACGAACTCGCTGGTGTATATCGTCCTTTTTTTCACAAAGATCGCTTGCGTAGTCTTCTCTAGCGACATCTTCAACAAGCGGATGGCCAAACTTCAGATCGCAGGACAGGCGGAGTTCGCGACTCATGATAATCCTAGCAGGAGTTGCACCTGTCGACTCGTGCCCTGCAGATCGGCATGCCAAGAGTAGCAGGTGGAGGTGTTCGTCACAGTCTCTTCCATTGTCAGAGACAACTTTGGCCAAGTGTCGGTTGATAATCCTGTTCATTCGCTCCACCATGCCATCCGATTGTGGGTGGAGCGCTGTCGTTCTTGTCTTCTTGATCTTCAAGACATTCCTCAAATATTCTGAAACATAGCCGATTCAAAGTTTCTGCCCTGGTCCGAATGCAGCTGCAATGGAACCCCAAAACTGCATGTCCATTTTTCAACCAGTACATCATCTACAGTTGCTGCCTCTTGGTGCGGTAAGGCATACGCTTCGGCTCACTTGTAATAAGTTAAAGAAAGAGTCCTCAGAAGGACCAGGAAAACAACCATGTTCTACTGTATACTAACGTGGACTGATCTATCCAATGCATATCATTACAACTCAGTTGAACTCAGCTCATTACTCTATCACCCAATTTCAATATGAAGATAAAGACTGCGTTAGCAATCCGCATAGAAACCACACAGGATGGTCATATTGCTGTCGATGCAGTTACTCAATAATGTTTCCCAATTATTATAAGAATATACTTGACTATTTTATTTTAACTTAATATTATTATCATTACCAATATACAATATACCTTACACCTACCGCGCGAAGGAAAAAAAACACACTTAACATAACATACTAGAGAGTGTTTTTTTCTTTCTTTTTGTTGTTTGAGTCCTTACAATTATATAACCTTACTCTATTTTTATGCACTTCCACTGATTTATTGTCCGCTTTCATCACAATATTTGGCGATTTGTCTTCTATCACTTCATATGGTCCATTGTAAACAGCGTCCATTTTGTTTCGCGCACTATTTCTTAACATAATCTTACTGCCTACTTGACACACAATATGATTACTTTTTACATCCATTTTTTCTTTTTGATTGCTTTTTGATACCATTAAATTATTTCTTGCATCATTTCAAGCGTGTTGTAATCTATATTTCAATTCTATAGGATAGTTGTACAAATTATAGACGGGATCACAAGAATTTAAAATATTTCTTGGAAGCTTGCAAGTTTTTCCAAAAATCAACTCAAATGGAGTATACTTGCTTTCAGTATGAACTGTATTATTGTAAGAAAAACAATAGTTTAGCCAAGTACTCCATGTGAGGGGATTTTTAGACACTTGAATACGTAAATAATTTCCCAATGACTTATACGAGTTTTTTAAAGAGCCCAATGTCTCATGATGATAAGCAGTAGAATTGAGCGCCTTCATTTTTAATTATTTACAAGTTTCTTTGAAGACTTCAGCCAAAAAGTCAGTACCTTGATCAGAAACTACCTCGTCAGGTATTCGATATCTCAAGATAAAATTATTGACAAATGATCTAGCGACGGTTAAAGCCTCTTTATTTCTTAACGCAAAACATTCTACGAACCTACTTAACACACACTGCAATGTCAAGATGTATTTATTTTCCTCGTGATCCGATTCGAGTGGTCCTACAAGATCTATAAACACCTTTT
Organism: Orchestes rusci; assembly: GCA_958502075.1. Classification (NCBI taxonomy): domain Eukaryota; kingdom Metazoa; phylum Arthropoda; class Insecta; order Coleoptera; family Curculionidae; genus Orchestes; species Orchestes rusci. The sequence continues at coordinate 38,823,656 of OY293304.1, forward strand.
GAAATGCTGACGACGCAGTTGTTGTAATTGACATGGGTTCTTTATTGTGATTAAAATATTAATATCGTTGGCAATCGTCACACTTTTTCACAAAATGGCCAACGTCTTTTTGAATTCCTACCCAGTAATAATATCTTTTTATATTATTTAGCATACGATTTATCCCTGCGTGACCTCAGGTAGGCAATATGTGAAAATCTTTTAATATTATTTGTCTAGTTTCTGGATCTGAAATATTTTTAACATTCTTGATAACTGATATCTTCAAATTGTTATCTCTTATCAAATCGCGATTTTTGAGGAATTTTTTGATGAATTGTGCGCACTCATCATTTTTTATCATAATAAAATCCGGAATATCATATTTCATGCATATAGTTTTCGATGCACCCAGTGTCAACGCCGATCGAGTATCCTGATTTATGCGGACGTAAACAATATTTTCCCCATTCATAAAAATTATATTTTCACCTTTGTATTCATATTTTTCACTATCAACTATCACTTCAAATTCAAATTTGAAAATGGGTCGTGATTCGCAAAATTTGTTGGGACATTTAATTATTTCAACTACTGCAGGGTGATCAAGCCTTTCGTTAGGAAATGAATTAGACATTCCTGAAATTTCCGGATTACTTCCCTTATCACGTTTTGTTTGAGCTCTAGTAATAGCATATACGGTTCCATCTTTATTATTACCACTTTTTTTTCAATTCGTCTTTAGAAAGTTCGATTCTAGATAGAGCGTCCGCTGTGACATTTTTTTTCCCTTAACATATTTAATAACAAAATCGTACTCTTCCAAAATAATCTATATTTTGTCAGTATGCTAGGAGGATTCATCATGCCAAATAAATAAATTAAAGGTCGATGGTCCGTATAGAGAACAAACTTTCGTCGAAACAAATATGGTCCTGAGTGCTTCACAGCCCAAACTACAGCCAAAAGCTCTTTTTCTATCGTACAATAGTTTTTTTCTGCCTTATTAAAAGAACGATTAGCATAAGCAACCGGCCTATCATCCCCATTAGACAAAACTGCTCCAATCGCAACTCCTGAGGCGTCGGTTTTCAAAGTAAATATATTTCTCGAATCAAAATTAGGATATTGCAAAATTGGGGGATTGACAAGACAGTTTTTAAGACTATCAAAGGCTCCTAGACATTCTGATGTCCAGCTAAACGGAAAATTCTTTTTAGATAATTGATTCAAGGGTGCGGCAATCTGAGCAAAATTTTGAATAAACTTTCGGTAGTAATTTTTGAATGCCACAAATCGTTTTGTTTCGTTGTCATTTTTTGGTAATAGAAAATCTGAAACCGCTTTTATTTTTTCCTTGCCAGGGAAAACTCCTTCTGCAGAGATTGAATGCCCTAAATAAAGAATTTCCTTTTTGAGAAAGCCGCATTTCTTAGGATTTAACTTCAAATTTACGTCTCTTAGCCTTTGTAAAACTTTTGTTGAATTTTTATTATGATCTAACAAGTTATTACCAAAAACAATCAGATGATCCATGTAAACAGAACAACTTTCCCAACTTAACCCAGACATGGCAATTGTCATGGCCCTAGAAAAAGCTGATGGACTAACTTTTAAACCCATCGGAAGCCTTGTCAATTGAAATTGACCTTGATCAGTGGTAAAAGCTGTACATGGTCTACTAGAATCTTCTAACTTGATTTGATAATAGCCTTGTGATAAATCAAGATGTGTGAAATAAATCGCGCCTGAACGGGAATCAAGAGTTTCACTAATACACAGCGAAGGAAATTTTCCGTCTTCTAATTCTTAATTGCATATTCTATAGTCGATTACACATCGCCACGATTTTTTCCGGTTTTATCAGCTTTCTTTGGAACTATCAACAATGGTGCTGACCATTGCGATCCCGTTTCTTCTAGGATTACATCTTTCAACATTGTATCTACGAATTTTCTTTTTCTGTGAGTGCGGTAACCGATAGGGCTTGACGTAGAAAGGTTTTGCATCCCTCTTTAAACAAATGTTTTGCTCATAAAAATTACATGTCGTTACAGGATCACCTTCTAAATAAAATGAGTCAGCATATTTGGCTATCATTTGCTGAATGGAAAACTGTTCTTCCTTACTTAAATGATCCATATTAATCAAATCTAATACTTTATCAACGCGCTCCACCGATTTTGTATTTACACTTTTAATGATATTACATGTTTCATAATTACTTAGTTCATAAAAAGTTGGATACATTTTTTTTAAAATGACATCTTCATCACGGGTATTTAAAATTTCAACAGGAATCATATCATTAGAATTTGGTTTTCCTATGCTTCCTGCAACAAAAACTCCTTTACATGGTTCGGTTGGTAAAATTACACAATCATCACTTATATATATATATATATATTATCAAAAAACCCCATACTGTACCATTTGAAATGGTGTCGGGTGTATACATGTCTACATTTTTTTTTCTTTTTTTTTTTTCTCAATTTACATTAATTGTGCACGAATCTGGCCCATTCCTTCTTATTTCTGGTCAATGCTTTAGCCTCATTCCATGATTTTTCTCTTTTCTCCAGTGCATCCCCTACAGTCTGGTTCCATGTTTTTTTTGGTCTTCCTCTCATCCTTCTTCCTCCCGCTCTTGCTTCCCAGATTTGTTTCACCTGCCTATTGCTCCCCATTTTTTGTAAATGTCCTCACCAACTCAATTTTCTCTTTTCAATAAATTCTAGGATTGATTCTATATCCATTTTTTCCCTGATGTCGTTGTTCTTGATCTTGTCCATCCTTGTTACCCCCATTACTCTTCTTAAGTATTTCATTTCCATGGCCTGTATTTTGCTTTCTTGTCTCTGAGATAGTATCCATGATTCACATCCATATGTCAGTACTGGTCTGTAGATAGTTTTGAATACTTTCATCTTTGTGTTTTTGGATATTTCTTTTCTGTTTATTATTTTTTTGTTTATTGCATAGTAAAGTTTTGTTGAGGTCTCTATTCGTCTGTTGACTTCTGGTTCTGCTGTTCCTAATTGGTCCAGTTCCACCCCTAAGTATTTATAAGTTTTGACCTGCTCTATTCTCTCTCCTTCCACTTGAATGTTCATTTGATGAATGTTTTTTCCAACTATCATAACTTTTGTTTTGGTTTTGTTGATTTGCATTCCATATTCTTTTGTCACCTGACTCCATATGTTGATGTTACTGTTGAGGTCTCTTTCATTTTCTGCAAATAATACAATGTCGTCTGCAAAAGCTGCCTCTGATATTTGTATATTTTGCATGTTTCTGTAGCCTACTTGCAGTTTCTTTGTCCTGATTGTACACCTTCTTATTATTTCATCCATATATATGGTAAATAAGACTGGGCTTAATCCACCTCCTTGTCTTAGGCCCTCTTCAATTTTGAAACAGTTTGAGCGTCTGCCTTGGCTGATTACGAAGTTTTTGTTGTTGCCATACATTTCCTTTATCAGTCTTATTACCTTTGGTTGAACTTCTTTCTTTCTTAATATGTCCCACAATTTACTCCTTTGTATTTTATCGAAAGCTTTTTCCAAATCTATGAAAGCCAGGTAAGTATTTTTTCCTTGTTCCATTCTCTTTTCTGTGATTTGTCTCACTGTGAATATATGGTCTTGTGTACTTCTTCCTTTCCGAAATGCACTTTGTGCTTCGTGCATTGAATTCTCTATAATGTTGCTCATTTTACTGTTTATAATTTTTTCCAATATTTCCATTGCTGTGCAGATAAGTGTTATTCCTCTGTAGTTATTACAGTCTTGCTTATTTCCTTTTTTATAAATCGGCACGATGAGTGATGTTTTCCATTCTTCCGGTAGCTCTTCTTCTTTCCATATTTGATTGTAGAGTACCAGTAATATTTCTCTTCCTTCGTCACCCATGTATTTTATCATTTCGCTTGTAATGTTGTCGGTTCCTGGTGCTTTTCCATTTTTAAGTTCCCTTATTGCCTTTTCAAGTTCCTCAAATGTTATGTGTTCATCTTGCGTCTCCCAAGTCGAACTCATTGTTTCCTCTTCTATCCCTTCTGTTGCTTCTGTATTTTTGTTTGCCTCTAGCAATTCTTTAAAGTATTCGACCCATCTCTGCATGATTCCTTGTTCATCTGTTAATATTTCCTCCTTCTTACTTTTTATGTTGAATGTTTTTTGTCCTTTGGGTTCGCCTCTGCATGATTTCACTATATTGTAGAAAAGCTTTTGGTTTCCCTTCGCCGCATTTTCGATTTTTTGTCCAAATTCCTCCCATTTTTTCTTTTTCTCTTGATTCACCATATTTTTTACCTTTTTTCTTTCCTCTGTATATATTTCATATTTTTCTGTCGTTTTCACCTTGAGGTAGTTCTTCCAGGCTTCCTTCTTTTTCTTTATCTGCTCTTTGATTTCATTGTTCCACCATGCCGTTTGTTTTTGTTTAGTTAGTATTCTGCTGATTCCACACGTTTCAGAAGCTGTTTCCATTATAATTTGTTTGAAATTAATCCACATCTCCTGAATAGTTTGTAGATGTATATGTTCTCTTAATCTCTCACATTTTTTGGAAATTTCTTGTGCATATTTTTCTGCCACTTCTTTTTCTGTCAGTTTGTAGGCTTTGATTTTTTCATGTTTTGGTTTCAGGTTTGTATGATTTTTCTCTATTCTTTTACGGTATTCTTGTCTTCCTCTAATCTTTGTTGTTACCAAGAAGTGGTCGCTTCCGATTTCTGGTCCTCTCTTCACTCGTGTGTCTATTATATTTGGTTTGTTTTTCTGCTCTACAACCACATAGTCAATAATTGATCTCTCTTTTCTGGAAATAACTTCTCTTGTGTATTTGTGTATATCTTTGTGCTGGAAGAGTGTATTTGTAATGACTAGGTCATGCATCACACAGAAGTCAAGCAACCGTTTGCCATTGTTGTTTCTTGTATCTTCTCCATATTGGCCAATCACTGTTGGGTAATTTTCATCTTTTCTCCCTACTCTGCTGTTGAAGTCACCTGTTAGATAGATCTCTCCCTTCAGTGTTTCCATAGTTTTTGTCAACTCCTCCCAGAACAGGTCTTTTTTTCTTGTTGCCTCATCTTCGTTTGGTCCATATACTGCCACTATGGTTCTTGTGTTCCCATTTTCATTCTTGAGTTCAACTACTAAAATTCTTTCAGACACAGCCGTCCATTTCTGTAGATTTTTCTTCATATTTTTATGAACTATACATCCGACTCCTGCTCTTGCACGCTCCTCTTTAGATACACCACTGTATATGAGTACATGTTCATTTTGCATTATGATATCTCCATTACCTTTCTTTTTTGTTTCTGTTAATGTCAGTATGTCCAAATTTGCTCTTTCAAATTCTGTCTCTAGTTCGTCCTGTTTTCCTTGAATTGTTTTTATGTTCCATGTTCCTATCCTCCAATTTTCAAATTCTTCCTTATTTTTGTTCAACTTTTCTTTTCGGTTCTCCTTATCAATGTCCATTTCGAAATCTTTTGTGGTTTTACCATTTTGTCTCGTGCTTGTTTTTTTGTTTTTTAAGTTTTTGGTTGTACTTTCACCATCCTTGTAAAATTTTGTTGTTCGTTGTTCCATTTCCATTCTTCATTGTTTATGATAATTTTTTGAAAGCCAATTTTCACATTTTGTCCTCTTTCCTTTTCTAATTTAGCCTTGTTCCTGATTTTGGATTGTATAATTCTCTCATCTTTCGTCATGTCATCATCTATATATAAAGGGTACTAAAGTTTTCTCAGCTTCTGTTTGTTTTTCATGATTGTTAGCTTATCGTTTTTATTGTTGAGTTCGACCAGCCACATTTTTTCCCCGATTTTGTATACATTTTTAATGTCCACTCTAACTTCTAATTTCTCCGTGATAAATTTTGATACCTCGGTTTTTTGTTCTTCTCCTGGTTTTCCTGCTATTTTTATCCCCTTGATTACAATATTATTTCTTCTTTTTTCCTTTTCCATTGCATCCAATTTTTGATTTATGTTTCCGATTTCCATCTTCATTGCTTGATTTTCTTTTTTAATGTTTTCATTCTCTGTTCTCAGAGTCAGTATTTCTTCTTTAAAGTCTCTTTGTTCTTTTCGTAGTTCTTTCATCTCCGTGGTTAAGTTTTGTAGCATTTGGATAACCATCTCCATTCTCTCTTCTCTTCTAGCAACTTGATCCGGGCTCCTCATACATTTCTTGTTTTTATTAGCGTTCTCAGTTATATCATCACCTTCTCTTCTTCGTTTTCTATCATCTGTTGAATAATCGTCGGAGTCCATTTTTCCCTTAATCCGTCTCTGTTGTTCGTGGAGTGCTCAAGCTCCAAACCGACAACACTGTCACACCGCGGTAGTGTGAGACAGTAGTCCGTTAACCTCACTCTTAGTGTGATACGGGGTTTACGTTTTGTCTCAATAATTAATGCTTTGTACCTTTCTGTTGATTTCCTAATGGCTTACGCTTGACACTGTCTAATTTGCGTATATACTTGTGTTACTTCTAGAACTCGATACTTCCCGGAATTGAGTTTAGTATCGGAGCTATCTGCAACACGTCCTTTTACAAACAAACCAGGTACGTACTCCACTCACTTATATTCGAGTCAAAATATTTAATAACTTCGCATCTTTCGGGAATTTTTGTGTAAGTACATTTTTCCGATTCAATAGGCATTGAAATTTGGTTATCACCTACCCATAGAAAAAAACAAAATTGTTCATAATTTATGGTTGCAGATTATTTTACAAAAAAATCAGGACCTTGAAGTCCGTGAATACCCTGCTGAGATCCATCAGCTAATAAAAACTGATGAGACAGCTCAGGTGCATTCACGTATAATATTATATTTGCGGAAACATATGCTACCAATGAACCAGAAATTCCGTTCATTAGCTTTAGATCGAGATCTCTCACCTGGTCCTCGCGAAGCGCCTTAGACTACCAGGAATCATCCACCACAGTGGTCCTTCGAACGCTCGCTTCCTTTTCCTTGGCTTAGTGACAGAGCTTTGGTCTCCTGGACAAGCCACCAACATTATTGAGGCTTGATTTTGCTCGATGATCATTGTTTTCCGATGAAAACGTAGGTGCTCGTATCTCTTTCTTACAGCGGCTACGAATATGCCCAAGCTATCCACAGTTCCAACACCGCAGCTCCTTCTACTTAGATACCTTCAGTTCCTTGATGACTCTCCTCACATTTGCGTCGAAGCTGTTTTTCTCCGGAGAATCTTGCTCCTCCATCCTTCGCACGACCGCAGGAAGCTTGCAGCACTGCTTTGCTGTTTTGAGTTCCAACGCTTTGACTAGCGCATTCATCTGATTGCCAGGACGATGACATATCAGGAATTGCCGAATCACCTGGTCTCGAAGTCCATCCGAAAAAACCTGAACTGCGAGCCTCTCCATAACGTTTTCTGGCTACACCTTTTTCACATGTAATTGCGAATATGCCAAGTTATCTTGCGAATATATCAGATGGTTTTGGGAATAATCAAATGATATTGCGAATTAATCAAATCAAATTCAGAATAGTCAATTATTGATTTGGCGAATTCATGAAATGTTATTGAGAATAGACAATTTATATCGCGCATATATCATATGTATTTGAGAATAGTCAAATGGAATTAGGAATATACCAAATTGAGTTGCGGATTGGTGAGATGTAGTTAAGATTTTAAACAAATTCTTATTCTATACATAAAACACTTGCTTTTCAACATTTTATGAGATTTTTATTTTTTTTTGTATGTGTGTTGGCTTTCACCGGACCAAATTATTTTCTATGCACATTCTCTCGTTTTGGCATGTAGCTGTGAAGAAAAGCAATTTTCAAAAGCAAATCTGGGATACAAGAAGGTATAAGACAAAGGGCAAAATTTACATTTTCTGATTTTTTTTTCTCAAATAAAAATATCAACTGTTGAAGTGAAAAAAAACTAATGAGAGGAGTAGATATGGGATTGTATTTTGTGCAAAATTTATTAAAAAACTTAATTGCAGAGCGCTTTCGGCAACATCGCCATCATCAGTGCCTCGTAAAAGAAGTAAGGGAAACAAAATTTATAAAGCCAAAGGGGCGAAAATCTATACAGTGCGGCTCTGAAAGGTCCCCCACCCCTTTTTTTAATGTGTGCACCAAAAATGTTGAAACTTGGCATACTTCAATTGCTGTCGAAATACTAATTTTTGATGCTGAGTGCCATTTTGAAATATTTTTTTAAATCGAAAGGGAGTCGTGTGACACCTCATTTTGAAGATTCTGATGATTACTTTATAACCCTTGAATATTGATTCGATATCTTCAAGTACTACAAAATGGCGGTACATTTAAGTACTACATTGATACATACACTTAAAAAAAAAATCGTCAAATCCAATTCAAAAGATGCTGGAAATATTCTTGACATGAAGTTTAAGTTAGGAATAAATGACAAAAATGTAAAAAAGCATCTTTTGAATTGAGCTTGACGATTTTTTTCAAAAAGTATATGTATCAATGTAGTAATTGAATGTACCGCCATTTTGTAGTACTTGAAGATATCGACTCAATATTCTAGGGTTATGAAGTACTCGTCAGGATCTTCAAAATGAGGTGTCACACGAACCCCAAAAACGTTTCAAAATGGCCCCTAGCCGCCATCTTGTATACTTAAAGTACGTCAGTGACATCAAAAAGTAGTATTTCGACAGCAAATGAAGTATGCCAAGTTACAAAATTTTTGGTGCACACATTAAAAAAATAAAGGAAGGGCACTGTATAATGGTTCAAGATAATATGAACAAAGGAGAAAGAAAAAATGGTAGAATTTTTTTTTAGGTTAAATATTTTGAATGAAACCTTCTTCGGTCAGGAACACACTAGGATCACACAGGAAATACACATAACATGAATTGTATACAGTGCGCCCCCCCCTCTTTTTTTAATGTGTTCACAAAAAATTCTGAAACTTGCCATACCTCAATTGCTGTCGAAATACTACTTTTTGATGTTGCTAACGTACTTTTAGTATTCAAGATGGCGGCTGGGCGCCATTCTGAAACATTTTTTCTGATGGAAAGGGGGGTCGTGTGACACATCATTCAAAAGGTCTTATCGAGTAGATTATTGTGTGAAAATTCCATAGGATAAAACGCATCCGTGCGGATATGACAGACTGTCAAACTAACAAGATAAAGAAATTCGTGAAATAAGAACAAAGCAAGCATACTTCAATTTTTATTGTAAAAAATGTTGAAAATGTCCTCCGTTGACCCCCAAACAATGAAATAATTTGTCTGAGAACTCCTGACGGACTTTTTCGAAAGTATCGACATCAATATCTTGACAAATAGCAGTGATTCTTTGCTGTAAATCTAAAAGAGAGTCTGGCTGTGTTGCATATACTTTCTGTTTTAAATATGCCCATGAAAAAAGTCCAATGGTGTTGAATCGGCGACCTGGCAGGCCATTCGGCAGGACCCCGACGACCAATCCAACGATTGGGGTAAGTAATGTCCAAATACTGCCTTACATTTCTGCTGAGATGAGGAGGCGCACCATCCTGTTGAAAAATTGGTGCCATACCAAATTTGTTTGGATTATTCTGACGTATTTGTACGATCAAAGGCTCTATTGTAGTTTCTAACAATTTCAAACAGGTCCTCTGTCAAATTTTCATGAATGAAAACAGGACCAACAATATGGTTCACAATGTGCCAGCCCATACGTTAACCTTTTCGGGATATTGCGTGTGGGTTTCCGTAAAAACATGTGGATTTACGTCACTCCAATAACAAAAATTTTGCCTGTGTACACGGCCATTTTAAAAGAAAGTACACTCGTCACTAAAACAAATATTTTGAACGTATCTCGGTTCTCAGCCTATTCTATCGGTCATAATCTTGCAAAATTCCACACGTCTGTCAGGATCATCTTTAGTCAACTGGTGCACCATTTGAAATTTATGATGATAAAATTTCTGTTTTTTCAGCGATCGTTTTACAGAAGCAGGCGTATCACAAATGTCTGCAACCTGAGAAGTCGATTGTTCAGGATTTACCACCATCTCACCAATGATTGCAATTTGTTTATCATCCGAAATAGATGGTCGCCCTTGATTCTTCAAGCTATGAACACTACCAGTATCAATAAATTTCCGCACTAATTCGCGAGGATATTTCCTGCATTGACTACTAAAAGTACGTCAGTAACATCAGAAAGTAGTATTTCGACAGCAATTGCAGTAAGCCAAGTTTCAAAATTGTTGGTGCACACACTAAAAAAAAAGGGAGGGGGCCTTTTAGAGCCGCACTGTATAAGTGACATCACAACGAACAAACAGGAACGAGGAAAATCTGTTAATTGTAATAAAATGGTGAAGGAAAATCTATGACCTAAATTGGCATATTCTCTTCTGTCACTGCGGTAACCTGGTGGACTGTTGAATGTTGCGATGCACTTACGCATCTTCATAATCGAGATACTTTTGAATAATGTAGCTTCCATTGAAACGTAATAAAATAACCTGAGAAGCACAATTCCTCATATTCAATCAGATTTTCTCGTTTTTGCACCATAGATCCAGGAGTGTCCAGTTTGAGACACCCCTTACATAGAAAAGACATTTTGGTAATCACATAATGACTACATCACATACATGCTCAATTACACTCGATAAAGTCACAATTTCATTTGACTATTCTCAATTTCATATGATTTATTCGCAATAACATTCAACTTTACTTAATTACATCTGATATATTCCCAATTCATTTTCAATCTTCCCAATAACATTTGATATATTCGCAATGTCAACTTGCAATACTCAAAAACATTTGATTTATTCCCAATGTAATTTCACTATTCTCAAAATCAAGTGATTTATTCGCAATAACTTGTGGAAAAGATGTAGACGTGTGCCAAGTGATTGTGCCCATACCGCAGCTCCTGGTGCTTCACTAATACATCGTATTCCTCCTGCTCCTGGGTGTTCAGCGTCCGCAGGATTAACGTCGCCTCCCCTCGAAGTGCCAGAGTTAATGCCAGGGCTTTTTCCGGTCCAGTCCATCTATTTGCCCTTGCTGCTGCATCAAACTGGCGATGGTGATTATTGTTCGAGAACAGCTTGCCAAAAACTGTGCGGCTTTCATGTGGATTTGGATGGTATCAGCTTCAGCCTCCAGCACTTGTTTCATATTTGTGGCGACTTGCCTTCTCACCTGCTCCATTTCTTCTTCAAGGGTCTTCACTGTGTCTTTAAATCTTGCTTCAGATCGTTTCTCAAGGTTCTTGATTTCTTCCGCCACATGATCCTTCAGACAGTTGTAGTTGTCCGCCAATAATTGTTCCTTGATTACTTCTACAGGTCTAGAAGATTTTTCCAGCTTTTCTTCCATAGCTCTGGAAGATTCTTCGAGCTTCTCTTTCATAGCTCTTGAAAATTCCTCGAACTTTTTTTTCCAATTCATCTTCAAATTTTATTGAGATTTTTTGAATGGTCTTGGACAATTTCTCCACTGCGTTGGGATCAGGCATCCCAAATTGGAACGTATTAGGATCCATGCCTTCATCCATTAAATTCTCACGAAGTCTTTGTTGTAGATCAGCCTTCCTCCCACTTGCATCCAGGCCACGCTCCACTAACTCCCTCTTCAACTCGGCAACCTTTAATCCGCTTAAAAACACTGGTTTCGCAGTCATTACAGCTAATATTTATGTCTGTTCTCAAGCACACAATAGATCCTACTTCTGACACCACTGTGATATTTTTCGCTATAGAAAACACTGGTTCAGTTTTTATTAATCTATTCAAAGTCACTACAGCACAATCGCAAATAGTTATGTCACAATCGCAGCCTATTTATGTGTTATGATTAATATTTCGCGGCCAATCAATAACTGAACTGAACTGAACTAAACTGGCAGCTGCCTCCGAAGTCTTATATATCCCAGGCCAGCCCCTTCGTCGTAAATGCAAGAATATCCCAGATTTTTCTAGAAGTGTGTATAGGTTTCCACCGCGTTCGCGCAGCACGTTGCAGGGAAAATATCGGCGACAAAATGATGTCTCGTCTCACTATTTTGACCAAAATGTGAAAATGTCACTGTCTAGTCATTCTGACAGTGAAACTTGATGATTATCGCATAAAAAAAACGATTTTCTTCATTTGTTGGATGAAAAAGGTCATCACTAGAAAAAATTGAGAATCACATGAATGTCGCGCTTCCATTTCCCTCGTCTCTCGTCAAAAAGATATTTTATATCAACTAAAGAATTTGTAAAGGCAACAAAAATAAATCAGGCTATTCATAACACGTATAGGCCTTTAACTAGTTTCTGGAAAATTGAGGAGTTTCCACGCGTTAAACCGTTGTCCAGTGAGGCTCAAGCTTGCGAAGAACATTTTCTTGAAACACGCGACACTAGTGGTATTACAGTTCTTGAGTTGCAAGGTCCAGAAAAATCAGAAATAGAATGTGGAGCATCCACCAAAATATCTTGTGCAATTTAGGATTTTTCAGACAGTAATGAATGGAAGCATGTTCCAACTCAGAAAAATCAAGCAGATTATGATTTTCGTAGAGTCAATCCAAATGACTTGATAACGCTTGGTGGCTATCGGTCAGGTCCAACTTGATTAAAACTGGAAGGAGAGTTTTGGCCTGAAAATAGGATTTCACAAGACAATCTACCAGAAATACGCAGAATAGTTCAAGCAAATACAATCATCCCTACTGACAATATTATAGATGTCTCAAAGTACTTGATTCTGGCTGAATTAAAGCGAGTTCTTATTGTCTCCGATCTTCGCAAAATTATTTGAAGGTTAATGAAGAGCGGAAATTCGGACCACTTGAAGTATCAGAAATCAAGTACTCATCTGATGTTCTGATAAAACTTTCTCAACGTGGTTGTTTTTCAGATGAGATTCGTTCCTTAAGCGCAGGAAAAAACAGCAAACTATCAAAACTGTATCTGTTTTTGGTTGACTAACATATTCAAATTTTGAATTTGATAAGAAGCACTCTGTTATTTTGTCGTCCAAACACCAGTTTACAAAAATGTTGTTTTTTAAATGGCATAAATTACTGCTTCATTCATGTCCTCAAGTCTCACTTTCTAGTATTCGTGAATCTTTTTAGCCTTTATCAGGGCGTGATTTAGCACGGAAGTTTATCATGATTGTGTTCTTTGTTTCAGAGCCAATTCTACACCTATTTTTCCTTCAATGGGAAATCTGCCAATAGCACGAGTGAATCCTGCTCCAGTATTTTTTACAACTGGTGTAGATTATGCGGGACCATTTTCGATCAAATATAGAAAAGGTAGAAGCTACAGAGTAACAAAGGCGTATATTTGCTTATTTGTTTGCTTTGTTGCGCACGCTATACTTCTTGAGTAAGTTTCAGACCTTACCACTGAAGCTTTTCTTGCGTCTTTGAAACGATTTGTCTCGCGTAGTTGAAAGCCTTCTCAGATATATTCGTGTAATGGAAGCAATTTCATCGGAGCCAATCAAGAAATGAAACAACTTGGTACTTCTTTACAGAAAAATTATAAAACTGACTGAATCTATTTCATGGTCATTTATTCCCCTTAATTCACTGCATTTTGGCGGTCTGTGGAAAGCCGGCGTTAAGTCAACCAAATCTCATTTTAATCGTGTTGCGAGTAATGCCTTGTTGACTTTCAAAAGATTTTATAGTTTTTTAGACCAAATTGAGGCAGTCCTTAACTCGCGTCCATTGACTTCCTTGTCCAATGACCCTTCCGAGTACACACCTTTGACGCCCTCTTACTTTTTGATCGGAAGCCCAATAACGACGGTACCTGATCCAGACTTCGTTCAAGTTCCCGATAATCGTCTTTCCCATTTTCAACAAATCCAGTAATTACAGCAGCATCCATCTTGACCATCTTGTCCAAAACAAGATGGTCTCTTGAGTATGTGTTGGAGCTGCAGCAACTTACTAAGTGGCGCAGTAAATATGATACCTCAAAGGATGGAGATTTAGTAATCAAGGAGGATAACTTACCTCCGTGCAAGTTGTTGTTGGGAAGAATAAATGGTCTACATCCCGGAAGAGAGGGAGCTTCAAGGGTTGCAACAATCATGAAAGACAGAAAAGGACTTATCAAGCGTTAGTTTGCCAAGATTTGCCCATTGCCAATAATATAGTTGAGTGTGCATTGGTGCAGACATGCTTTGTTCAATTATGGATAGTTTTCGTTTGCTTTGTGCTGTTTTGGAAAAGGACCCCTTCAAGGTGGGGGCCAATGTCCCGTTTACATGATTTGTGACATAAGCGAGAGTGCGACAATGCATGATACTATCACAAACAAGATATGATCTCGCGCAGGTTTCGCTGACATCATTGCGTGTCCGAACCTCAAAATTCATAGGTTTCATAGGTAACTCGATTACCATGATACTGAAACAAACAAGATAAACTCTCGCACATACCACTTCAGAAGTCATCACGTGACCCACCTCAAATCTAAACAATCAATGTCACGCGGGGATGTCATGCGTGAGCCAGTTTAAATTTTGACCAGCAAATGGTAACCAGGCAACGTTATGGATGTTTGAAACCCAACCCCAGTTTTGTCTCGCGGTGTCGACATGCGCGGCTTGGTTCTAATCTCGTCCAGCAATTGATCATATCTTGTGTGTTTTAGTATCATGGTGACAATGGAACCCGGCATATGGATTTGGGACCAGCTAGGTGAAAAGTCAAGATGGAAGAAGTCATCACGGGAGAAAATTGAAAATTACATGAACGTCGCGCTTCCCTTTCTCTCATCTGTCGTCAAAAAGATATTTTATAACAACTAAACAAAATGTAAATGCAACGAAAATGAATAAGGCTATTCAAAACGTATAGGCTTCCAACTGTACGAATGTTTGTAGACAGCATCTCCATCTATTGGTGGTGATGATGCGTCTGTGGATGAATCTGTGGGAGAGAAATGCATGTCTTTCGCAACTCCTAGCCTTTGGACTTTTGGTTATTTCAACTGTACGTAGGTAGTGGAGAATCATCGATCATACACAAACAGTCCACTTATAGAAAACAAACACTTGTGCGTTATGCTTCACAAGTCACTTGACAATTTATACCATACATATCTTTCTCGCGTGACTTATCTCAACACAAAGCACTAGTACCATTAGTAACTATTTAGAATGAAGAATGTCTTATAAGACGTTGACAAAAACGATTATACAATAATTTGGTGATAGTTCTACAAGATGTTTCATAGATTAGTTTTATAATCGTTTTGATAATAAATGTATAAAACATTTTAGCTGCCTACAACTAGATAGTTTTCATGGCAACACTCATATAATAATTTGGCATTTTGAAAGTTTCAATAAAGTACCAATGAAATAAAATGGTTCCAGACCCATTGAATTATAAAATCTCTTTGCTAGTTGGGCAGTTAGCTAGGTGACCTATGAATTTTGCGGTTTGGTTAAGCAGAGACCAAGAAAAATAGGTCTGTTCGTAGAACAAGCACAGACCAGTCGGAGCCAATCAGCATTCAGCATTTGCAGTTTGCAAACTATTTTTGACTGACATTGACCGATCGGGAAAACGCTGATTGGTTTGTGATTGTTTGTCAGCTATTCAAAGATAAGTCCGAATAGTCCCCACATGAATTTTCAGAGACATCTCAGGATTTTGGGTCATATGACAGATGATTTGCAATTCATTTTGTCTGTCACATGACATTCTGATTATTGTTGAATGTTTTTGAGTAGGTACCTATAGTATGAAAAAACATATCCGACACTTTTTTCACGATTGGGCTACGTCAAATTCATCTTAAACAGCATCAAAAATCAAATTTGAGATTATCTCACTTTTCTAATTCTGGGCTTGGACTATGACTTCACATTTTCCAATTGTAATTCAGAAACCGCCAAATGTCATTGGAAATAGTCAAATATAATTGAGAATACGTTAATTGTGATTGAGAATAGTGTAGTATAACAACCCCGGGTCCGTTCAACAAAGTTGAATGAGGTAAGTTTTATCAAAAAAAGAGAAACCCACGTTGTGATTTGCATAAAGCTACTTACCTCGAATGCGCCCGACAAAACAATAATTTGGGACGTTTGAGTTAGAAGGTGAGATTTTTAAATCAAACACGCATTGGTAAAAAACTCTACTTTATTGAGAATATGGTGAAAAAGTGCTGTACTAAACCTGGAACTCATGCGGGGAAAGAGCACGGCAGAGAAACCCACAATCTCAATTTTAAAAACCGAACCATGCTGTTCAACCGTTTCGTAATTTGACTGCAATCCATAAAATACTCGTTTTCTTTAACAAAACTTGAAGTTCCACGCTCAAGCAAATATACAGTTCATAGGGTCCAAATCAGAAAATACTGAGGTCCTATACGGGACTCAAATCTAGAGCCTATACATGAGGTCCCATAATACGGAAGGCTACTCAACTCTAGTCAATCATTTTAGTCAATGAAATGTTAACTGTTGTACACATAGCGTACATAGCGCCATCTATCGGCAGGATTTGTCAATCTTAGGATGGAAATTCCCATCAATCTAGTCAAAGACTACTACCATTGGTCGTCATATCGTCTACAACAAGTTCGTGGATAATCCTCCCGGTGAAAAAGGAAAATCTTGAAACTGTTTCCTCAGTCTGACTATGACCAATCCATTTTAGTCAATATGAAGCAAGAATTAAGCATCAATAATTGTAGTATCAAAATTCCAGTACGGAAAAAGAGCAATCTGTTTTCCATAATTTTAATTTAAATCAAAGTTGTTCACAGCATAAAAAAATTTGATTGAATACAGTATAAATACAAATACAATTCACCACAGAACAATTACTCCAAACATCAGTACAAATTGGATAATCAACATTATTATAAATTTCATTTTACTGCATGACCTGCAATGAGCTGATAAATCTCCAAAATCTCTTATTGTTATCTATCGTTACGTAGCAACCATCCATTACCCTTTCTTTTCCCCGGTCACTATTCTAACTATTTCACTATTTTAACGAAATTACGGAACGCTTCTAATGTCACAGAAAATCAATGTCATAATGAATAGACCATTTTCAGATGACGTCATGGCGGGCGTTGCCATGTCAGCTGGAGGACAAACAAAACAAAATTATGTTATGACAATGTTGATTTCTTCGACTTTCATGATGGTTTTCGGTACTTTTCAAGATTGTTATGCGTTTTTGATGAAATGAGAGACTTCAGGGCTCCATAATGACTTCTTTTTGTGTTGTGGTTAACTGTGCAACTGCAATGAGGGGGAACAGAGTGTGAGATTTTTAAGAATACCTCTTTGCTGTTTGAAAAATGCTGGTGATATACCAATGGCCCAGCCAATGGCTTATTCAAGCAGAGGCAAGAGATGTGAATTAAAGCGTTAAAAAAAGGCCCATCAAGTGAATCCCAGATAAAATAGGGACGTATATGCTCTAGGCATTTCAAAACAGCTGAAATAATGTTAAAAATAGCAGGTACCCCTTTTGGAAAACATTTGACATTATACCCTTACCTAATAGTTGTATAATTTCACATGGGCTGCCAATTCTTAACAATATTTTGTAAAAAAACCATCGTGCATCTTGAAGTCTCCCCCAATGACTTTTAGTTTATTATTACAACTGTCTTTGACAGTCTGTTCCAACTGTTCATAATAATCACTTCTCCCCATCATAAAATCCTTTTATTTTACAAAAAAAACTGTTTGATGCACTTGCACTACCTGAAAAACTACATCAAACTAGAGTTAATATGACACCAATCAACTCTGCACAGTTCAATAATATAGAAAAGAACCTTTTCTTCTCACTTTCAATCAAAAAAATTACAAAAATCCAACGAAAACTTTGAAAATCCATAAATCGTGATAAGGGATAAAATATCGCAAAATCCTTTCTTAGCACACCCAGAAATATTCAGCAGAACATCTCTTCAAAATTTCATGGCTCTATCTTTAATAGTTTTGGCTTGGCGTTGATGACGCAGTCAGGACAAGCTCTTTTATAAATATAGATTATTAGCCCTTTTTTCTTGTTGTCTTGATGACAATTCAATTGATTTTTTTGTAATATATGAATTGTTCACGGTATATGCGGTCAGTTTTGACGATCTGTTGACACCTGAATTGTTTGGCAAAACTTCATGATTGTGATATGGAACAAAGTTGCTATAAAAATGTGCCTGGAAATGCTTACTTAAAAGTCAAAAGTTATAAAAGAATCATGCAAAAAATAATGAAGGGATTTCAACAGTCTATTCGAGTTGTCAAATGTGTTGTGTTCAGATTAGATTGCGTTTTTGATTGACAGTCATCAGAAAAGTTTTCCAAGTTATGAGTAACACGAGTCGAGAAATGGCGGACTTACATTACATGTGAGCACAAGCAGACTGTAACAGTAATCAATAGTCCATCGATGCGAAGCTCGTATTGCTGCTGCAGGAAAACATTTCCAGGATTTGATCGGAAGTATGGTTGTTAACGATTGAATGATTCTAAATAACTTTTTCATAATGACTTTTTGATCGAATTGGAAAAGACGCAATATATTTTCCAGACTATCCATTTGCTTTCATTTCGAAAGTATCAAGAAAACAATTTACAAATCTCAATCAATTTTCAAGCTGCGAATATTTATTTTACATCAAAAGTGTACCTTCTTTTGCTAAAAAACTACATAAAGTAGTTTTGTGAGATTTAGAGAACAAATCTTGTTGAAAAATTCACCTGTGGAACCCTTTTCTCAAGAATTTGGTTTTGTGGATTCTCATCGGGCTATCAACAAGTATTATTGTTTATGAAAATTTTGCCTTCGCTTGACATATTTGGTCAAATATCAGGATTCTGAATAGTTTTTTAGCATTTCCAAAGTTTATTTTTTTCGAAATACATATTTGAAGGACTAAATGTTTTTAAAAATTCGCTATGGTGACTTCCAGTGCAGGGACTCTGTCACTCGCAAAACAAAAAAATAATTTGGAAGTAATGTTATTTCAAAGTCATGATCTCTCAATGCTTCAACTCTTTGTAGATGATTTGGATGAAGAAGTTGTTCCTGTCAAATCTCCGAAACACTGCTTTCAGAAATATTTTCTTGTAAAGATATCTTTCTGGTACTGATATGAGGGTTCACATAACCGCTCGAAGAACTCTTTCTGCCATGTCCACAGTCCGTGCGGAACGGTTTCTTCCACAATCAATCTTATTTGGTGGGAAGGTACCTTCTTCTCTTAACCTTCGATGTATTGTACTTAACAATTTATCACAATGAAGTCGACTATTTGGCAAGGCTCCGTGATATATTCTACGCGCTGCAAGAGCAAAACCATTGGTTCTACCATACATAAGGTGTATGTCGGTCATTTCTCCAAATAAATATTAAGGCATCCTCACTCACTGAGTAAAATGATATTATTCAATAGGACCTTTGATTGCTATGTAGACACGATAAGCCTACGGTGATGTATAAGAATTTGTTGCTAAGGATATTGAAGATATTTATCAAAAGCCAATGACGTCAAAAACCCATTTTTTTTTTAAGTTTGACATCCTGTTTCTTGTTAAACGGAAAGGTTGGTACAGAACCGTAATGCAATAATGTAATAAATGTCGCAAATCACATCAAGTTTCAGTACTCCAGATTACATGGACGACCCTGCAGGATTACAGGCATAAATCGACGCTCAGAAACAGCTGCTCGAGTCTCAACAAATTCAAGTTCAACAGCTACTGCAACAACTACAGCTTCACGCCAATATCAACAACCCGTTCACTTTACAAGAAGTCTCTACACAGCCTTATGTGGCCCAAGTCTCAGTAAAATTTCCCCAGTTTTAGCCTGATCATCCAGCTCTTTGGTTTGCTCAGGTAGAAAATCAATTTTTACTAAGTCATGTCATACAAGATGACACCAAGTATAGCTACGTAGTTGCCCAACTTGATCATGAATATGCGGCTGGGGTAGACATAATCACTAAGCCACCTTCTACTGACCGATACAAGCATTTGAAGACCGAGCTAATACGGCGAGTCACAGATAGCCAAGAGAAAAAGTCCGACAATTGCTGCAGCAAGGGGAGATATGAGATCGCTAACCCTCCCATTTTCTTTATCATCTACGAAGTCTTTCAGGTTTCGGGTTGCCAGCCATATTTTTACGCACTCTATGGGCCAACAGACTGCCGACACACATTCAGGCTATCATTGCTTTCCAAACTGATGATAATCTAGACATTGTTGCGGAATTGGCGGACAAAATTTACTAGGTAACGCCACAACCCGCAGTGCTTGCTGTGTCCGAGTCCAACCGGCCAGATTATCCTTCTCTGTTCACGTCAAGTAGCAGAAGCTTTCAGTTTTTGCTGTCCTCAAAGATCTTTTGTGCTCGCATGTCAAGGTGATACCTGCTAGCCCGTCAAACTATGATGTTTTGTTGACAGAATTCACATCAATATGCCGTCAAGCAGGTCAGCCACGACAAGTAAAGCACTAAGCTGTTCATCACAAACGCACGATGCCTGGACCACCAGTTGTATCACGGCCACGTCGCACTTACCTATCTCAACAGGGCACATAGACAGGGTAACAATACTAGGTCCAGTGATTTTGTAGAGTCCTTGTTGACATTGGTCTCGGGCGATTGTCTCGTTCACAGGAATGACCAGAATTTTGTTACCATTCAGGCGTTGAATGGTACTTTTTTTGTAGTTTACATTAGTAAACGGACACCTGTTGGATGACGTTGTTAGCAGCTCGAAGAGGCAATGTTCGTCTTTTGATAGGGTGGTTTGTTTACAGATGAACAGGTCTTCTAGTTGCGGACATTCTTCCTCCGTGGTCCAATAATCATCTTTTGTGAGTAGGATATAGGAATTGGATAGGAGAATAGTTTTGTTTGTGATAGGTATTGGGTAGAGTTTATGAAGGACATAGTGGTTGGGAAAAACAATCGGTGTGTGTATTGAGAATAAAATTGAGTTGTTTCTTATAATAACTTGGACTGATAAATAGCTGTAAAATTAATTAATTTTTTGAACTCAGGTACTCGGTTTGAACCGTATATTCTTTTTATATTCTCTATTAAAGCTAAAAGTTGGTTAGGATTGAGTATGGAGTTGTGCATTTTGTTTACATGAGCAAATGAGATTGCGTTTTCGATGTTATTCATTACAGAATTTAGAGAATTTGATTGCAACATTATATTGTCTAAAATTAAAGACATATACAGGGTGTCCCAGCAAGGGTGGCCACCGGCCATATCTCAGAAACTACTAGACCTAAAAGTTCAGGAAAAAAATTTTTATCACTAAAGTGGCCACGAGAAAATGCTGGGAAATATTTATAACTTCGAAATTTTTCCGCTAGGGGGCGCAATCAAAGCTTAAATATTAAAATTCGAAATTTCTCCGGAAATTCTCAGATTGAGGTATATCTTTATCAACATGGTTAGAAAACCTAGACAATTTCACGTCTTTTTGGTACAGGGCTCATTGGCGTACCGATCTTCGTGTGAGTAGGGGAAGGTAGTGAAAGTGTAATTGTTCAAGTGGCTGTAACTTATAAACGACTTTTCCGATTTTGTTGCGTATAGGCTCGTTTGGAAGATAAATGTGAGTACTTTCGTATATCGTATCCAGTGATGCGTGATTGTCTCCAGAAAAGTTGCTAGAAGGCGTAATTTGAATTAAAAACTGTTATTTTCGTTTCACCTCAAAAATTTAATTGATACGGTATAATTCTGATAACAGAATCAAAATGAAGATTTAATTTACAAGAAAAAACCTCCATACCGAAGGTTGATATCTTTTCTCGTTTTCGAGTTATGGCCGAGAAAATAATTTTTGACACTCGAAAAGTTGTTTGTTGTGTAGTTTTATTTAACTTTATAAATGTTCGAATTGTCCTTCATCTTGTGAAATACATTTCTCAATTCTGTGCCTACAAATAATAGAAACAGCTGTTTCTATTTCAATTGGTGCAATGGAATGTATAGCATTCTCAATCCGCTCAATCATATTTTCTCTTGTGGTGGGACGAGTTTTGTAAACGATGTTCTTGATTCGTTCCCACAAGTAATAGTCCAACACAGTTAAATCGGGGGATCTCGGTGGCCATGGGAACAAACTGCCCCTTCCAATCCAGCGATCTGGATAACGGTTGTTTAAAAAATCACGAACTCTCCGTGCATAATGAGCTGGGCAACCGTCATGTTGGTACCACATGGACATCCTAAGACCAATCGAAACATCTTCTAAAAGTGTTTGCAAGTCATTTTTAAAAAGTTTAAATATGATTCACCATTTAAATGGCCATCAATAATATACGGCCCAATAATTTTGTTTCCTAACACTCCGCACCAGACGTTTACACTCCACCTGTTTTGATGATCCACTTCCCGCATCCAGTGTGAGTTTTCCCGCGACCAAAAGTGCATGTTATGCGAATTAACATTTCCAGAACTAGAGAAACGGGCTTCATCGGTCCATAAAATTTGGGAGAGGAATTGAGGATGTTCGTTGGACATTTCTCGAAGCCAATAGCAATGGTCTAGTCGCCTGTTCATCTTCTGATAGAGCTTGGTGTAAGGAAAGATGGTATGGACGAAGTTTGAAGTCTCTTAAAATTCGGAGCACTGAGGAACGACTTAATCCTAGATGGTGGGAAATTTCTCTTCTGCTCAAATGCGGTGAAGCTTCCACGTGAGCGAGAACGTTTATAATATTGTCTTCATGGTTTCTTACCGGACGTCTTCTGATTGGAACTGGATTGAGCTGTACACTTCCCGTTGTTCTTAAACGTATTGCCATTCGCCGAAATACCTTTCTGCTGTAGTGCCTTCGTTCAGGATACCTTGCAGCGTATTCACGTGCCGCAATCGGAGCATTTCCAAAACATTGAAAATATACGGCGAGCATATCAAAAGCCTCGGCATTGGTGTAAGACATTTTAACAGAGAATGTTAAAAGGATAATTAAGAGATTGTTATGATTGCAATATCTGTTTCAATTATCTCCATGAAAACCCGCCGATGTTTTTCCACAGCTACCTAGATTTTTTTTCAACCCATCATTGCAATATTTAATACATAATTAGATTGGGATTTATGCTCATCAAAATATTTTTCATTTATTATGAGTTTTGTTCTATTGAAATAACAAATGAAAACATTAAATTTTACATAATTTGGACTAGTTATTATTATTGAAGCCAAAAAAAAAGCAGGTTGCAATAGAACTACACAACAAACAACTTTTCGAGTGTCAAAAACTCTTTTCTCGGCAATAACTCGAGAACGAAAAAAGATATCCACCTGCGTTTCAAAGGTTTTTTCTTGTGAATTTAATGTACCTTTCCATGCTCTTATCAGAATTATACCATACCATTTAAATTTTTGCGGTTAAATGAAAAACACTGTTTTTAATTCAAGTTACCCCCTCTAGCAATTTTGCTGGAGACAATCACGCACTACTGGATACGATGTTCGAAAGTACTCACATTTATCTTCTAAACAAGCCTATACGCAACAAAATCGGACAAGTCGTTAATAGGTTACAGCTACTTGAACAATTACACTTTCACTACCTTTCCCTACTCACACGAAGATCGGTACGCCAATGAGCCCTGTACCAAAAAGACGTGAAATTGTCTAGGTTTTCTAACCATGTTGATAAAGATATACCTCAATCTGAGAATTTCCGGAGAAATTTCGAATTTTGATATTCAAGCTTTGATTGCGCCCCCTAGCGGAAAAATTTTGAAGTTTTAAATATTTCCCAGCATTTTCTCGTGGCCACTTTAGTGATAATTTTTTTTTTCCTGAACTTTTAGGTCCAGTAGTTTCTGATATATGGCCGGTGGCCACCCTTGCTGGGACACCCTGTATAAAGCGTTCGATAGATCTAGCTGTTTCTGTTTTTCAAATCAATTTTTCCCAATATAAGTACTTGGTTAGAATTTATTTTTTCTAGATTTTTACTGTATTCCTGGGTGACGGTGGA
Organism: Orchestes rusci; assembly: GCA_958502075.1. Classification (NCBI taxonomy): domain Eukaryota; kingdom Metazoa; phylum Arthropoda; class Insecta; order Coleoptera; family Curculionidae; genus Orchestes; species Orchestes rusci. Next base: position 38,847,672 of record OY293304.1, read on the forward strand.
TAGAAATGATTGCTCCTGATAGAAATTCTGATTTAAAGTTTCCTGATTTTTTGTTAGTTTATCGAAGTGATTATTAAAGCGAATTTCATCGTCTGAATCTAGAGTGCCAAAGAGCCATTTGTCGACTTTGCCTACCACGTTAAGTAGTCCTCTTTTTGATCGATTAGGTTTGTGAAAAATTTTAGTATTTCTTAAGATTTGAAACGAGTTGATCTTTCACCGTTGCCTCTTGAATTAGGCTCAATATTTTCCGTCCAAAGATTGAGAAGACTAGCACCCGTAACAAATTCTTTTTACATGAGGAAGTTCACCAGATCCGCTTCCGCATGGGTAGCTCAGTGGAGCTAGGGCGAGTTACTCAAGTTGGTTTGTAGAAAACAATAAGAACAATAGTTATGGTCAAATTAAGTGGCGTCTTTATTTTGAGTGATAAAGAAACAAATTGGCAACAAATAATCGTTATGAATCAGTTCCAGTCTGAACTACAATACTAAAATTAATACCTGCGGAGTACGTACCCAGAATGCCTATCACAATATAATAATACAAGGAAAAACTTAATTGAAATGTGGTAAAACTTACAGTGTGTCTAAAATGTCGTCGTCGCAAGTCCGGTCCTGGACTTACGAATGTTGGCGTGGCTGATATGTTGAAGGGAATTGCGTGGACAGCGTTTGATGGGTGAAGACCGTTCTTAAACGGAGATTCTGACGATTCAGAGATGGTTGACGATGATGGTTCGTGGCATGGCAATCAATTTGATCAAGGGCTTGGTTGTTGTGTGCCTAATGTACCCAACTACGTTATAGCGATAACCCAGAAAATTAAAGTTTGAAACTCACACAAAATGTGTTTGTCTTCTGACAGTCACCAAATAAATCCCGGAAACCGGTCTCGATGAGTAGCTTAACATTTACTGTAACTCAACGATTTGCGAAATTCACCACACAATATTCCAGCCAACTGCTGCGGGAGATGATGTGGTATATTTAACACTTGTTCATTCCCAAAAATATGGTGAAATTCCTTTGATGACCGCAGATGAAAAGTTTGTCTCGCAATTGGTGATGGTTGGAGACAAAGTGGAGTGATGGGACAATTGACGTTAAAAGGTATGACGTCGCCCTTCTCCCAACCAATTTCCTCCTACGTCATACTACCATGAAGGAGGAGAATCCTTCGCCGAACATCACTAACCCAAAACAGACCCTTGACGATTATATGAAACATGAAATTTTATATGGATTCTAACGATGAAAATGCAATTAACGTGATGTAATGAGTGTTAAGATGCCAACAGGTAATAATTGATATTCACTACCGGCTAAAATGATAAAGTTCAAGTCAAAATTGAGTACTCCCGTACCAACTTCATTTATTTACGGAATACAAAAGAAAATCCGACCTTTTGGAAAATTGACCTGTTACAAATACCACCCTTTCCTCGTGGCAAAAAAAAATAAAGTGATTTTTTTTTGCCGACTAACCTCAACACCATTTACACCTTATGGCGCAATAAGAGGAAAAAAAAAATATCCCCAGTCTTTTGTCTTTACCCTGACGACTAACCAGGTAACTCGGTACCGTGGGGTCGTTGCTCCCCAAGTAGTACAACGCTACTACTTCCTGCGGTGATCAAATTGATTTTGTCCCACAACACGTCATCCCCAAAAGAGTTCTTGAGGTCCTTCGCGTGCCAAGTCCCTTTGTTGCGCTCCTCCTCGTCTAACAACTCATACGTCCATGGTAAAGTTTTTTTTTTTTTAATTCTAAATGATCCAATAAACTTTTTCCCCAGTTTTGCACTATAAAATTTTGCTGCATCCGACAATGCATAATTTTTCCTCCATACTAATTGTCCAACTTCAAATTCGGCTGGTCTCTTCCGCAGATCATAAATCTTCTTCTGACGTTCAAATGCTTTCTTCATTCTACCCTTAACCTCATGAAAAATATCTTTGATATTTGCCAGTGATTCCGTATGTTTACTGTAAGGAGAAGCATTGATATCCACATCTATAATGTTTTCTTTGTTAAGTTTTCTTTTCAGCTCATCTTTCTCTTTGTACGAAGTACCAGACATAACAATTTCCCTACCAAAATTCAAAAAATATGGTGTATAACCTGTGGCTTCATGGGTATTGTTTCTTATGGCACACGCAATTTGTACCAATGTCTTGTCCCAAATTCTATGGTTCTCATGTATATACGATGCAATCATGGTTTTTATAACTCTATTCACTCTTTTCGTCGGATTGGCTTGAGGATGATAGACAGGATTATATGATAACTTGATATTATGTTCATGGCACAGACTTTTGAATTCCCGACTGGTAAATTGCGAACCATTATCCAATTCGATAACTTCTGGTACTCTAAAAAAATATAGCACGTTATTTCTCAAAAATTTTATAATGACATTTTTGCTTGCGTTTCTTAAAGGCTCTATTAAACAAAATTTTGTAAATGTATCTACCACTACCAACGCATATTTATTTCCGTGTATACCCCGTGGAAATGGTCCAATTAGATCGAGACAAATTTTCCTCCATGGCCCGTCTGTTATAGAGCGCGAAAGCATATAATCACCTGGTGCTTTCTGTTCAGGCTTCTGTTGAATGCAAGTTATACACTTCCTTATATACTTGGCTATGTCATACTTCATTTTTGGCCAAAAGTACATTCGACTTATCCTCTTGAAGGTTTTGAAAACTCCAGAATGTCCAGACTCGATATCATGTGCCTGTTTTATAACTTCTAAGCGATCTTCCTTTTTGATAACTTTTTTCCATTTTTCGTCTTCTGCTGTTACATGAGACTCTATATGCTTGTACAACTTCCCTTCCAAGATAGTCCATGCAGGATATTTTCCCGGCTGTTTTAGTACGTTAGTCTTCATCCTATTATACCAATTATCCTTACACTCATCCGATATCACTGAATTAATTTGAGGAACTACTCTCGACAACAAATCCGGTACCACCAGGTCCTTTCCTTTCCTATGTTTTATCGTGAATGAATACTGTTGTAACTTCATTATCCATCTTGCCAGCCTGCCTTGAATATTTTTTAAATTTTGCAACCACACCAGTGAAGCATGATCTGTTATGACCGTAAATTCAACTCCCTCCAAATATTCTCTCAATCTCTCGATACAATATAACACTGCAAGACACTTCCTTTCTGTTGTACTCCAATTTTTCTCTTGCCTAGATAGGGAACGGCTTATGTGACAAATAACTCTTTCGGTACCATCAGGATTCTGTTGTGATAGAACTCCTCCTACTCCATATCCACTAGCATCGGTCTGCAGGCAAAATGGTAAGCTATAATCTGGGGAATTTAATATGGGTGCTGACACTAATATTTCTCCCTTCCTAAATGATCTTCGCATTTCTCATCCCTGTTAAATTTTTTATTCTTCTTCAAAAGATTTGTCATTGGCTGCATCAGATCGGCGAAATAGGGAATATATTTTCTATACCATGACACTGTTCCTAGGATTCTCCTAACTTCTGATATACTTTTTGGCGTGGAAATCTTTTAAATGGCTTCGACTTTGTCTGGATCTACGTGTACTCCATGATAATCCACCACGAATCCAAGATATTTTATCTGACTTTTACAAAAATGACACTTCTCTTGATTCGCTGTCAATCCAGCTGCTTTGAATCTACCGAGTATTTCTTTAAGGACTCTTATGTGATCTTCGAAAGTTTTGGTACAAATGACTACATCATCCAGGTAACTGAACGCATACGGTTCTAGTTCCGGTCCAACAACGGTGTCCATCAACCTCTGGAAAGTAGCACAGCTATTATGCAATCCAAACGGCATGCGTTTGAATTGATACAGGCGTCGCGTCGGTTAGGTACAATAAATGCCGTGAATTTCTTGGACTCCTCCTCCATAGGAACTTGCCAGTAAGCACTTTTTATATCTATTGTTGAAAGGTATCTAGCTTCTGATAACTTGTTTAATGTATTAGCAATATGTGGTATAGCGTATGAATCCCTCTCAGTTACCGAATTCAACTTTCTGAAATCTACGCAAAACCTGTACAAGTAATCTTTTTTTTTCACTAAAACGATAGGACTAGATCATGGGCTATTACTTTTTTCAAATATATCTTTTTCCAGCATGTCTTTAAGTTCCTTATCTAATTGAGCCTGTACTATCGGATTTACTGGGGGATATCTTTGTCTTATTGGTTCTGCTGAGGTCCTTATCTTATGCGATATCAAGTTAGTGCAACCTACTACTTTTCTCATATCTTTGAATGCACAGTCAACAACTTTATCTAGTTCGATTCTCTGACTTGGTGTTAATAAGGTTTCATCAGTAATAGTATTTGAGTGTCTAGTTTCTTCGATAGTATCGGCAAAGACCCATGTTCCTTGTTTCAGATTTGGTACTATTCCCATTTTCCTCCAAAAATCGCTTCCCAAGATTAAAATGTGTGCTACTCAGGGATAATTATGACATCTAGGACGCAGGTTCTACCTTCAGTTGATATGGGCAAACTACCTGTCTCCAATGATACAACACTTTGTCCATTCGCCACTTTACACTGAATTTTAGTTGGTTCGATAGGTAGTCCTAGATCCTTTATAACGTCCCATCCTTTTCTACCTAGAATAGTCCTTGTGGCACCAGAGTCCAGCAATCCCGCTATTTGAATCCCTAATATTTCCACTGTCAGATGAGGTCTCTCATCTTTTCCCTGTTGCTGAAGTATGTAATCTATTATATATCTAGTCTTTGTTGTAACGTCATCGATCGATTCTCTGGGGTCTGTCAAAACACGATCTAATCCTGCGCCCTTCTTCCGTTTTTTGAACAACTAGGGCAAGTCCATTTTGTAGCTCCCAATCTACCACAACCATAACATTTCATTCATGTTTTTGAGTTTTCTGCATTTATCAGTATTATGTCCCACCATTCTTCAATGTCTACAGTATTTTCTAGGTTCCCTCGACGTCATACTTGATGAAGGTCTGGCATTGTCTATCATATTACACTGTTCAAAATCGTCCTGTAGATAGGCCAGGTCAGGTTCTAGGTCATTCTTCTTTCTTGATGGGGGTATGAAATTATCCACCAATTTCTTTTTCCCTTCAATCTGTTTTCCAATCCGTTCCAACCCTTCAATTGATGTTATGTTTTGGAATCCCAATTGCATCTGATAAAAGGGTGCCAAGTTTTTTAAAATTATTTTCACTTTAACAGATTCTTTCATTTTAACGGTCAGTCTGGAGAATAAACTTTCCATCTTCACAATATATGAGCTTAACTTCTCGTTAAGTCCCTGTGTTCTTCTTTTAATCTCTTCAGTTAATTTCTCATTAAAATCCGGCGGTAAGTACTGGGATCTGAGCTTTTCTACCAAACTCTCCCATGTCCTTATAGAATCCTTTCTAGCGAGGTACCATAGATATGCTTCGCCTTTGAACAATTCAGATGCTGATCTGAGAAGTTGCTCTTTGGTAATGTTCCTGGACACACGAAAATCTTCCACCTTCTGTAGAAACAAATTTAAGGAAATATCGGAAGCCTCTCCAGAAAATCTCAGATTCCATTGTGAAACTGGTATGGGTTTAATGCTTGGGCCAAGTGGTGGATTCTCAGCAAGTGTCGAACTGAGTGGATGATCCTTTCCAAAATCTGAATCTTCCGATTCCTCGGCAGATGGGTTACTGTCATCTTCCTCCAATAAAGTCAATTCTGAAATCTTTTTGCCTGATTTACTCGCTTTCCTTAAACTCCTTTCATATTCGGCCTTAAATGACAAAATCTGTACCATCAAGCCACCTTTCTCTTTAATTTGATCATCGTCACTTGGTTTAAGATTTGACGTTCTGGTGAAAAGATACTTTTGATGTGCTAAAAACTTGCGTTTTTTATGACCTGAATCGATCTGTTGAATCATATCCGTCAGTTCTTGGAATCCTGTCTGTATTGTTTCGATCTCATCCTTGTACACTAGACCACATTCATCTGTTATCATGCTGTTACCAGCCTTTTTCATCTCCAGAAGCTGTTTTAATGAATCTCTCATTCGTGTAAGTGAAGTTTCTTTTTCCAGCTCGTAACTTCAACAGGTATAACAGTTCATCCGACTGCAAGTATTCAACATCTGACGGAACAATCGAAGTCATCTTGACACAATATTATCTAACTCACTGAACTAACTATATATTTCTCTCCCTTTATACGCAATATATATATATATATATACAGGGCTTTTCACTTAAAATTCCCCACGTCAATATCTCGGAAACGAATAGGAATATTTGATTTCTGTAAAAAGTAGTCAATGTATGGGGTCGACTAGTTATTTTTCACAGTTGAAAAAATTCGACCCCTACCAAGAGTGAAGCGTCGCGACGCATCGAAAATATTAATCGATTGCAGGGACTTTGAAATTACGCGCATGCAAAAGTACGAGTTATTTATAAACTTTTTTGTTATTCAGTCGAACTCATTTATTCTACTCCGCTTTGAGATATACAGTGTGTCCAAGATAAGGATGTCTATCATGGGGATCTTGAAAACCGTGAGTGATACAAGGTCGGCTAAATGGAGGCAAAGTTGCGTATTTTGATGCTTAACAAAATGCCGTTCTAAAAGCCGAGAAATTCCGACTAAGTCCGAAATTATCCGAAAAAAACCGAAATTTTTCAAAATTGTTTCCATTTTTTTCTGACCACATTTGAAGAGATATTTTGAAATAAATTGAACTTCTTCACTGCCACTTTTTGCCCTTTACAAGAAAGCGTTAATAAATTGAAGAACCGACGTTTCATCTATGAGCAGCCATCATCAACTTTGTTTTTTCAAATACGGTCCTGGATTTTTTATGACGGATTTTAAGAGCCTCTTATGTTCCTAAACCAACGAGGTATCGCACTAATTAAAAAAGAGGTGGTTGTTTTTAATCCTATTAAAAATGTATTTTTTGTCTCTCTCTAACACATGAGTTCTCATGGAAAAATCCATCAACATAATTTTTTTGAATAATTGCGATACATTGTTGGTTTAGGAACATAAGAGGCCCTCAAAATCCGTCATAAAAAATCCAGGACCGTATTTAAAAAAACAAAGTTGATGATTGCTGCTCATAGACGAAACATCGATTCTTCAATTTAATAACGCTATCTTGTAAAGGGCAAAAAGTGGCAATGAAGAAGTTCCATTCATTTCAAAATATCTCTTCAAATGTGGTCAGAAAAAAATGAAAACAATTTTGAAAAATTTCGGTTTTTTCCGGATAATTTCGGACTTAGTCGGAATTTCTTGGCTTTTAAAACGGCATTTTGTTAAGCATCAAAATACGCAACTTTGCCTCCATTTAGCCGACCTTGTATCACTCACGGTTTTCAAGATCCCCATGATAGACATCCTTATCTTGGACACACTGTATATCTCAAAGCGGAGTAGAATAAATGAGTTCGACTAAATAACAAAAAAGTTTATAAATAACTCGTACTTTTGCATGCGCGTAATTTCAAAGTCCCTGCAATCGATTAATATTTTCGATGCGTCGCGACGCTTCACTCTTGGTAGGCGTCGAATTTTTTTAACTGTGAAAAATAACTACTCGACCCCATACATTGACTACTTTTTACAGAAATCAAATATTCCTATTCGTTTCCGAGATATTGACGTGGGGAGTTTTAAGTGAAAAGCCCTGTATATATATATATATTTACTAATAATTCTCACTTTCAAAAAAAAACTTGGACCACTTAAGAAAACGCTATCAACTTCACTCCCACTAACTTATTAATAAATCACTTTTGTCACCACTAAATCACTAAAATACATTATCACTGTCACGTTATTTTATTCACAATAATAAAGAACACTGTATCTCAAACTTTATCAGAATTTTCCCCTTTTCTCACGACATATTAGTTCAACCAAATATTTTCAGTTATAAGTAGGCAATCAGATTTACGTAAAATTTCAAAACACTCATTACACCATTGTCGTAATTAATTGAAGGCGCACCTGCAAATATCAAGAGAAAAAAAACTGAAATGAACTGACCCAAAATACTTCTCTCCGTATCAGGAAAATGTACCCTTCTAGTGTTTCCACTTCAAATTATCAACCAACCAATTATCAACCAATAAAATGCCAATACAACAACATCCCTACTGAAAGAAAAATACAGACTATACTGGAACTGACCTTATAAAATTTATTTGACTGTAAATAATGATCCAACAAATAACGATCAATGGAATTCAAAACAAATTTCTGTTCTTTATTTAAATTTAGAACATTCGACTACAAAAAAAACTAACTCCCCTTTAAACGTTGGGCGCCATTGAAACGAGTTGATCTTTCACCTTTGCCTCTTGAATTAGGCTAACTATTTTCCGTCCAAAGACTCGTAACAAATTCTTTTTACATGAGGAAGTTCACCAGATCCGCTTCCGCATGGGTAGCTCAGTGGAGCTAGGGCGAGTTACTCAAGTTAGTTTGTAGAAGACAATAAGAACAATAGTTATGGTCAAATTAAGTGGCGTCTTAATTTTGAGTGATAAAGAAACAAATTGGCTACAAATAATCGTTATGAATCAGTTCCAGTCTAAACTACAATACTAAAATTAATACCTGCGGAGTACGTACCCAGAATGCCTATCACAATATAATAATACAAGGAAAAACTTAATTAAAATGTGGTAAAACTTACAGTGTGTCTAAAATGTCGTCGTTGCAAGTCCGGTCCTGGACTTACGAGTGTTGGCGTGGCTGATATGTTGAAGGGAATGGCGTGGACAGCGTTTGATGGGTAAAGACCATTCTTAAACGGAGATTCTGACGATTCAGAGATGGTTGACGAGGATGGTTCGTGGCATGGCAATCAATTTGATCGAGGGCTTGGTTGTTGTGTGCCTAATGTACCCAACTACGTTATAGCGATAACCCAGAAAATTAAAGTTTGAAACTCACTCAAAATGTGTTTCACTTCTGACAGTCACCAAATAAATCCCGGAAACCGGTCTCGATGAGTAGCTTAACATTTACTGTAACTCAACGATTTGCGAAATTCACCACACAATATTCCAGCCAACTGCTGCGGGAGATGATGTGGTATATAACACTTGTTCATTCCCAAAAATATGGTGAAATTCATTTGATGACCGCAGATGAAAAGTTTGTCTCGGAATTGGTGATGGTTGGAGACAAAGTGGAGTGATGGGACAATTGACGTTAAAAGGTATGACGTCGCCCTTCTCCCAACCAATTTCCTCCTACGTCATACTACCATAAAGGAGGGGAATCCTTCGCCGAACATCACCAACTTGACATCCGTGCAGTCTCAAATAATAAGCAAATTAAAAATTGATTATGACGCCCTGATAAAACCTTTAATGTAACCCTTGAATCGCTATGGTGTAAATGAATATATTTCTGAGCCTCTGACCATGTTGCCAAAACCATCCAAATAGCAGTTTGTTGCTACACTTAACGCAATAACCAGCTGATTCATGCCAAAATTGCCAAAATCATCCTGCTTGTCCACACATAAATGACAGAATTAATTAATCAAAACAGACCCTTGACGATTATATTAAACATGAAATTTTATATGGATTCTAACGATGAAAATGCAATTAACGTGATGTAATGAGTGTTAAGATGCCAACAGGTAATAAATAATTGATATTTACTACCGGCTAAAATTATAAAGTTCAAGTCAAAATTGAGTACTCCCGTACCAACTTTATTTAATTACTGAATACAAAGTGAAATCCGAGCTTTTGGAAAATTGACCTGTTACAGATTGTCTGCAAGTATTCGTATGTTTGATTAAATTTATAAGAAGTGATAATTGAGAAGGTTTCATTTCGTTTATTACTGAAAATTGTTTTGTTTACGTGAATTAAAATGCCTCTCATGTTGAATAACGGAGTTTCAATTTCTGTGAGATTTATATGAAAATTTGATGTGTGTTGAGTCGTAGAAATATAGGTTTTTCCTATAGCCATTGGCAATATAGGATTTTTAATGCTTTTCACTTCTAAGCTCGTAGCGATGTGTAGAAGGAGCAGGAGCGGGATGATTTTCCTCATCTGAAACAAGGGTACGTTGTGGTTTTAATAGGTTCTTGTGAGTTTGTCTATCTTGGTTAACTATAACATTAGTTTTTTCTACTATGGGTTTATTTACTTTTTTATATTTATCTGATTCTTTAACCTTTGATTTTTGTGGGAAGGTTTTTGCATAGAGTGGCTTATTAGAATCGATATTTACTACATTTCGGTCTTTGTTTATTTTATCCAAAGCAGATTGTCGTTGTGAAGTTAGTTTTTTGTAAAGTTCTTGACTGATTATTTTTATATTTTCTGCATGTTCTTGCATATATTGAGCGATGTTTTGATCGTTCGAAAGCTCCAGGGGATTCTTGTAGTCTTATTTTCCTCTGACAATTTGAAATGGGGTATATTTGGATGCACTGTGTGTAGAGTTATTAAAGGAAAGAATAGCAAAGTTCATTAAGGTCGCTATGTTTTTTTTTGGCTTTTGGTGCTTAAGAGTGAGAATAATTTCATGCAAGGTGGAATGAAGGCGTTTGATAGGGCTATTCGAGTTGGGGTTATAGGGAATGCAATAATGGATTTGGATTTTATGCAAGGAACAAAGGTTTTGAATAATTTCGTTTTTAAACGATGTGCCATTATCTGTGGTAATTTTTCGTGGGAGTCCATAATGGTTAAAATAAGTAAGTTTGTTCGCTACTTTGATTCCTGTGGGTATCAAAAGTGGATATGCTTGTCCTGATTTAGAAAAGCTATCGATCACAGTTAGAAAAGAATTATTATGGGTTTTATATATATCTATATAGATGTGGTCAAAAGGTTCGTGACCAATAGGGGTGGGTTTAAAGATAATTTTATTGGGGTGCCTTTCATATTTTGTTTTTTAGCAAATGTCGCATAGATTTACATATGTCTTAACATCATTTTCTAAATTTAGCCAGTAAAAGTTTTTTTTTTCAGGGATATGATATTTTCTTGAATGCCTCGGTGGGACGTTTTGGTTTCGTGATAGTATTTGATCTTTGATTGTTGTTCTTCTACATCAGTTATGTCTTATTCTAGAAAGGTGTTAGATATGTGAAGGTTAAATGAATTATTTTTGAAATATTTTTGGAAAATGCGGATTATGATGTTTCAAGAGATTTATTAAGAAAGTGTAAGCAGTACGTAGTTTTTGGTGTAAAATTCTCTTTAATGATTTAACACAGATCTTCTTCAGATGGATCATTTTTCAAAAATATAATAGATCTTTGCTTATCAAAAATAAATTCCTTCTGAACTTTAACTTTATTGTCATTGGAATATCTAAATATTATTTGATTTTTATAAATATTTAGTGCCTTTTGAACGTATGGTGCGCCAATAATAGGATTTTCAGAACTTGAGTGTTTAGTTTCTAGGTCGGTAGAGGGTTGTGCTTGTAATCTTGAATCGGAAATTATGTTAATTTTTTCATTGTTCGGTTTTTCCGAAAGTGTTTCGAGTATTTCGTCAAGTTCGTCAGACTGTAGTTGGGGTATTTTTTCCAGGTCAAAATTATTAAGAATTGATATTTGATCATCTTCGATTGGATTGATCTGTATGCGGGACAAGCAATCGGCAATGGAATTTTGTTTCCCTTTTTTGTACACGATCTCATAGTCATATTCTTGAAGCTTTAATCGCCAACGGATAAGTTTGGAATCAGGCTCTTTAACAGAAAATAGCCATTGTAAAGGCTTATGATCGGTGACGATTTTGAATCGAGTTCCATAGAGATAAGCACGGAAATATTTCGTTGCCCAAACTATAGCTAGAAGTTCTTTTTCGATGGTGCTATAATTTGTTTCGGCGGGATTTATTGTGCGTGACGCATATGCGATAGGCAAATCGTTGCCTATAGGGCCTTGGGACAGAATTCCACTCATAGCGACGTTTGACGCGTCCGTGGTAAGGATGAAGGGTTTTGTGAAATCCGGATGTTGAAGGACGGGGTCGTTCTTAAAAATGTTTTTGCAGGTTTCGAAACATTGCAAAAATTGAGAAGTGTGTTCAATTTCTTTATACTTATTAAGGCAATTTGTTAATGGCTTTGTTAGATGTGCAAAATTATTTATGAATTTCCGGTAGTAGCCAATTAAACCCAAGAAAGATTTGATGTCACGAGATGACTTTGGCGATGGAAATTTGTTGATGGCCTGATTTTTTTTTGGATTGGGTTTTACGCCTTCGGGTGTTATAATGTGACCTAAAAATTCAACAGTTTTGCAAAGAAACTCACATTTATCAAGCTGGATTTTAAGATTGTGCTGTTTGAGCTTTTGAAAGACGGTTTTAAATTTGAAATATGTTCTTGCAGGCAAGCAGAGAAAACGATTATATCGTCCATAAATACTAAACAAGTCTTACCAATAAGATCTTCAAGGAGGTTGTTCATGAGCCTTTGAAGGGTTGCAGGGGCGTTTTTGACACCAAAGGGCATCCTAAGGAACTCATAGTGCCCATTTTCGACACTGAAAGCCGTTTTTTCAATCGAAGTTTTATGAATGGCTATTTGATGAAAGCCAGAGGCCAAATCCAGTGTGGTAAAGTAATTGCTGCGGCCAAGTTTATCAAGAACATCGGCAATGTTGGGGATGACGTAACGATTTGTTACGGTTTTATCGTTTCCATTTTTGTTTCATGGAAGCGTCCGCCTTTTTAGGGACTATCCAGACGGGACTAGATCAAGAGCTTGACGAAGGACGAATAATGCCAATTCACAACATTTCCGAGATTTGTTTTTGTACTTCTTTTTTATGTACAAAGGAATATCTATAAGTTTTGGTATAGACTGGGACATCATCTGTAGTTTTAATCTCATGTTGAACAGCATTTGTACAAGACAGTTTTTCGTTTGGCCTATGTAAAACTTCGGGAAATTGATGTATGACTTTTTTTAGAAAGGATTTTTCTTCGCTATTCAAATGATCTGTACGGATGAGTGAAAAGTCGTCGTTAAAATCGGGGCTGTCATATTTGTGAAAGTTGGACGTTATTTGTTCGATATTGAATATTTCGAAATTTTGTGAATCAAAAACTTGTGCTACTTGTCCAAGTGAGTCGGGATAGAATTCTAAAACGATGCTTTCGTTGCCTAGATTTCGAAATTCCAAAGAGACAGTTCCGTTCCGAACTTTAAGAAGGGAACCGGAGATCTTGATATTTTGAGCAATGCATACATGAGGATGATATAATTCGGTTTCTTCGGGTATGTCAGTGTAAACGTTTTTTATTATTACAGATGAGGGTGGTATTTCTATTTTTTGTAAGTAGAAATCATCTCTGTAATAGATTGGAATTTCAATCAAATCATTTTTTAAAAGTATGTTTCTTATATCTATATTGAGACCTAATTAACGTAAATCTCTTATACCTATTATTTCATCAAAATAGTCATGGAAGCTATAGAAAATAAACTCAAGTTCGTTATTTACATTAAATTCTTTTAACAAGGGAATTTTTGCCTTATTTTGGGTATTTGTGTTGCCGGTGCAAGTTACTAGAGTATGCTTACAGGGAAAAATTGAGTGTGAAAAATGTTCCTCTGCTGTAGATGTTCTGATTAAGGAAGTGTGGCTACCTGTATCAATAAGAAGTTTGGCTGGAGGATTTTGAAGTTGGATATAAGGAAGAGAATTTATTTGAAAACTATTAAAATTTAGGACGGATGTTCGTTTAGAGGGTTTTGAAGAAAATTTTCCTCTTGCTGGGTTTTGGGGGTTTGGATATATTCTGTTTCGTCATAATTTTCGGGAGATTCGAAACAGCTTTGATATTCTTGTTCGTCAGGAGAATAGTCAAATTCTTGTTCAGATTAAATTGGATCGTCTTCCAGATAAGTTATGTCGGTGTGTGGAGTGCGGTTTTGGAAAAACAAGTTTTTGTTTTGGGGAAATTGTCTTTGCGTATTACGGCTTTGGATTGACCGCATGTGAACATCTGTATTTCTACTCATTAATGATGGAATTCTACTGCTTATAGACATTGGGGTTGGAGTACTTAATTTAGGAGAATTTCCTTTGGAAAATACATTTTTTGTCTTCCCAAAAACTTCGTTGGTGGGGAAATGTTGACGTATTGGTCGAGTTTGAATATCTACAGGTTTGCTTGGGAATGGCTGTTTAGGTATTGCGCCTAAATGATTTGAAAATTGGGGTTGAATATAGCTACGATTGATTATATTATTATTTGGCACTGGAAGGGGGTTAACAAAAGATTGTTGGATTGGTCGATGCATATAGTTGAAATTTTGGTGATTATATACTTGAGGTGGTATTCTATTATGTTGATTATTATACAGTTGTCGTGGGATAAAACTACGAGCATTTATTTGTTGTTCAATTAGAGAGTGGTTAAGGACAAATGATGCTGCGTCATCAATGTTTTTTGGATCATGTAGCATTAATATTGTTCGAACTTCACTAGGAGAGTTAGACATTAAAACAGTAACGGCTGTTTATTCTGTTTGTTCCATTAGAGCATCTTTTGTGCTTTGATTCCAGGAACCATCCGCAGTAATTTTTAAGGAAATTCGTGATTTTAATACTTTTAATCGCTCTATAATGTCTAAAACAGGCTCTTTTCTAGATCTAGTCAAAAAATTTAGCTGTTGAGCAAGCACGTGTCTGTTTATTCTATCACCAAATCTTTGTCTTGAAGCATCTTTTATCTTGGGCCAGGTCGTTAGATCCGGTCTGCAGAGTAAAAAGTCGCCTGCCTGTTCAGTTAGTTTAGAACAAATTGATGCGAAAACAAATTCTTTTGAAGATTCGTCTACCGCCCCTATGTAATATCTATTATAAAACTCATCTATGCTAGAAATAAAAAATTCTAAATGATCGCTATTCCCCGTGAAAGTGTTTAAGGTATGAGCAATCTCTTTTGCGGCTGTAAGGATTGCCATATTAGCTGTATTTATATTTAGGTCTAAATTTAAAGAAGCGTAATCCAGAGAGATACTTGAGAGGTTTTCTACAAGAATATCTATTTCACTATGTGACATTAAAATTTAACTAATGTAACGAATCAATGTCTTGCACTTTAGTAAATTTGAAATATACACACAACAATTATTGTAAAAAAGGGATGGGAGTGGGAGAAACTATTGAAATATTGAAAGTATCAAGAAAAATATTGACTTGTTGACAATATGCATTCACAATGGCTGAGATTCGCCAAATTCAACGGTCTCAAAATCAAAACCCCGACTTTCTCAAGGAGAAGTTTTGTGCCCTTCTCTTTGAATTGTGGTAAAGGACCTGTGGAGAGACCAGACAAGCCTACGACGACAAGTCTCAGATCACAAAAAGAATCGAGTGCCTGGAACTTATCAAAAATCGCTCAAGAAAAGCCATCTGCTCTCTCTGAGCATGTATAGGAGCCATAAAGGCAACATGAGAGATGAAGTGATGTTATGATTATTCTTCTAGACTCCTGATTATTCTTCTGGACCCCTGATCATTCTTCTGAGAAGACATACCTCCGCCACTAACTGCACAAGCTCCAAAGGATGGAATAAATCTTCCGTGGGTCTGTGTTATTGGGAATTCATCCAGACAGTGTTTAGATCACACAAGGAAGTGCTGGAATTCTTGGGTTTCATGGTTAACAGGAAAAAAAGCCCTTTGTCTCCTTCCACATCTCAAAAGTTTCTAGGTTTTATTTTTGACTCAGTCAGTATGAGAGTAAGCCTTCCGCCAGAGAAAAAACTCAACATTCTCAAGCGAGCCAAATTATTTCGGGAAAAATCAATTCATAAAATACGAGACCTGGCAAGTTTCATAGGCACCTTAACATCAGCTTGCCCGGCTGTTAAGTACGGATGGTCACACATCAAACTATTGGAGCGAAAGAAATTCCTGGCTCACGTAACAAGGGCAATTTCGAAGCACCAATGACCATACCTCCTCACTTGCATGTAGATCTCCTCTGGTGAGAAAAAAGGATTGTCTCTCGAGAACATCAGAAACGATGTTTATGTTGGGAAGCATGTTGCGGAATGGAGAAAATCCATGGGTTTTGGTCTGAATCAGATAGAAATTTGCATATCAACATTCTAGAATTAGAAGCATTTTTTTAACTGTGACATTCTGGTACGATGTGACAACACCACTGTCATCTCTTACATTAAACGAATGGGTAGTAACCAATACTCTAAGCTCTATGAGCCAACGAGAGAGATATGGAAGTGGTGTGGGCACTAAAATATCAAGATCTGCGGATAATTCAGTAGCAGATAAAGAATCAAGAAAAAATCTGACAAAGTCAGAATGGACGCTGTCTGATGAGGCATTAAATTCGCTTACCAATAATTTTGGTTTTTTCAGAAGTGGACCTTTTTGCATCAAATATTATCAAAACATGCGCAAACTACGTCTCCTGGCATAAAGATCCTGAATCTTTTGTCGTTGACGCATTTAAACTCAATTGGAAGGACTTCAACTTCTACGCCTTTCCGCCATTTAGCTCAGTTTTGAGATCCCTACAAAAAATAATCCAAGGCAAGGCCATAGGCATCCTAGTGGTCCCCTTTTGGCCCTCCCAACCGTGGTACCCTCTGTTTTCCAGGTTGATAATCGGAAAAGAATTACATTTTGACTCATCACCTGATTTGTTATCTTCTCCTTCTAGCGACATCCATCCTCTGTTCCAACATCTTTCCCTGGTGGCCCCCAGATTATCCGAGAGTAGTTTTTACGAGTCCTGGAAATAGCAATCGAGATCACTATGTTCTTTATAGTCGATTCTACAATTAAACAGTTTTCCTCAACGTATCGTCTTTAGTGTGACTTCTGCGATGGAAAACGCGTGTCGCTGTACCAGCCTACGACGAAGGAAGTAGTTACCTTCTTACAGACAACGGCAGCAAATCATAACTATAAATACGGAGCAATTAATTCTCACAGATCAGTTTTATGCCTTATAATGCATAATAATATTAGCTCAAATCCAATTTTGAAAAGATTCATGAAAGGAATGTCCCGATCAAGACCGACTCATCCGAAATACTCGAAAACATGGGACCCTCAGGTGATATTATCATATTTGGACAGCCTGCCGGAGCACCAAAGTCTTAAAGCATTGTCGCAAAAACTGGTGACCCTCTTAGCGCTCAACACTGGCGGTCGGCTTCAAACCTTATCCCTTATCAGGATTTCAAATTTAAACGAAAGCAAACATGAAATTCAAATTGATATAACCGATGCAATTGAAACTTCGGGCCTCAACAAAGAACAACCGACATTACACATACCCTTGTAAGAGCAAAAACTGTGTGTAGCATCAACATTGAAAAAGTACCTGGAAGCAACAGGAACTTACAGGCCACCGAACAAAAATATGCTATCCTCAGAACTAGGAATCCTTATTGTGCCGCGAATAAACAAACACTGAGTAAGTGGGTCAAGCAAATGCTAAGTTCAGCAGGAATCGAGTTCACCAAATTCAAACCACATTCTACAAGGCACTTCTCAACATCGGCGGCCTGAAGACAAGGACTCTCCGTGGAAACAATCTGTAGGACTGCGGGATGGTCCCAGCACACAGAAACGTTTGCGAAGTTCTACAAACGTCCACTTTCAGAAAAAACTGCGTTCGCTAACGCTATTTTGGACCTCTCTAGAATTGTTTAGTTTTTTGGGAAACATTAATTCAATTTCAATTTTCAAATTCTCAATTTCGTTATTCCTGAATAGATCCACAAGAATTAACGTTCACTTTTCACGTTAAATGGAATATGATGTCAAAATAAAGAATAGTTTTTCCGTTGTACTGTTCATTATTTGCCAACCTACTCTCTTTGAACAACTACCTGGTATAAAATCAAGATAATGTATTCGGACTGGACGCGAATATGATTTAACGATCAAACGAACTTACCTCAGTGAAGTTTGATCGTGATTATATGAAGCGTCCAGTCCGAATACATTATCTTTCCGCCCCCCCTGGAAAACCCTAGGTTGCAAAATATGAACAAACACATCTTTAAAGAATGAAGAAACAGGTATGCATTAGGCGACGATATCGCTGGCGCGAGGAAAGAGGGTGCTACATTTTATTTCAACTTTGAATATAGTGCACGATGAGTGAGCCGGAAACAGACTACCTGGTATAAAATCAAGATAATGTATTCGGAGTGAACGCTTCATATAATCACGATCGAACTCCACCAAGGTAAGTTCGTTTGATCGTTAAATTTTCTCTGGTATTATTTTTTAGATGAGTATAATCTTCGACGGTTGCGATACCTCAATGCCCTATGGACGTCAAAAGATAACTAAAAATAAAATAAAAAATCCAGGTCCGTATTTGAAAAAATAAAGTTGATGATGGCAGCTCGAAGACGAAACGTCAGATTTTCAATTTGATACCACCATCTTTCAGAGGAGCAAAAGTGTAATTTAATTAAAAATGTCTTTTCAAACAAACGCAGGAAATAATAAGAACGTTTTTGCGAAATTTCGGTTTGTTTCGAATATCTCTGGAAGTGTTCGGAATTTCTCAAATTTCAAAATGGCATTTTCTTAAGCATAAAAATGCGGAACTTTGCAACCATTTAACCGACCCTGTATCTCTTATAATAACTGAGATCCCCATGCATGGACTCGAATCTGTGGCACCCTGTATACACTGATTTCAAAAATGTTCCACTGGCTTTTATATTTTCTGCCACAGAGAACACGATTTTCAATTTTTTTTCAAGTATCAATTGAGCAAATGATTATTATTTCACCATAAACATTGTTTTCATTGTAACTATGACCAACTTTTCTAAAAGTCGTTAGTTCCTATAAAGAGATTATTGTATGGTTGCGAAACAAAATTAACAACATAGAACTTTTCGGCCTATTTGGTGAAAATTCGAAACTAGATATTTCGAAAACGGCTGAGCGAAATAACAACAAATATGGTATTTTTGAAATCAAAAAAGTGAGATCTTTCATTCTGACTAGAAATAATTTGGACTTTTCATAATAAAAAACTTTTTGTCGCTTCCCCGTATAGCTTTGAAGTTACAGAAAATAACAAGTGAGATTTAAACTGCAAACATTTTTCTCTTGAAGAAAGAATTTTTTATTTTCCTGTACTTCAAAAAATAAAAAAGTTAGAGGGGTGTCAGTCTATACGGTGTCACCCGTTATGTTTATTATAAAGTTCTGGATCAAATGTCCTGGTCAAAGTCCTTTTTTTGCCAGACACAAATTATTTTATTTTTAGTTCCGGAATAGGCCTCCCAAGTCTTTTTATTTCAGCCTTATCGATTAAGGATCGACTACAGAATGGATTTGAGATTAAACCCACAACAGAATTCATGTTTCACAGCACCAAACTATCAAAGATGAAATAACGCAATACACGACAAACTGAAATCAGTAATCAGCGGGCAAAATAAACAAATAGATTGCACTCTTCCTGCAACCTCATTGAGCTTATGGGGACGGAACTGGAATCCACCCGTGAAAAAACGATAACCCGCGTATTCAATATAGTTGGGCTGGTTTGCGTTCGCGATACAAATAGCATGGACACGGCGCGGGAATTTTAAAGATAATTAGGAGAAGTTGGTAAAGTTGTTTTGATAATAATTGACTGTTCCTGCCGTTTTGATGCTGATTTGTTCATACGGACTTTTGGCATGAATGAGAATTGAACAAATATAAAATCGATAGCATCTAGCCTACAGTAATTGATAAGTTCCAGAACTGGCATTCTTGGTGAAGGGGAAAGCGATGGCAGCATACGTCAGAATGACTGCTCAAGGATCATGAAAAATTAACACAACATAGATTTGGTAATCAGGAAAGGCCAAAATGATGTAATAACTTTCACCTGTGCCCTCATCCTCAGCCACTCCAAGCAAATAATCCGAAATGACAATACCCTAGTTGCGATACCTTATCGGAAAGCTCTTAGAAAATGATTTTTCATGGCAGCAATGGTACCATTGAAAAGCATATTTCAACGACTTTAATTTGAAGTAGGTACCTATCAAAAGGAGGAGGTCAACATTTGAGATTATTCACTTAGGATGACTGGGTGTGAAGGGGAAGAGATGAGAATCAATGAAGTACATAGATTATGTTTCCCCTTTAAAGAAACGGTTCCAAAGATTTTCTTCCATCTCTTTTGTTTGTGCGTTATGCCCATTGATAGTTTTTGAATTGTGACCCTGTATGTAGTACGTACGTACACCATAATGTCGCCACCCGCTCAACTTTTTTGATTCAAGTTTAACTTTAAATTTGAAGAAATGGACATGTAAGCACTGAAAAATACTTTTGTTCCAAGTGTAGGAAATGTTTGAAAAATCATCGATTTATCTGGAAAATCAAAAAATATATTTTTTCTGAATGTATGACCCTGCATGCATTCAACATTACTACCCCTTACACATTCCTGAAGCAAAAAATTTTCCCCTTCATGCACTCTACACCCCCTTTTCGGCAATTCATTGACTAGCCTTATAGGGTACAAGGGACGAGAATAAGGAGCTGCCTTCTTTTTGAGTTAAAACCGTGGAAAACTCCTCATAAGTTGAAACTACATTTATCAAGAATTCTTTCTATATGGTATTTAACTTCTTTTATATTTGACCCCCACAAACCGCCAAAATTGGGTGTACGAGGTGAGACGAATCATTCATCTCAGTTTGATAATCATTAGACAGTGTACTAGCTGTCATATGAGTAGACTGGGATATGAACCCATTCAAATCAGCCAGCTCCCCTTTTGCCCCTACAAAATTAGTCGCGCTGTCTGAATATAAATGGGATGGTTTTTCACGTCGTGAAACAAACCTTCAGTTCTTAGCTTGGTCACAAGTTCCAAATGAACCGCCTTCGTACTAAAACAAATCAAAAGACAAATATATACCTTGTATTGCTTTGCACCTCGACCCTTTCGATTTTTTAACATCACTGGACCCGCGTTATCAACACCAGTCACTGAAAACCATATATCAATAAACACTATATGAGAGCCGTCCCACTTGAGCAACGAGCGACGCTTGATGCCAGGATGAGATAGAAGATCCCGCTGTACTGTATAGTTTTCGCTTGGTTTTCGCATAAGTCTATCCTTTTCTATCGTGAGGGGACCGTCCTCTGCGAAAAATATACAGTACAGCGGGATCTTCTATTTCATCCTGGCATCAAGCGTGTGGAATTGCTTCCCATATAGTTATTAATAAATATAAATATATGCTGAAAACGGATAAGAAAAACTTACTCGGGATTCAGAAAGCTGCGACATAATTGTATCAATGAAGTGGTGCTTAACACGAAAACACTGCTTACAATTATGCACCACCGACTTTGCAACTTGAAAACCATTTATTGTTACCCAATACTTCTGCCTCACTGAGCATCAACTGAGGACTAGCATGTTGTGGCAACATATGCGTGTCTTCAAAAATTCGTTTGCTCCAAACGTGCTTTGAATCAAAGAACAATGGGTGCTTGTTGTCATAAGACAGTTTGGCGTTGTTGAAACGATCTCCTACTCGTAAGCATCCATTTTTGTCTACAAATGGACTTAGCGCCAATAGCTTGTTTTTTGGCTTCACCTAAGCACTTTACACTTCAACTTCCTCCACAACATCTGGAATCGCAAACTTGTTTTGGAATATCATCTTATCAGGCCAGTCTTTTTCACCACTTGGTGGACCAATCCACCAGACATCACACTTCACTAGCTCATCAGGAAGTATATTTCTTGTGGCAATATCTGCAGGATTATCAGTAGGTACCCACCAAATTGCAATCACCTACACTGCTTGGTGTTTGTATTTCCGACACACGAATTCTTAAAAAAACTTATAGCTGAACTGGAGGTATGTGAAGCCAATGAAGGACAAGTTTTGCGCATCACACCACATAAAAGTCTGAAATGGGTTTCTCAAACAATTTCGAAACACTGTGTTTAGTCCACCCAACAGGGACCTTATGTTTCAGTTCACTC
Source organism: Orchestes rusci (assembly GCA_958502075.1). Lineage (NCBI taxonomy): Eukaryota > Metazoa > Arthropoda > Insecta > Coleoptera > Curculionidae > Orchestes > Orchestes rusci. The sequence goes on from OY293304.1 coordinate 38,869,706, forward strand.
GACTTGATATACCATACGATTTCTACATTTTATATGCCAACATTGGTATGTTCGAATACCACCAGTGATAATAATTATCGACCATAAAACAACGAGCGGATATCCAGCGTCCGTTTTCTATTATCGATCGTGGGATAGTGATAGTGGCAAATTTTGGTGATATTGCGACGGTGACTATTGCAGAACTAGAAGACGATGCTGCTGATGCTGTAGCAGAACAGCGAAGGCCTTTCTACCCTCATATCGATGCATTTCAACTAGGAGATAGACAATGAATCATATTGTTTCGTTTAACAAAATAGTTAGTTCGTGAAGTGATACGACTTGTTTCGCCCTATATACAGGGTGTCTACTCTGAAGTGTCCCACCCCTGTAAAATTTTTGTTTATCAACCGATTTTCTTTTTTTTTGTTTGTTAGGTCTCGTCAAACACTTTTTGAACATCATACCAAATCAGTTCCAGGGACGTACTTTTGGGTGATTATGGGGGTTCAAATTGGGTCAAATTTCAGAAAATCGTATCAGAGGATTTTTTAGGAAAAAACTGACAACGGAATCTCAATCAGAATGACCAAAAACCTCCCTGTTCACATTTAAAAAAAAAAATGTTACTGTTTTGGTTATTTTTTTTGTTAATTTGTTAATTTAATACTTATTCTGCTCATTGAGTCTTTCTGTACGTTCTAATTATTAAGATGTTACTAAAATCCCAGAATGTGTGTTTTAAACAAAAAATCATCGATACCTAATACAGGGTGTGCGACTTCAGAGTGAACACACACTAGAAGAAGGAAGAAGAGAGTCAGCTATCAATAACACCGGCATGTGCTTGCATCAACGCTGTTTTCTTTTGCTCCTCGGAAACATACCTCCGTGCATACCACGAACGTTTCTTCTTCTCTTTACTCATAATTGATAATAAATCATCATAAAAATGAACAAAATTTTGAGGACGTCTTTTCAAATTATACACTCGCCGTTAGACATCAGAATAGACTGGCTAAGTCTGACGTCACAAACGTAGGTCGGAGCTTAAAATGTTTCCAACCAAACTCATCATTACCTATTTTCACTGATTTTGACATCCCTTGTGAAAAACTGAGTTTTGAGTGTTTTTGGATTCATTATAACGGTGATATTTAGTTGGACAAAAGTGAGATTCACTGGATTAATCTAAGTTAAGCGGATTTTAGTGTATAATTTTATAAATACTTTGAACATTTTCAATTTACGTTGATTATGTTTACATTCTAATTTTTTGATTTGAGTTATTTGTGGTTTGGATCGACTTTTTTTCAGACTTTTGTAAGGAAAATTGCTTCGAAGTACGTTCTCAAGCTCTCTTGCATAAATACCTTCTTTGAGAACGACAATAAACAAAAAATATGAAAATGCTTGATCATGTCCAGAAAATGGAGTTTGACGCCAAGCTTTCTATGATAAGAGGTAAAGTATTGGCCAGTATGAAAAATAAAAGCTACAAGGTGTCTATAGGCTAAATATTTCAAAGAAGAAATTATTTCTTCTAAAGCCTTTTTGGAGGCTCCAGATAAAGTTTTCAAATTGAAAGAAATGTGCGCAATTGATGACGATAAAATAAAACATACTGCGATTGTGCCGACTAGACCGTTTGACTGCGAGTAACTTTGGTCTCATTATTTTAGCAAACTCAAAATTTTTCTTATGAGATGTAAACATAGGTTATCATGGTTACGAGTTTGTTGTTTGTTTGGAAACATCATAAGCTCCCACATACGTTTGTGACGTCATGACTAAGGCAGTCTATTAGAAAACAACAACAGATAACAAAAGTCAACTGACACTGTCAAAATCCCTTCCAGCAGAGCCGTCTTTATTGTAATACAAGCCATGAAGTGATGACAAGTAATGACGTGCAACGTCGTAATTTGGACCACCGTTGACGTTAATCGGTGGTCGAAATTTTGCATTGATTGAAGGTGTTTTCTTGTGGTGGTGAGTTTGAATTTCGCACCGAGCGCAAAATTGTCCATTTAAGCGCGTACAATCTTTGGCGCTCCGAGTATTTAGAGCGAATACTCGATACGATTACGAGTTACGGAAAATGTTCAATAAAACAGTAACTTATATTATCGCAACAGGAATGATGTTTATCAAAATTATAACATTATTAGCTAAAACAGTGCAGACATTCATGGTAGCTTCACCATTTGGTCACTCCAAAGAGGTTGTCCGATTATTGCCTGTATTAGATATGAACGGTGAAGAATTACATGATGCAGTATTGGAAACTATAAATTATGTTCAGCAAATTGGGTTGAAAGTTTTGTGTGTGATGACCGATGATAATCGAAACAACCAGAATATGTTCAAACAGTTTTCAGAAACAGAGACTTTTATAATAAATCCCCAATATCCAAAGAAAAAGATCTTTTTCTTATTTGATGTGGTTCATATTTATAAAAACATACGTAACAATTGGATAAATCTCAGAGACCCACCAAAAACGTTTATATATCCTGCTCCAGATAATCTCAATAATGTGAAAACAGCATGTTTTGATGATCTTTGTTCAATATATAATTCAGAATATGTGATCAAGTGACAAAGCGAGCTCAAAAACTGAATTACAAAACTTTATACTCAAACAAGTTTGAGCGGCAAAATGTAACGTTAGTAGAAAATGTCTTCCATGAATCCACCATTGCTGATTTGAAAAGTTTCAACCCCTCCTGTGAAGGAACATCAACTTTTCTAGAGTATATTAGAAAGTGGTGGAATATAGTCAACGTAAAAAATAAATTGAAAGGAAAATTGACACGAAATGAATATTCCACACCTATTGACTATCAATGATTTCAAAATAGGCTTTTTAAAAGATTTTTTAATATGGCTAAACAAATGACATCATGGGCCAGACATGATTGGTTTGACACATGATACTTACATGGCTCTTGAACGCAGTACGACAGTATTGATAGAAATTGTGGACTACAGTTTTAAATTATTATTTGATATAGACTACGTTCTTACTGGTAAATTTCAAAGTGATTATTTGGAAAGACGGTTTGGACGCTACAGGAACTTGTCAGGCTGCAGCTCTAATGTATCATATAATCAAATTTTAGAATCTGAGAAAAGAATTAGCATTCAAAATTTATTTAAGAACGATACCAACGTTGATGAATTGAGTAAATTAGAACATTGTTTGACTGCAGATGAAATCCTAGATGAAATAGTCGATATGAATGATTTTGGGTTCATTTTCAAAACCACTTTTTTAGCAGATTATAAATTTGACCATTCTACACAGCTTTATGTTTGTGGGTACGTCGCTCACTCATTCCATAGATCAAAAAATATAAAATGTCCTGAGTGTAAAGGATTAGTGGTGAAATCCAAAGGTGATGAGATGGTTGCAGATTCATATTTTTCATTTTTACAAAAGGGTGGATCATGTACTGCGACAGATGAAATTGGCTACATATATTTTCATCTTTGTGTATTATTCGAGTACCTACATTATCAATTCAAAAGAATTAGAGTCAAATTTTTTGTTGAAGAAAAATCGTAATAACCTTCTAGCCTCTCTTTCTATTACTAGCTTGGAGGATGAAAGCTTTTATATAGATTTAAAGAAAATCTGTTCCTGTGGAACATTGTGTCGGAAGATATATTTCAGGGCAGCTTTGATAATAAGCAATATTGTACCTAACCATTACACCAAAAACAAAAACAATATTTAACAAAGTTCAGGGTCTCTAACTAAAAAACGAAAATTATCCACAGTCAAATAAACGTAAAAATTGTGTTAATACAGTTAGGTTAAGATATGTATTATATTACTGTTGCGATAATATATAAGTTATTCTTTCAAGTTACTGTTTTATTGAACATTTTTCGTAACTCGTAATCGTAAAATACCTTAATTTTCAAAAGGTGAGTTCGAGTATTCGCTCTAAACACTCGGAGCGCCAAAAATTGTACACGCTCAAATGGACAATTTCGCGCTCGGAGCAAATACTCGAACTCACCTGAAGAAAACACCTTCAATCAATGCAATTTCGACCACCGTTTAACGTCAACGGTGGTCCAATATTGTGACGTTGCAATTGTTGACTTCATGGCTTGTATTACAATATAGACGGCTCTGCTTCCAGCTATTGGTCAAATGCATGACTCAAGCAACGACATCCGAAACCGTCAAAGTAAATCTCATTTTCCATTTAGAATTACAGTGTTAGATCAAAATTGTAGGTTAAAGGTTGGCAAACATGTTTTATTACGATAGTCATAAATTGAACTGTAAATCGTTGTATTTTGCTATGTTCAAAATGTATTTGATTTGACAAAAAAAAACGTTCAAGAATAGAGAGTGATGATAATTTTGGAATTGATGATCAAAATTCTTTTTTAATCGAGAAAATTGAGTATATTAATAAATATTTTATCTTTTCATTTCAATTAGCGAGCACTCCATGCCATTTATTTTTTTTTTGCAAACCTTCAACCTCCAATTTTGATATGTCACTGTGGCTTTAAATAAAAAATAAACTGTAGTGAACTTTTTTTTGTGAATCATGAAAATTTAGATAAAGAAAACCAATCAGGAGACCTTTGATATAACAAATGATCCACCACCCCCTCATAATGAAATACCACCCAATCTACATACGTATGTTTTTTCTGTTTATACAATACGCTCATGATAGAAAGAAAACCGATCAGAGAGGACTTCGACGTGACCCGAGCGCATAACAGAAGGCAGATTCTAGACGCGAGTATGGTCATATCTTTGCCAAATGCAAATGAGGAAAAAAGTTCGTTGTTGGATTTTTTGATTCTAGAACGCGTCAACAGGTGGTAGGATCCATAGTATAATGAACAAAGAGTAGCGACAGCTCAGGTCAACCACTTTATACCCTGCCAACATTTTGGAATAATATGGAACTGTTTTCCGAATCAAGACTTTGAAACGCATAAATCTTTGGACATACTGCACAGTGGGTAATCGTATTGTATAATTTGATAGATAATTCAACTATGTAGCAGTATCATTGAAATCATGGAATCTGCTAAAGTATGGTTTTATTTTACATTTCATAAGGTTAGCAGTGTACAAATGAGGCGATTTTTTGTCATTGAGACAGAACAAAATTTAACCACAGAGGCTGTCGCTACTTGTTGTTCATTATACTATGGTGAGAACAGACATTGATAGAAAGTATCAGTCAATTATCAATTATTCAGTTGTCAATTTAAATTAAATTCTCCCCATTTCTTATGTTTATAATTAATCTTATCAATACAGTTCACTTTTAAAAAACCATCATCATAAATTATTTTATCACAATCAACATCAAGAAGACCCTAAAGGTTTATACATGGTCAGCATCGAGCCGGATTGTGAATATTGTGACATTGTCGCCCACGTTTTTATTTTTTTTAGGGTGGTTGAGGTTACAATTTTTGGAAAGTCTTTCCACATTTGCAAAAAGCACACCAAGTTATATCAGTGGTAATTTTTTTACTGTCGTAAAAAAATCACACCTTATATTACAGAGAGGGGATTTCCAGGATGGGCACCCTTGTATTTTGGAAACGAGCAAAACTCATGAAATGACAAACCCCTGATAATATCAAGTATACAATTGTACATGGAACATGGTTTCAGCTAATATAAGCAAAATAGATTATTTTTTTTAACCTCTACTTCATCGGTCAATAACTTCGTAAGGGTTGTTGATAAGAGAAAAACATATGATACCTTTTTTGGTATCTAATCTAATCTGGGTAAATGTGCGGTGGTTGTTTTTGGACAACCACTGCCATCTATTGGCTCGCAAGTCTGCGAGCGCGAATAGATGTGAGGTATGTTCGAGCTGCTTCATGAGGGAGATGTTGGGGTTGGCAATATTTGTTTTGTTACTTGTCTTGTTATTTTGAGTCTATGAGTATGAAGGGTTAGGTCATATGACCAGGGTTGATCCAAAATCTAAAAGCAGCAGTTTATTTTATTACTTACCCCATCACTGTATTCAAAATGAAATCATTAACAGATGAAGAGTTGCATTTGATGGATCTTTAGAATCAGCCAGTGGTTTAAGCTTAAATGACACCCTGAAAGTAGGACCTTATATACAAAGCAATTTATTTAATGTATTTATATGCTTCCGTGGGCACAAAATAGTTCTAGTTGGAGATATTGAGAAAATGTACAGGATGATAAACATTTAAAGAGAGCAGCGTGATTCACAACGGACAGTTCATCGAATAAATCCTGAGGATCCAGATCAACACTTTCATCTAAAAATGGTGACATATTGGACAAGCAGTGCAGCATTTCAAGCTAAAGAGACATCGTCTTGCGGTTATCCGATGTTAAACGGAAAGGTGGGTACAGAACCGTAATAAATGTCGAGAGTTACATTCATGTGAGTAGTGCTCTCCTTATACCGGTTTCATCCCGAATATGAAATCATCAGTAAGGTAACATGGCACTACTCACATGGATATAACTCTCGACATTTATCACGGTTCTCTACCAACCTTTCCGTTTAACATCGGTTAACCGTAAAACAATAGGGCCCCACACACGGAGCGACGAGGTCGGTCGAGTGAGGCCAAGCGGGTCGGCCGACCAGATCTGCCATACCATATCCGCCGACTTGGTCTGTGAGCGATCTGATATTTTGTGTCCACACACGAACATACTTGGTCCGCGATTTATGAAACGATCCGTTCTTGCACGGATACGACCCCTGAATAGGCCAACATGAACAAAATTTGAATCACGATCAAATTGGTCTTAAAGTTAGTTGTAGATGAAAACTTGACTGTAGAGTATAGCGTTAAGGTCTTCGAATATTGAACCACTAGGAGCATAAACAAACAATATTGTGTGAGTCGAACATGTCAATGTAAACATGGGGGAAAGGGTGAAAGCAAGCTCCTTGTTTGCCATATTTACTCCCTTTTACCAGATTTTCTGTCACCAATCCAATAACAATAACTTGAAGCTCACTTTCATCACATAAATGTTATGTATATGAATATGTATATATTCAAGGAGTGTGTAGCCTTTTTTTATCGCTATTACTACTTGTCGTTGAATAATCGAACGATTTTCCTTGATCTTTCACTTAAAAGTTGATAACAGGAATTTTTCTAAGAAACGGCAACGTTGGGCATCAATCGAGCTATTTGAAGTTCGTTACCATATGAGTTTGATAGATTCGTCAAAGTGACGGTTTTTGTCAATTCAGAGTTGAAAATCACTTATTTGTGCTCGAAAGAGGATCAATTGTGGCAATTATACCAAAAAAGTGCTGTGCTTGTGGAGCTTCTTCATGGACGGTTTGATTGTAGAGATCTAGTAACAAATGTGTCAAGATAACATTACAAAAATATAAACAAAAACAGAATGTTGTCGACTCAAACAAAACGTGTACGTTCGGGGTGCTATGCTTATTCTAGTGGTTCAATGTTTTAAGGTTAAGGTCTTTCACCGACGACGTATTCTACCGACCCGGTCCGTCGTTCCGCACTAACGGGCGTTCAAAGTATGCAAAGTTAGACAGGCACTGTCTGCTACATACCAAGTCGCTCCGTCTGTGGGGCACTAATGTCTCTTTACTCCATGGACAAGAGGTACAGCTCGAACATACTACACATCTTTTTGCGTTCGCTGATTTGCATGCTAATAGATGACAGTGGTTGTTCAAAACAACCGCTGCACATTCATACCCAGATTAGGGTGTTTTGCCGAGAGTTACATTGATGTGAGTTGTGCCATACTGCCTTACTGGTGATTCCATATTCGAGATAAAACCAGTATAAGGAGGACACTACCCACATGGATGAAGCTCTACATTTATCACGGTTTTGTACCAACCTTTTAACATTTCAAGCAATTAGAAGCCTTCAACAAGTCGCTCATGAAAATCCTGAAGAATTTCATTCTTGCAACATAATACTTAGAGACTTTTATGTAAATGATTTGGTCACTGGAGCAGACAGCAATGATAAGGTCAAGGAGATCAAGATTAACATCTCAACATTATTACTTAAATATGGATTTAGGCTGAGAAAATGGGCATCCAATGATCCAAGTGTTCTGAGCGAATTAATATCAAACAACATGAATCAGTACAACACATCTAAAGCAGATTCTTATCGAGCAGTGATACATCAACCTTCCAAATTAATTCATTTGATTCATGTCCAAACGTCTCAACAAAACGCAAAATATTTGCTGTTATCTCCAAACTTTATGACCCTCTTGGATTATTGTCTCCAGTAACAATACAAGCAAAAATTATGATGCAATCACAGTGAGCACATAATTTCAGCTGAGATCAACAACTACCCCGTGACACTACCTGTAGTTGGAAGACATACTGTAGGCAGCTTTCAACATTGCACAATTTTGTTATACCAAGGCACATCTTAATACCTGGAGATAAACACATTCAACCTCATGGCTATTCAGATGCCTTAGAAAAATCCTATGCAGCATGCATTTATATAAAATCCAATATTCATCAAAATAGCCTTATTATGCAGCAAAACACGTGTTGCACCATTCAAGACAGTATCATTGCCCAGACTGGAACTATGTGAAGCTCTTCTAACAGCACAACTTTTTGATAGCATCAGGCACTCTATAAACTTCTCTGTCGACAACATCTATTTATGAACAGACAGTTCAATTGTTCTTTCATGGATATCTTCATCACCTAGCTCATGGAAAACTGTCATAGCTTACAGTTTTAGAAGTTCCAAACCTGACGCAAAATATCTTATGGTGACATGTACCGACAGACAGCAATCCTGCAAATATTGCATCACGTGGAATTAGCCCTATTGATTTACACAACAATACATTATGGTGGAATGGACCAGAATGGCTTTCACAGGATTCAGAAAATTGCCCAATGAATTTTCTAGATTTAGTTAATGACATCGAATCTGGGAAAAAAGAACAAAAGCAAGTTTTCTTGAAACCAGAAGTATCGGATCATTTTTGATACATTTTCCACACTGCACAAATCAAAACGAGTGCTGGCTTTCATGTCAAGATACTAACACAATTACAGCCATCATCCCTGAAAAGAAGGTGATTTATCTTTTCAAAAACTTCAAGTTGCTTTGAGATTTCTTATCAAATTGGCTCAACATCAGTTGTATGCTGCAGAAATGGTAGCATTGCAAAAATCAACCAACTTTTCCAATAATTCCTCCCTAAAGATCTAGGTTCTCATTTTTGAATGCAGAAGGGTTTCTTCGAGTAGGAGGTAGACTCTCGAAGTCATTATTGAATAATGACAGCAAGCACCAGATAACTCTTTCTCCGAAACATGCCATAACCAGATTGATAATAATAAATGAACATCAAAAGCAACCACATGCATCACATACACCTCCAGCAGCAATAAGAAAATTATTTTGGCTACTCGATGGCAGGGCAAATGGACATTTATTCCATCTCAATCACCTAATAGAGGAGGGTTATGGGAAGCAGCTGTTAAACATGCCAAGTATCATCTTACACGTATAGTTGGTGAACTGACTTTAACATCTTAACATTTGAAGACCTTGCAACTATTACTACTCAGATAGAAGCTATCATCAATTCCCAACCTCTAACCCCCTTATCAACTAATCCTCATGATATGTCCGTCCTTACACCAGGTCATTTTCTCATTGGCCAAACCTTAGCATGTATTTCTGAAATGGACATAACTCATATGCCTATGAATCGATTGAAGCAGTCCCAGATATTACAACAAGCTGTGCAGAATTTTTGGATTCAGTGACTACCTTCAAACACTTCAGCAACGTTACAAATGGCGCAAGGATACTAGTGATAACATTAAGGAAGACATTTGGATTCTATTGATGGATGACAATACCCCACCAATGTTTTGGAAGTTTGGACGCATCCTTGAACTCCATCATGGAAGTGACAATATTGTTTGCACAGTAACAGTTAAAATTGTCACCAATATCCAGAAACGTGCTATACAAAAAATATGTTTGTTACCGAAAGAACAATGAGTTTTGAAAACTTAAGTTTTTCTATGCCGGCGGCCGGCAGTATGTTGGATCCTTTGATTCTAGAACACGCCAACAGGTAGTGAGAACATACATTGAAAGACAGTATCAGTCAATTATGAATTAATCAGTTATCAATTTGAATTTTCCCCATTTTAAATTGTTAAAATTAATCTTATCTTCCACAAAATCATCATCATAAATCATTTTATCACAATCAATATCAAGAGGACCCCAAAGGTTCATACATGTACATGGAGGTCAAATAAGCGAGGTAAGCGGCTGTATCTCAGAAAACACTGATTGTAGAGACTTGCGGTAAAAATTATATGATCAAAGTGGTCAAAAGAAAACACTGCAAATAATGGGTCAGGCTCTACCTATTGAAGTTTATATGAACTAACGTAATTACTGCGAATGATTTTCAAGTTCATTTCTCCACCACTAGGGGGCGTAATAGCTATGGTGGAAAAGAAAAATCGATTTTATTCAAAAATGTTCAATCATAAGTGGCTAAAAGAATACCATCAATGTTATCCTTATAAAATTTTGCTTCTTTATGGTTAACCACTTTTGATTGTAGGGTATCAAATAATGGCTGGGAAGAAGGGTGAAGTCTGACTTATTGAAAGGCAATTTCAGTTAGACTCAACATATTTCAGGAAATGAGGGCTTGTTCGAGAGAGGAGGCCTAGTCTATTCAGAGAAAAATATAGTCATGACAGATATGTTCACGCTGCTCCCTCTAGGGGGCGCTAATGCAAAAGTTTATAGTTTTTTTTATTTTTTCTTCGAAATTTCAAATAGAATGATACAATTATTTCAACCCAAACAGAAAGTAGATAAAAACTGCAAGAAGAAAATCTTTTTACCGCATCTTAATAACTTGACGCGTTCAGGAGTTATTGCCTGAAGAGCATTACGTTTTTAATCAAAAGAATTTAAACGATCAATAAAAAAAGCAATTTAATCTATTGCTCAGATATTCAAACTGTTCCCCATCATGTTCCTATCCAGCATCCTTGAAAGGTCTGGTTGATGTGATTTCGCACATCATTAGAAGAATGAATGAATAGTTTCCAATGGCCCATCATCTAACAAGATCGGCAACTCATCAACCAAGAACTCTAAAAAGGTAGCGCCCGTCAACGGTCTATCAAAAAAGAATGGTCCACTAATTTTAATTTGTATGGTGCCACACCCCACGTTGATACCATATACTTATTATTAAAATATACCCACCGTAGTCCTCCCAAAGTGAAGCCAAATGCTGCCAAATCGGAAAAGACAGAAATAATAATTTCCCATAAGTATGTTTCATGTTTACTCACATATCACTGCACATGCCTTAATATGAAATTTCAGGATTAGTCTGTAGGCGGGTATATTTCAAGTCCGAATTTGGAAAACAACCAATAGGAAGGTACGGTCATCAGCTCGATTATTTGAACCTAGAACAAAGACCGTGCAGCAGCGATGCCAGATTTAAAATCGCCAAGACTTTAGATCACCGTAACGTTTAATTTGGAATTTAAAAACCGGAAGCCATCAAAATCACGATTTCAGAAGAACGTTTCCGCGTACAGCAACAGTTCCATTTCACTATATCAAAAATTTGGCTGTTCAATATTCTACAAGGAAAAAGCTTGACCACCACAAAAATATGTGTAAATGGTAGATCTACCGTGAAAACGAGAGTATCGGCACGAAGGCGGCAGCATGAGATCGGCCCAAAATCACGAGAAACCTATAGGAAACAGCTTTTAGCTTCTCCAGATACACATGAAATACACTTATGAGGCATCGGTATAGGCTTGATCATTCCTGTCTTTCTCATCGGCTGAAAATCGGCTTCAGTTGCCGCACATTGATGAAATAGGGAACCCGAGGTATATTTTAATAATACGTATATGGTTGATACTCCAGCGACTTTGGTGTCCAATGTAGATTTTTGGCCGACCAATAATCTTAGATCATCTATACTAACGTGGATACCTCAATCCCATAAGAACTGAGCTTCGACTATGGCCCCGACATTTCGCCATACGTTTCTCTCTCTGTTTTCTTCTATCATATTTTAACGGCATAGCACTATCCTCGTTCAGTACAGTGTCTTTTACCCACGATCAGAACTTTCGTGAGCTGTGTGGCGTTGCCAAAAATATAAATTTGTATTTTAATCCCTATTATTTTGAATGATTCAACGCAATTTCAAATCTGAAATTTAAATTTTCCGCTGATCACAAAAATATAAATATTTTAGGTAAGTCATATAAGTTTGGTTTTGACAAAAGAACTACAAGGTCAAGAGTTTATGCTAGTGGAAATGTACCCATTCTGTCTTTCAAGAAAACATTTCTGTTAGACGTGGCAACCTTGCTGACGGCAAAACGAAGGCCAACGGCCAAAGCCCTATGCCTGGTTTACATTCAATTTCATTTAGAAGTTGAACTGTCAAATTTCGGCTTGGCAAACGAGGATCATATGCTACTATCCACATTGTATTTGGATCAAGCGTGACTTTGAACGCAAATTCAATGCAGATGGTAGCATATTATGATTGTCGTTTGCCATGCCAAAATTTGACACTTCCACTTCGAAATGAAATTCAATGTGAACCTTACATTCAGCCAAGCCGAGCAGCCATTGTTGATTTCGTTTTGGAGTTTGTGGTTTGTGTGGAGGTGTTTTTTGAGTTGTTGTGATTTTTGTGAAGCTTTTTTCTGATTTACCCAAAAAACTTTTATTAGTAGACAATAGACATTTACTTGTGTGTGTTGCAATCATGCCAAACAAGAATGTCGTGTGTGAAAGTCGCCGAGACAAGAAAAGCACATTCAGCTTTCATAGGTAAAAGCAATAAAGTGACTAAGGACTTGACATTAAGTTAGTAGGTATTTCAGTTTTTTCTAGATCCCAAGTCTGATGCTATGATGAAAAATACATGTGTATGTATTTTTTATTCAAGGTTTAATTTATGTTTCATGTTCATAATATGGGTATTGTTCTGATATTCGTATTAAGTACTTATGTGTACCAAACTATTGATAAAATGTTTTGTTCAATAATATTTGTAGATATTGTCCAATGATAAATAAAATTTTGATAGGTATAGTATTATTTCTGTACGGCCTCCTTTTGTTCTTTCCCATAATTTTTATATACCATGTCTGCCCAATAAAACAAAATATAATACAAAATTCAAAATCAGAAATATCATTTTTTTTTATCAGTGATAATAATTCTTCCTTAAGTGCACTACAATGTGCTACTGTTCACAATGAACTTGGGGGTGTCTTGAGTGGAGGTCCTGAGTGGGGGGGTGGGAAGTGGGAAGTGGAGAGTGGGGGTCCTCAGTTGGTTGCGGTGGAGGAGTTGACTATAGTTCTCCACCCAAGATGTCACATTTCTGTTGTGAGAAAAAATGTTTTATCGTCCCAAGTTTACAAGTTGATGGCTTGGCCTGCTCCGAATGTGAGTCATACAGTTATTGTTGCTTCAAATGTGTTTCAAACATACCATCTAAAAGTCATATTGAAATAACCAATAATGCAGTTCGTATGAATGGTAATTTGCGATGGATTGTAAAACGTTACTGTCACTCTACAAAATCAAACATTGGTGAATTCATCTGCGATAAAAATCCAATGTTACATCCAGAGATGTTGAGCACCACCATAGTGGGGCAGGCAGATAAGTTGGGTGCGAGAAGATGAACAAAACAGATGCAGAAAAAATTGAGGAATTCTGTAGACGATTGGAACAGCTAAGGAATGGCATTACATTCTATGAACAAAAAAGGTTCATGATTCAAGCCTTGAAGAACTTGAGTATTGTGAGTGGGTATTATCATCATCGTTCACCACAGAGTTGTGGTTTTCACACCAACCGCAACAGTTCTATATTTAAACCAGATGTGGGTTTCCTATCACACCAAACACAGTCTTATCAACAGTTCCAAATTGAAGTTGAATGCGGTTTTTTTATCAGCCGTAAACAGAATGTGATTTTCACGTCACACTCTTATCAACAGTTCTAAATTTAGGTTGAATGCGGTTTTCTTATCAGCAGTAAACAGGATGTGATTTTCACGTCACACTCTTATCAACAGTTCTGAATTTAGACTAAATGTGTTTTTTTTATCAATAGTTAACAGGATGTGTCTTTCACGTCCCACTCCTCTTATCAACAGTTCTAAATTTCGGTTGAATGTGGTTTTCTTATCAATAACAAGTCTCAGCAACTATAAATTGATATTTATCTAGTTAAAATTATCACATTTCATTTTAATTTTTTTTATTTCAGAACCAATCCATCATGAAAATCATTGCAATAGAAACGCAGGGCTTCAATTTGGCACAATATTTCTAAATCAAGGAGCTGTCAATCACAAATGGCCTACAATCTAGTCATTTTCTTTTCTGAGAACATGTGTATTACAATTGCTTGACTAATTTTGTATTGAAGTGTTTCTTTCTGATGAGAACAATCAATGTGTGTGATTGGACACTTATTTTAGAGTTTTGAGGGTTGAAAAGTTGTGAATACCTGTGAATATTTATAAAAAGGTGTTTGGAATAAAATGAATAATGTAATCAAAAATCATTAAACATGTTTTATACAAATTATAAACATAACAACAAAACATGAACAACAACAACAAAACCAACAAAAAACAAGAAAACAAACAACAAAAACAACAACAACAACAACAACAAGGAAACAAACAACGAAAACAACAACAACAGAAAAACAACGAAAACAACAACAACAAAAAAAACAAGAGAACAAGAAAACAAAACAGCGAGAACAAGAACAAACATCACCAAAAATAACGAAACAAGAAAACAAAGAAAACTACACGAAACATTAACAATAACATCTCATAAGCAATTGTTGTTATATGAAGATAAAATGAGCAAATGTAGCAGTATTAGTTCACTGATTATAAAATTTCAGGTATATATTCAGAATCGGTTTGCTTTGTGGTTTTCAGCAAGACTGGTTTTGTTAAATTCAATCACATAAAGATGATTCACATTGAAAAATAGCTAAGGACACCACATTAACTAAAGAAATGTCCATGCTATGATAAGATGTTCCCCCATTTTTTATAAAATAATAATAATAATTTAAAAAGGTATAACCTTGATATGACCTTTTTCACAGTGACTTGTTTCTGTAGACGTTAGATATATGATAAAAATGCAACTTCAAGGTTATTTTGTTGAATTTGAAAAATAATACCTGCTGGGTGAAGTAGATAAATATTGCCACAGTATAGTATAATCCATTCAGTATAAAAATTGACAATGACAACAGGACTTCCAGCAGGAGTATTGTTTGTGAGCGCCTTTTATTAACAATACCTTGTATATACAAGTAGATTTAAATATACAAGAAACGTTTATTTGCATATCAACCAATCATAATGACTCTTGGCCATCAAACTGGGAGAAATTAATTGTTAATGATGGATTGATTAGCTATAAAATTGATGAGTCAAGTAGAAATTTGACATATTTAGCTTTTAAGTTAAGACTTTATTTTGTAGATGAAAATTTTTAACCAACAAACTGGAATGTACTTATTGATTCGTTTGAATGTAAAAATCATATAGAACTAGCTATTATATAAATCTTTGAATTGATTTTTTGTATCATGCTTTCCATTTTAGGCGTATATTTGTATAGAAATGAAAGAATTATCTACCAGCAAGTGTTTTTATTGAATTACAAGATATTACAATACATTATTCTTTAATACTCATGAATTATGTGAATTATTCATGCCCAACCATTCAACATAATCTTTATTTCCCTTCCGTCTTAGAATCTTTTCTACCAAATACACGTCAGGATGTTTAACATTTTGAAACTCCTCGTTCTAAAATGCATCCTGTATCTTTTCACGTCTATGATCCTCCAATATGTAGGTTGTTGGATTTGTGATTTTTATTTTTTTAATCACAAAGATTTCATTTGACCATGTAGGTGTATACCCTTTTGAAATCATCTCACGAAACTTACTTATTCGCACATAGTCACCTTTTTCATATTTGGAAGGATTCAGTGTTTTTATACGATCATAAACTTCTGATAGTAAGTGCTTTTTATGTTTTTTAGATACTTGTATAGGTTTCATTCCAATAACAGGATGTTAAGTATTATTGTATTCTGATACTATCTCAGGTAATATTTTTAACCATTCATAGTTTTCCTGCAAACTCAATATTTTCCACATTCTGTTTTTCAATGTTCTGTTCACCCCTTCTACGATGCTAGCTTTCATATTGAGAAATGTTGAGTAGTGATTGATGTTGAATTTTTTCATCAAATCTTGAAACTCTGAATTAAAAAATTTCTTCCCATGATCTGTTTGCACATTTTTAGAGGGAATTTTAACACTGTTTTAAATCAATTTCATGGCTGTGGTTACATCCCAGTGAACACATAACATCGCCAAGAGGTTTTGCGATGTTTTGTTCTAGTCAAGTTTGTGATTTCCTTAAGGGCCAAGTACACGGGGCGAGTTTACAAGCTACAAGCCCGCTTTGTCACAAGCAGCTCGTAAACTAGTCCAGTGTACTCGATGCACTCGCTCCGTGAGATGCTTGTAAAAACGCTCTGTAGAAAGTTGAACTGCCGGCGACTTAACACGCCAAACGCCGGCTTTTTAACAAGCTAGCTTGTAAACTAGCCAAGTAGCCAAGTGTACTCACAGTAGCTTGTGAACAAGTGGCTAGTAGCAGATGTCGAATGAGCTGGTTTTAAAATCAGCTTGTTGACTACTGGGCAAGTGGAAGAATTATGTGTACTCGACTAGTAGCGCACTCGCCGACTTGCTGGCTTTTTAGAAGCTGGCTTGTTAGCTTGTAAACTCGCCCCGTGTACTTGAGCCTTTACAAGACCTCTCTGCGATGTACGAATTACCTCTTATAGTGGATATCCATATTTCGTTAAATATGTAATGTCATATTGAACTTTCGCTGGAAATGTTTTATAAAAGCAATTAATGCGAACCTCCCTGGTATGTACGCTACACCCCTCATGGTGGTTATCCATATTTCGTGTAATATGTAATGAAAAATTCAAGTTCCGCGCAAAACGCTCATAGAAGAATTAGGAAGAACTAAATTTATGGTAACATCAGTGCTATAGATGGAAAGTAGATTGAAATTACACTTTTGAGAAGTCGCATAGAGGGAAAATTTCGTTGTTTATTTCTAGTAGGTGATGTACTGCTAATCTACGGTACAATGTTTGAAGTCTGTAAGATAATCTGAATGCATTTCACATTTGTGACATCACACAGAGTTTTTTAAATACCGCGCCTTATTGTGTTGTGGAAGTCTAGTGCGTGCGTCACACATTTTTGATTGGCTGGCTCTGATATAGTTTTTTTCCACGCTATGCCCTGGTCGCAAGGTTGCCATTCTGTGAATTCCAAATTTCCAAATTTTCGGCAATTCTACTCTAAGTGCCTGCTCAATACGTATGTCCCAATGACCTTCAGGTCAGTGATATGTTCCCGGATAGGTGTTAAGAGAGGGCAAATGGACTATAAATTTGAACATACAAAAAAAGTCATTCTTGATAAAAGTTTTTGCTTGGTCTAATAATAACATCTGTCGAAAAAAAAATCTTGAACTAGGTATACAGGGATAAAAAAAAACATAATGTGAAAATCACTTGCAAGAAACTGCTGATGTTTATTATAATTTTTTCAATTTTGGACAAAAAACGATGAAGAAGTATGATACTGAGCTGGTCAAAAAACACAAAATTGTTATTTTGTTTAAGAGAAAAGCATATTCAAAATGTCATTTCTGGTTTATTGTTTATTTTTGAATATGGTTGCATTTCAACTAAATCTGCTTGAAAAAGATCATTGATCCCCTTTACAATTGCTGCTCTTTCTTTTAAAAAATCTTCTTGCTGGTTTGTGTAGCTCATTCACCACATCTTCTTTGATAGTATTCATTATTGAACTGTTTTAATTTCAATCAATACAGGACATTTTATTTGTAATTCACCTTAGAATTCTGATATTTTACTTTAAGCTTCACGTCCAAACGCTATAGTTTCGATACGATTAATTAAAAGCATTTAAACTCTCTGCTCATACTAAATGGTTAGATAAGCAAAGCTTCAAAGCTGGAGACATACTGAGCATCATCTAAGGAGATAAATGGTTTATATGATTATTTGAGAACATGCGAATTACAATTGCTTCACTAATTTTGTCAAAGGATTATAGCTAAATAATTTATCATGTAAAATCCGACAATATACTGATGTATCCTTTTTGTAATATTATTTGTTCCGAATTCAACTTTCAAAACAAAACAGTGCCTGCTTGAAGTGTTTCTTTCTGATGAGAACAATCAATGTGTGTGATTGGACACTTATTTTAGTTTTGAGGGTTGAAAATTTGTGAATACCTGTGAATATTTATATAAAGGTGTTTGAAATAAAATAAAAAATGTTATCAAAAATGTGATTTATTTGATCATTAAACATGTTTTATACAAATTATAAACATAAGTAAGTGAACACATTGCAGGTGATGATAAATGGTATAGACAATGTGGTTTTTCCAACGATAAAGATGAATTGTCATCAAGTTCGATAACGAGCTTCGATGAATATATCCCAATGTATTGTGCCTTTTCTTTTCTTTTCACGTACACATGATCCACTTTCTTGTAATATTTTTCACAATGTCGGAAAACTTATGTGATTGCGTAAATATTTCATTCCATGAAATACAAAGATGATTTTTCATCAACCAGTTTGCTTGTTTACGCAGCTCGGGAGGCAAGTGTTCCATAGAAAAGGGGGATCTAAATATATAGGGGCATATTTTTTCTTCATTATAGGCAGCCAGTTCTTTAGAAATAAATTTTTTGTTTTCAATTATAAATCCTTGTACATCCAAAACGAGTTGTTTCATATTTTCAATTGTGAGAATTTCATCTGCTTTTTACCACTATAATCTTGAATTTGTTATTTTAATTCTTTCAATCTACTTGAATGGTTAGAAAAGCGAAGCTTCAATCCTGGAGACATACTGAACATCATTAAAAGAAATAAAATGGTTTATTTAATCATTTGAGAACATGCGTATTACAATTGCTTGACTATTTTTGTTGAAGGATTATAGCTAAATAATTTATCATGTAAAAGACAACATACCGATGTATCTTTTTTTGTATTATTATTTGTCTCGAATTCAACTCTCAAAACAAGAGTGCCTGTCTGAAGTGTTTCTTTCTGGTGGGAAGAATCAATATGTGCGATTGGACACTTTTTTTAAGTTTTGAGGGTTGAAAATTGGTTCGTTTGGTATATCATAGTGGGAATTTTAAAATTTTGCAAACATTTCATAGAGAGCTAAATCATGATATTATGGATATCTTTCAGAATTCAAAAATACTCTAATATTTGTAAGATTTATATTATCGAATTGACTAGCATCTTTCATGAGGTGCCTTTTTCTATTTTCTTGAAAACCAATTATTATATGACGAGGTGCTTCAAGTTCACTACTTTTAACAGGCCAAGTATGACGGATCGCTTCAGGTAGCGAGGAATATTCAACAATTTCCCAACTACGAAATCCAAGTGGCAGATTTTTATCAGCTTCAAGAATTTGTGTTAAAGCTAGTTGTTGTGGTATATCAACTTGAATATGAGGTACTTTCCAATAGATCTTGTCAAATGTAACTTTTGGATTTTCCGCTTCGAGTGATGGATTTTGCGCATCTTCAACATATAAAACTGCATCAACATCATCGCTGGCTCGGATCAAAACCAGTTCTTGTCTCATATTCAAGATTATTTTTTTATAGTCGTCAAAAAATCCCATCAACATTTTCAAAGGTATAGATACATTAAATTTTCCTTTATCATCAACTAAAATGTTTTCCTTTTCATCTTTATTTGGAAAACATCTAGCATTTTGCAGCTTCAAGCTTTCATTTGTATTATACGAAAGATAACCCTTCAAGGTTGAAGCTGAATCAACATTTCTTACATAATCTATAGTAACTCCATTACGTTCATAGCGAATTTCTCGCAACAAATAAGCTATACGATTTGTTGACAAATTGTAATTTTTTAGAATAGGCACCCTTATTGTTGGTCAAGGTACCAATGTAAAGATGACTCCGTGAAGGTATTGTGTATATGTATATCAAGTTCTTGAACAGGTATGCGAATTTCATCATTGTATTCAAATTTTGAAGAGAGAAACGGTTGATATAAATGAAGCTTAGAGCTTATTATTGAATTATCTACACATAATTTTTCATCAACGTTCAATATATCCATTATTTCAATACTTTAAACCCCGGAGATATAAGAAATTGGTGATTTTGTGATGTTAACTTGTTGGAGTTTCGTCTTGGACGGGTTTCTATAGACAGCTTCCCGTTTTTATATGGCAATTGTTTGAAATAGCGATAGTTGTATTTAATAACCATAATATTTTCTAATTTTCAAGATGTAATCTGAATGTTATGGTCTCCCTTCGGAAATTAATCAAATCACCGTCTTGATCCACTATTTTAACAGTGATGTTGTTGATTGTCTTGACGCTGATGGGGAAATAAAGTATTGGTAATGGTGATTCCACTATTTTATACCCTGGAGGAACAGATGGAAAAAACTGATGAATCATATGAACGGGTAGACCATTACTATATGATCCAATGCAAATGTTGCAATCAACACAAATTGCATTTACTTTACATATATTAACAACTTCATCCGATTCAGATAATTCATTCGATGCAATTTTTCGTTTCACAAAACCCAATATTTTCGCTATGGAGTCATTTGGTGCAAAATCTATTTCCTTTGTGCGATAAAGCTGACATTTTAATGTATTGGGGTTTGCTTTCATCTTAAACCCAACTTTTTCTCCAAAAATGTCATCAATTACATAATTAATATATGTTTCAATATCTTTTAAATCGTAGGCTCCTTCTGGATTTGTAATAACTTTATCTGCTACATATATTTTATTGCTGCCCGGTTGTATGTTAGGTATACTCATAAACGATTCAAAATCAGCTAACCCCAGAAAATATTCTTTATTTTCATCCAAAAATATGGGTGGATTAAATTCTGCTTTCAACACAGAAGTATTTCCCATTATTGTTATAGCTGTAGTCATGATGACACTCTCAACGTAACTGTTGGTTCTCAATCATGTCATATTATTATATAGAAATTCGATTGACAATAATTGTCCACAATTATTTGTATTGAATTTTTGTACTGTTTCATACGAATACCAGGTTTGGATTTTGTCATACGTTTTCAAATAATTCACAAGTTTGATAGGTGATCTCAAGTTTCCATAACTATCAAAATAAGACGCTCTATTTTTATTCTTTATGCATGCAGCACTTTCTAGATTCAAAATACCACATTCCTTCACTTTACATTTTTTGGGGAGGTTGTCACGCATAAATACACCTCTTTAATGTGGGGTATTCAATATTTTAATATATTTTAGTATATCGATATTTGAAAGGGGTCTCTGCGAAAATTTTATTTGATTTTTTTTTTATGTTTTTTTTCTTGATAGTGTAATCCACCAATTTTTTTGGGGGGTTTGATAACTCGTGTTTTCTTTTTTCTTTCGGTTCTCTTGATCTCCATTCCAAGTTTCCGTTTACCTTTCATAATTCCACTTACTGTTAGAGCAGCAATTCTCTCTTCTACCGGGGAATCTTTTGCTTCAACTCTCTGCCAAGCTTTATCTGCTAGAGCTTTATCCGCTCGGTGTCGTTGAGGTAAAACAGTTTGTTTGTGAGTATGCGATATCGTGTTCTCGACACGCAGCATCCAATGGATAAATACCAGACTCTCCCCTAGGGATATCAATCAATCTGCTTCAGGTAAAACCAATGTAATGTTGGCTTTACTTGAGCATCCAAATGGAATAATATTTTCAAACGTGTAACTTCATTCCAAATCATTACAACAGCCAAAGTATGAATATTTGAGACAACTATTGGCACCCATGAAAGATATTGGATATTTCGAGTATGAAAGCGATGAAAATATCATTCCTCCTCATGAAAAAGCACCAAATTCGGTCATCATATTTGAAGATATACCATGTGGAAGTCAAACTATGATAAGGGACTATTTCACGCAAGGGAGACATAAAATACAGACTGCTTTTTTATTTTTCAAGGTTATTCATCAATCCAGAACCTATACGTGAGAACGCAAATTTGCTAATTTTATTTAAGCAGGATTCTATGAATTTGAATCATATATATATAATGATCATTGTATGCTGGATATGTCATTTGAGCAATTGAAGCAACTCTGCGCACACTGTTGGAAAGCTCCTTATATTGGTTATTATTTTATTGATAAAGATTGTGAACTGAATTGCGGAAGATATAGGAAAAATTTTGATTCATTCATATATCTATACGATGAATATGCGAATATACTATTTAAAAAATATCCTAAAGACTATGAAGATGAGGATTTGAATAATTATATGGATATTTTGGCTGAAACCAATGCATATCGAAGAAATTATTATCCAAATGAACGTGTGCAGGAAAATGGATCTCAAAATATATAACTATAATAGGGCCATACCTACAAAAACATGGTATAACAAAAACACGACACATCAAGCCATTATATTCTCGTTGTTTTAAGAAACTGAAAACTCTAATAACTAGAATGCGAACGGAAAAGGGGTTGTGGAATAATAATAAAGACGATATAGATTATGTTTATTGGAATAATATCAACAAACTTGTTGATAGATTGAGACTAATGACAGCATCCATGAGAGCTGGTCATACTGGTCATAATAATGAGATACTATCAATAATCGAAAAGTTACGTGAAGCTGAAGTAATTGCATAAATACATCCTCAAATACGCAAAACGAATCATGTCAAAATAATGTCACTCAACAAGTTCGGTTCTCATTTATTCAAGAAAGATGAAACAGAAAACAATATCAAGTTATTTAATCTTTCTGAGGTTGATTAATCTTATGTAATGGTTTAACCATTTATTGGTCGATATGTAGAAGGCGAGACAAATTTTGTTCTAATGCCGGATGGAAAACAATCATATAGATTTCCTTTCGAACAGGGAAACATTTTGTATGGAGAATATTTAAAAAAAGATGTCTCATTGTTAATTAATGGTAAAGGAGGAAAAATAGAAAACAAAAGTGTTAAAAAAACGACTTGATAGCGTTTAGACGTGAAGCCAACAGTAAAATAACAGAATTATATGTCGAATCGCAAATAAAATGTCCTGTATAGATTAAAAGTAAAACAGTTCAATAATGAATACTATCAAAGAAGATGTGGTGAATGGCTACACAAACCAACAATCAGATTTAGTTGAAATGCAACCATATTCAAAAATAAACAAAGGATATAGATATATTTTGGTCATGGAAAAACCACATCTATACCATTTATCATCACCTGCAATGTGTGCACTTACTAATGTTTAAAATGTCTATAAAACATGTCTAATGATTGGATAAATCACATTTTTGATTAAATATTTTATTTTATTTCAAACACCTTTTTATAAATATTTACAGGTATTCACAAATTTTCAACCCTCAAAACTTTAAAATAAGTGTCCAATCACACACATTGATTGTTCTCATCAGAAAGAAACACTTCAGGCAGGCACTGTTTTGATAGTTGAATCCGAAACAAATAATAATAATACAAAAAGGATACATCAGTATAATAATATTATCTGATTTTACATGATAAATTATTAAGCTATGATCCTTTAACAAAATAAGTCAAGAAATAATTGTAATACACATGTTCTCAGAAATGAAAATGACTAGATTGAAGGCCATTTGTGATTGACAGCTCCTTGATTTTGAAATCTTGGGCCAAATTGAAGCCCTGCATGTCTATTGCAATGATTCTCATGATGGATTGATTCTGAAAAAAAATCAAAATTGAAATGAGATAATTTAAACTAGATAGATTTCAATTTATAGTTGCTGAGACTTGTTATTGATAAGAAAACCACATTCAGGCTAAGTTTAGAACTGTTGATGAGAGGAGTGTGACGTGAAAAACACATCCTGTTTGTTGTTGATAAGAAACTGCATTCAGGCTAAATTTAGAACTGTTGATAAGAGTGTGACGTGAAAATCACATCCTGTTTACTGCTGATAAGAAAACCGCATTCAACCTAAATTTAGAACTGTTGATAAGAGTGTGACGTGAAACCCACATCCTGTTTACTGTTGATAAGAAAACCGCATTCAGGCTAAATTCAGAACTGTTGATAAGAGTGTGACGTGAAAATCACATTCTGTTTACTGAAAACCGCATTCAACCTAAATTGGGAACTGTTGATAAGACTGTGTTTGGTGTGATAGGAAACCCACATCTGGTTTAGGTAAAGAACTGTTGCGGTTGTGTGAAAACCACAACCCTGTGGTAAACGATGATGATAACACTTACCCACAATACTCAAGTTCTTCAAGGCTTGAATCATGAACTTTTTTTGTTCATAGAATGTAATGTCATTCCTTAGCTGTTCCAATCGTCTACAGGATTCCTCAATTTTTTCTGCATCTGTTTCGTCCATCTCTCGCATTGATTCTTGGTAATGTGGTACTTTATATCAAACCATGAACGAAAATACAGCAATCTACGAGAGAGTTCATTAACATGCAATAATAAGCCATGAGCCTTATCTGTAACATGCTCATTACCTATTAATTTAACATCTGTGATCTGCTACATATGAAGAAGTTGCTGACGCCTACGATCTGTTTCTGAATACATCAGAGTTCATAGTTTCCTGCAGACCATGAAGCGTCTAGATCAGGAGGGCTATTTAGAAGATGTGAGAAAAGCTTGTTCCTATTGCGAAATAAGAACAGTTGAACAAGATTGTGTTTTACTTATGTGTTCAACCCAGGACCCCCACTCCCCACTTCCCACAGTTCACTTCCCACTCCCCACCCGCACTCAAGTCCCCCACTCAAAACACACACCGAAGACAAAAATCAATCTATTGTTCATTCATTCAGTTAAGTGTTCCTTGTGTGTTTAAGTGTTTTTCAAAAGCCCCACAGATTTTATACAAGATAGTTTTTTTTAACTCGTGTATCATTTGAAATAATCGAGCGTTCTGGTAATTTCTCCAAACCCTAGATACAGTGACTACTGTAGACCAATGAGATTTGCAGGCGATAAAGCCTTTTTGGTTGATTTGTTTTTCGTAGTGTCCTGAAATGCGTGTCGAAAGATAAGATAATGTGTCTTTTCGATTTTCTGAAGCTCTCTCAATTGATGGTTCACCGACAAGCATATACAAACAAAACCAAACAGTCGCAACATGACTGCAAAGCTCTGAAAAACCAGCCATATATTCCATATTCCAATACTGGAAATGTTGGAAGTTACCAAAACAATTATCCAGACTTGGTGATAACCAAAAATGTGCACAAATCATTACAAAATTCTCCAGTTGGGAATTCACAAGGATCAATATTGTCTAATAAAACGATTTTCTGTCAACATCGGAACTTCAGATCATCAATAAGTCAAATGATAATCACTGCAAGCCATTTCAGACGAATAATTATGCTCATAGCATAATTATACATAATTTCTCATGACAAAATATAACTAGCAAACTATTCACACTTTTTAAGGTTTTGAAATGACAATCTGTTTGTCAAAGTCAGCTGATCATAGTGTTCCCCAAGGTTGTATCATGAGCCTACATTGATGACCTCACACGGCCAGCACTTTGGCCTTGTTTTCTAGAAGGTATCTCGATTAAAAGTTCCATGGTTGAAAATCAATTTTTTAATTAACCTGTTTTCACATAAACAGGGTGTTCCAAGAAGTCTGCGCGAGGTCTAACTTTCTTATTTCAAATTGGTACCCTATTTTTTATTCGATATTTGTAGATATATTTGTATATATCCATGATTTCGAATTACTGACGTAAATGTCATGCCATTAAATACTTTCAAAGAGTCAAAGTATTGAAGTATAAACTTGTGTACAGAATTAGTTTTTGAGTCAATAGATTATTTTTGAGAAAGAAGTTATTTTATTTTTAGTTTATGTTTCGGGTATTAATTTGAAATTAGAAAAGTTTTGGTAAATCATACATACATTCAGGTCAATACTTCGAAACCATACATATATTTCACTTTTTATAACAATAAATTGGTATTAATCAATAATTCATAATTATCAAATATCTTTTTAAACATTGAACTTAGGTATAGGATATGCTTCATAGAAAATGTTAAGAATTTAAAGGAGAATCCAAATATCACATAAAAAAATAAGGTATCAATTTGAAATAAAAAAGTTGGACCTCGCACAGACTTTTCGGAACATCCTGTATATGTGAAAACAAGTTCTTTAAAAATTTCATTGCCAACCATGAATCGTTTATTTGGGATACTTTTTTCTAAAACGTCAAATTGAAAAGTTAGAGGGGGGGGGCATTTATAATCGATAACCCTGTATTGTGCTTTCAATTTAATTTGTCACACTTTCAAAAGGCCGTGAAATATTTATTTTTTGAGCTAAAAGGTCGACCAAAAAAAAAATTGTAGGGTTTTTCGTAAAGTTTTGTGCTATTGAGTCAGATATTTTCTCAACTGTCAAATGTCAAAATTATTGACATAACTCACTTTTTTTTAAATGGCACACCCTATATTTCATTACATATTTAGAAAGGCGTCTGTTTTCTGATCACGAAAATATAGCACACATGCCCTTACTATTCACTAGTTTAGCGCAAATTAGTATAAAAAATATGATCAAGATTGTAATTTTTTAACATGAAGATACACGAGTCCAATCATTTGTTTCCAATAACTGTCAGGGCTGCACTCGAAAATGTCAAACGTTATACGTGAGTTTACAGTAAGTTGGTGAAAATAAATAAATACGTATACTTCTTGATTTGAGTAAATATTTATTTAAATATGGAAGATTTTCTTGGTTGTGAATACAGCATTTTAACTGTATTCACAAACCAGAAAATCTTCTATATTTTAATAAATATTCAGAACAAGAACTATGAAAGTTATCGGTAACAAAATAAAACGCCTGTATATTACAATTTTAATCAGATTTATACCAATTTCCCCCAAACTATTGAATAGAAAGGGCATGTGAGCTATATTTTCGTGATCAGAAAAAAGACATCTTTCTACATATGTGATGATATATAGGGTGTGCCATTTGAAAAAAAAGTATTTTATGTCAATAATTTTGACATTTGACAGTTAAAAAATATTTGACTCAATAGCACAAAACTTTACGAAAAACTCTACAATTCCATTTTTTGGTCGACCTTTTAGCTCAAAAAATAAATATTTTACAGCCTTTTGAAAGTGTGAGAAATTAAATTAAAAGCACTGTATACAGTGATCTGCATAAATCCGTTGTACAAAATGCAGGACAAATTTGCGAAAACTACGTCCACACACGCATATATTTTTATCGGGCACAAGATTTTGTGGTAAATGCGACACACAATGTAAGTTCCTAATGATGTGTAAAAACCTATTATTACATACAGGAATGTATAGTTTCTTATAACTATAGAATAACATAGTTAAGATTTACTCATAATGTCAAAAAAACGTTCCTCCACTTTCCTGAAGAATTATCTGCTGTAAGAAATATCTAGCTGAGAATTGCCCATGCTATGGAATAACAAACAACGCAAGATATTTGAAAATCCCTCGAAAATCTTCGAATAAGTACTGCAACATTGTTATCATGTGGGAGCGGGAGCTACATCTAGTCACAAGTAACCGGAGAATGTAATATCCTCTGAATACATTATTCAAAGGTAATATCGATATTATTGGAAAACCTGGCAACTACTGAAATTTGATTGGTGCTAAAAACTGCGGGAAATTCAAATAAACGGAATCCGCACCAAATTTCTGGGAATAAGTTTTTTTTTTTTCGTTTAAAGCAACCTCGTCTTTCATTAGTATATTGAACGTACTTCTTCTCCAGATAATTGAGATATTTGAATTCGATTGCGTGGAAATGACCTATCGATTATGGCGGGACCAATAATACGAAGTGACCTCAAAGGTCGGCCTTATAAAACCTACCATTCTCAAGACGATTTTGTGTGACTTTGTGGATTAGATAGAATAACTTAGCATCTCATTTCTCCACAAAGTTCCAATTTTGGCGGTTTGTGGTAATCTAACATAAAAGCGATTAAACAGCTATAAGTTAAACGTATGAGAAGTACTACGGTGCGTTTTTTTCAAGATGGAACATAGGGATTCTTATGTTGAATTTTCAATCTCATGTTAGCATTAGTTCTATTCAAAGTACACAACTGAAACTTGCCGTGGTTTGGTGCTTGAAGATTATGTTAGTTCATCAATTATTTGGAAAGATACTCAAAAAATGCTTTGAATCATTGGCAAGTAATACTTTTCACATGCCTTGTACATGACGGTGACAACCAATTTTCCGACGTGTCTATTGGTATTGGTATTGGTATGGGTGAGGGGGCAAACCACTGCCCAGCGAGTAGGCCTCAAAGGCCATTCTCGCCAACCCCAGGACCATTGCAGTTCCAACAAAGTTGATGATGGAGAACATCACCTAGTGATATATTTGAACTAGCGGAACCAATTAATTTGGGCTAATTATTCAAACTTTTCGACTGTCAGTGATTATTAATACTGCAGTCTACTCAGTAACGTTAGCCAATGAGAGTACCACTAAATGTCGAACAGAAATAGTTTCCGCTCACCTCGGGATTTGAACCCGATCATCGCGTACTACCTCTTTGGTGACTTTTGTCGAATGGCGCCTCAGACGGCGCCTTAGACCACTCAGCCACCTATTCGCTTCCGGCGTGTCCAACTTCATTGTCAATTTTTTTAAACGTGGAGTGGATTATTGTCCTGATAATGGTCAAATGAGAAAAGATTCCTGTCTGGAGGACAGGACAGGACCTCCAGTCAATAATCTACTTCCATTTTTTTTAAACAAAAAATGTTATTTTATTTTTATATCGTTCTGGATACTGTTTGGCCGTGAACACTTTAAATAGTTCATCTAAGAAATAGTGTTTGTTTTTTAATATACTATTAGAAATAAATGTGATTACAATTTCACAATAAAGTTATTGGTTGACAGTGATTTATACAAGGCATATGAAAAAGAACTACTTTCCAATCATTAAAAGTATTATTTTTTAAACTTTTTTTCGAGTTATTCTGTGCTAATTGAAAAAATCACAAAGTCTCTGAGCACCTAAGTTAATTCATGGCAAGTTTCAGCTGTCTACTCTCAATAGAACTACAGGTAATATGGGATTGGGAATTTAACATGAGAAACCCTATGTTCCGTCTTAAAAAAAACGTACTGTATACTTTGTTAGTGCGGATCGAGGCAACACTAAATTCTCGACCTTCATATCCTATCTGATGTACATGATTTATCCCCACTTACCTCTGCTTACCTTTTAATTGGTCAATCATTCATAACCCCGCCAGATCCATTGCTTGAGGATGTCAAAATAGATAGATTATTACGATACCAGTCACTCCAGCAGATCAACAAAAGTTTTTGAAAGCGATGGTCCAGTTGCTTTTTGGCAGAGCTACAACGGAGATCCAAGTAGAAAATTAGAAGGCAAAACATTGAGGTCGGTGAGTCAGTTGTCATCAAAAACTACAATCGACGGACAAGTTCGAGTTGCGACGCGACGATACGACTGTTCGTATTGAATGGGACTTTCAAACGACGTATTTCGAAAATATGCTCACTTCCTCTACCCAGCGATGTCTGTTTCATTTGAACGTGCCATCCAAAGGAGGGGGACAGGGGTATGATACGTGAATCTCATTGCATAACGCAGTGCAAGATTAAGGTTAATTGATATGTAGAGGTTGCGCCGTAACTAGAGAATCGGAAATCCACGAACGTTGAACCGAATCGATCCAATATTGGTGACGTCACCGAGCTCCATTATTGACGTTCCCGTCATCGGTGTGTCATCTCAATGTCATAACATATCCGTATTTCAGGGTATTGAAACTTTTTTTACCGAGTGTCGGCCGTTATTAAACGTGTTTGAGGGTTATTACACAGCTTTTGGTATACAGTGAAATATCTTCTAATTGTTAAGAGTGAACCACATTTTATCTTTTTTTAAATGTGTATTTGAATTTCGTAGCCGACTCACGTCATTTTTATCTGATTTCTGATTCGTCCGATACCCGAACGTATAACGACGCAACCTTATTACTATTATAGAGGACTGTAACTAGGAGAGGAATCGAAATGCATAAAAGTGTTCCAGATTTCAAATTGTGATTCAGCTTCAATTGTTACCCCCCAGATGGCGAAGAGTCGTTAGCGCTTTCATGTCAAACAAAATTGTCACCTAGGTAACATGAATGAAGCAGCGTTATGAATGCTCTATCAGAATGCAACAATTTTTATCAGCTAGGTTGCATCAAAACTCCCACTATCTGATGATAGTAGATATGATAAATATATTTTTTGTCATACATTATTCTGAAATTTCAAGAATTTTCATTTTTTTTATTGCATTTATTGATAGAGAACAGTGTGACGTCATACCCTTAATTGACAACAGTCATCATCAGAACAAAACATGGGCTTGAGACACGACGCTGCAACGATTCAGCATCATTTTTTTGCCTTATAGAAAATGCGCTGCTATTTAGAATGTGCAGTGGAAATTTGAAAAAATTGAATGAAATTGTGATGAAGGTCTCTTGACAAATAACTGACAAGCCATAAACGTTACCATGACAAGGAATAAATAAAAGCGCTACTAGCAACAGCGCCCTCAAATGAACTAGCAAAAAAGAGGGACAGAATTTCAGGGATATTCGTCTCCTAGTTATAGTCCTCCATACTTTTTACTAATAATTAACCTTGATGCGAGATTACTAGATTGAGATGGCTCTATAGTTACTCTATATTATTCATTTGCTTGAATATTTGTATAAGTATTGCGTGAGTATTGCAATTAATGCAGTTGATAGAAATTGCCCTGTTTAATAATTAAAAAGATACAGTTCGCTACGTTGAAGAGTTGCTGCAACACCTGCCCATAGCGAAACGATAGAATTGGTCACATGTTTTGAATTATCTCACGTGATCTTTCGATCGTTTTCCTTTGTTTGATCATGCAGTTTGTTTCAATTATTTTTGGGTTATGAGCAGAATTTTCAGTTTTAAAGATTTAGGTGTGACAAATCGCAGTTGGATTTGACAAATGTCACAACAATAACAAACGATTGAGGTTTTCAAATATTCAAATGAATTTGAAATTGGAGGTTATTTTTACAATTCTTCCAAAAATCCTTCCAATATATGATATTTGGTGTTGTTGTTCAGATTGTATTTTGACGGTATATAAGCTTCATTAGGTACAGATTTGGTTTATTTGAACGAAATTTTCTGTGGCAACCTGAGCCTCATCTGTGTTACATTTTTCCAGGTCTCTTGAGTTGTTCCTGGACCTGATGATTTTCGGTCGGCGTACCCACTATATCTTTCTCATCATCGCTTAATGCATTGATGTTATATAAATCCATTTCACTCTTCTCTTCTTGCACATATTCACTGTGATTGGAAAAAATATTCAATTTAGTATTCTAGAATTATTTTTCGAAGATGAAGGAGGCAAACCTCACAAATGTCAAAATAGTCATATTTTCCTTTGGTTGTATGAGAAGTAACGTTTTCACTAGTCAACTTAACCTATGGTTAACCTCAATAGTAAGCTTTACTATCGAACGCGAAACAGTGTATCAACATCAGCTCAAGGTAAGCTCATGACCATATTATATTGTGATATTGTGAAACTCTAGGTTAGGGAGTGATTGTCTATATATACATGTGTTTATATGATGAAGTCATGTTATTTTTGATCGATCAACAGCGAACTGATGTTTCGTCCACTCATCATGAGACACCCTGTATAATTTTTGTCTTCAAATACCTACCTATTCATTTTCCATGTCAAAAGTCTATGGAACCTAATCATCAATTAACTTCACAGAAAAATCAATATTGTCACGTAAGGTGTTCGACTGGCCCTTCAGCTGGACCCACAACACCTGTCGTGCTCTAGAGGAACGTAGCTGAATCGAACAGTTGAGAAATTCCGAATAGGCAACTTCCATTCATTATCGTCTATGGTATATCCCATCTTTCTCCACCATAACACTAGGACAAGCATGTTCTTAGAGGCTGAGTGGGGTTTCAATACTCAGGATGAGAGGGGTTACACTACTCACAATGGAGAGTATAGTTAGCTACGCGAACCACTGACTGTCATCTTGCTGAACGTGTCTATCAATAGCGACAAAACTGCTTGGTCAGCGATTCCTCTAGTTGCAAATTAGGTGGATTTACACCAAGTATATTTGCCTCCAATACTAATATGACAATAATAAATGTCTACAAAATACATAAGTATTCAACGGTTTCTCCACATTGTCTTTCGTCACTTTTCTTTTCATTTCAGAAGATCAAGTTTATTTAATAGAATCTAGTTCAGTAATGATTGCCTATTTCATGTCACCCTCACAACTGCTGTCACCTTATTCACAAATGCATGCTGCTTAGTAGGATTCAACTGACAGTAAAATAAATAATTACTTCACCGAAATAATGTCTATCTTCCTCCTTTAAAAGCGGAACTAATAAACTCACTGAGAATGCATTTGTTCGTTGACATTTTTCGTTGGAGGACATCGCCTGACATTACTAAAAATGACGACGGGGAAAAATCAAAATTGAAATTTACAGGTGCATATTACGCCAAAGTCATTATCGCGATTAATTCTATTCAAATCATTGAGCGTTATTCTAAGAATTGAAGTTAAAATCCTGTATTATCTTTTCTGGATTCAATATACAGTGTGGACAATTTGTTTTCGAGTCACCATGAAAAAAAGTATATTATTCGACCGCTTTGACTCGAGTTTTTTTTTAATTTGTAGAACTTGACAAACTGTATCTTCTTGCCAAAAAAAGGTTCGCTCATACAAAATCCAAAGCCTTCTTTGTCAGTTCTCAGAGGCAAAATTTCGACAACCACATTAGCGATTTTTTTTGAAAAAATCTGTGCACACCATTGGATTCGGTATTCCTCAAAACGGGCTTATGCCAACTTTTATTAGAAAGTATCACGTAGTTACTATTTTGTATAAAAAAAAGATTTATTTTCAGTAAATCGTTGTTTCAAAGTACTCACCAAGTGTGAGTCAGGCGTTTGCGATGCAGCTACAAAGAAGCTCATCATTGTATCGTCTCCAGTAGGATGGCAGAGTGATTGAATTCTTCTTAAGCCAGGAAAACACCTAGTGAACGTTGCAGTGCGTTTGTGCTCTCAAGCGTTGCCGAGAATTCTCTTTATCCGTTTGCCAGATGTGTACGGTCATTTGCGGAGAACGCGAATGACTGAAAATGCTAGCAACGCGAACGAACGCAAACGAACGGCATCGTTCATAATATAATGACCGATTAAAATTAGGTACATATTCATTCAAAATTCAGGAAATTGATTTTTTGGAAAACGCTTGGACACGTCGATTTTCATTTTTGGATGCGTTTATTTTTATTACAAATTTATCGATACAGGATGAACCAAAAATAAGTTACGATCATCAACTTCTGTTTTTGAATGCAAACATGTGTTGTTTATCTCATTTTTGAATTCTTCGTGAAATTCTGAGTATTTCTTCTGATCTAACATACCCCGTTTTCGAGAAAAAGGAATTTTTAATTCATAATTTCAATTATTTCACAACTGGTTGATGCTTTTATTATTATTTCATAGTTGAAAAATTAAATTGAATGTTTATTCAGCAATGTAAATGAATGATAACCAACTAAAAAAAAACATATTCGCGTAGTTAACTAGTGTTTATATTGCTGCCTCTTGCCGTTGAATTTAAAAATAGGGAACCACGCGATTCTGTAGTAGTTGCTTATTTTTCACTTGCTGATTAGACATTCGATTAAATTATTGAACCAATAAGATCATCAACCTGATTAAATTAAAGTTTTATGGATTAAATGGGCCATTTTTCCGAAAACGTTTGAGAGAATTTAAAAATGAAATGAGAAACAGGTGTTTCCATTTGATAAAAAGAAGTTGATAGTCGTAACTCATTTTTGATGCACCCTGTATACATGAATTTGCTATTGGGAAAACCGCATCCAAAAACAATAATCGATGTGTCCGAGCGTTTTTAAAAAAATCAAGACCCCGAATTTGGAACGAATTTGTTCCATATGTTAGCCGGTTACTGTATGTATACATACACGACGCATGATACTAAAACAAACAAGATATGATCGCGCGCAGGTTTCGTTGACGTCATTGCGTGTCCGAACCTCAAAATTTAGAGGTTACCTAGGTAACTGGATTACCATGATACTGAAACAAACAAGATAAACTCTCGCACATCCCTCTTTAATCAAAATCAAATCAAAAATGTACTTTATTGTCTCAGAATAAAAATTTCCAGTGACAAAGCATCCTAAAGCTAACTATCTACATTTAGTTGATGAGAACAAGAAAAAATACTACATCTAATAGCTACCTTAAAACGTAACTTATATAATAACACTAAATAACAGATACATTCTCAAGACAAAACATCTTCAAAGAATTCATCAAGACTGCAGTAACCCTTTTCCATCAAAAGAGACTTCAGTTTTTTTCTAAATTGTACCACAGATGAACTATTTCTAATTGGAAGAGGCAAGTGGTTAAACATCCTTCTACCATCATACAAAAATGATTTCATAATCAGAGTCCTAGATGGTATAGGCAGTGGGAGGTTTTGGGACTGGCGCGTTTCACGCACAGAACATGATCTTCGAATGAAGTTCCTTCTCCTGTATATGTGAGTACAAGTCTCAAGAATGTAAAGACAGTACAAGAAAAAAATCTTCTGACTTATAAAATGAGGCCGACAGGTCTCTCTCCCGCCTGCTGCCACCATGTAACGCAGCGCTCTCTTTTGCAGCACGAAAATCATGGAGAGCAAATACTGACTACTAGCTCCCCAAAAAGGAATGCCATACCTCAAATAGGATTCAAAAAGGGCAAAGTAAACAGTGCGTGCCACGGCTGGACCAAGATCTCTACTAGTGGTCTTGATTGCAAAACACGCAGAAGAAAGCTTTATACCAAGATTAACAATATGATCCTTAAAGGATAACTCATCATCTAGCGTAACTCCCAAGAATTTTGCCGAGCGCCTCGCCGGAAGATGAATGCCATCCAACATCAGCCCCTCAACATCATACTTAAGACCCAAAATGTAGGTTTTGCTCACATTTATGGACAACCTGTTGGAATTGAACCATTGTCTTATCAAAATAAAATCACTGGAGACATCATTCCTGAGATTCTCAATCGACCTATTGCGCCAAACAATAGATGTATCATCCGCAAACAATGTAAACTTGCCCGAAATATTCAATTTGCCCAGATCATTTATATATAACAAGAAAAGAAGTGGTCCCAGTACAGAACCCTGCGGCACACCACACTTCGTATTTAAATAAGCAGATTTTGCACCAGAAACCAGCACACGCTGCCTACGGTCTCCGAGATAAGAGGAAAACCAAGAGAAGGCTGAACCTCTGAAGCCATATCGCTTAAGCTTTGCCAGAAGTATTTCATGATCCACACAGTCAAAAGCCTTGGATAGATCACAAAAAACCGCTGCCGCAACCTCTCCCTGGTTAAGGCCAATATAGATGTCCTCCATAAGGTCGAAGATAGCATCGTGTGTTCCCACAGAGCTCTGGAATGCAAATTGCTCCGGGATTATTATGTTGTTAGCTCTAAGGAATTTCCATACCCTTTCCTTCACAATTTTTTCAATTAATACACAACAAGGATATTGGACGGAAGTTACTGGGATCGTTGGGATCGCCACCCTTGTACAAAGGGATGACCAAAGCTGACTTTAGGCATGAGGGGAAGGTGCCCTTTGACCAGCTGTCATAAATAATATCAGCAAGGACCTCCAAAGCTGCTTCAGGCAATTTTGAAAAGATGACAGCTGACATCTCATCCTCCCCTGAAGAGTATTTGTTTTTCAAGTCACGAATAGCATCGAGGACCTCATGAACCAAAACAGGAGGAAATGAGAAAGAATCTGCAGCCGAAACCTCATTCACAAACGATAATGGATTGATCGGAGAAGACAAATCCTTTGTTAGGGATCTTGCAATGTTACAGTAGTATGTGTTTCATTTGTCGGGATCGATAGGAGTGTTTTGCATACTCTTTCTGCCGGAGCGGTTGCATATCTCATCAACAATAGTCCAACACTCCTTTTAGAAGTCATCACGTGACCTACGTTAAAGCTTTACAATCAATGTCACGCAGGGACGTCATGCGTGAGCCAGTTCAAATTTTGACCAGCAAAAATGGTAACTAGGTAACGATATGGATGTTTCAAATACAACCTCACTTTTGGCTTGCGGGGATGACATGCGAGGCTTGGTTCTAATTTCGTCCAGCAATTGATCATATCTTGTGTGTTATTTGTATCATGTAGTGGACGCGTATTTTCTTATTTTAATTTTTATCGTGACTTTGTCAAAAGAGGTTCAAATATTGTGGTGTTGTTTTCAAGAACTTTCGTTTGAATATCGTGTGTGATATTGGAGATCATGAGTAAACGTGAAAACCAATAATTATTGATAGCCAGTTCCTCCTGCTTAATTATAGGTGAACTTTTGAAACGGAAACAAAAAACTATTTGAGTTAACGATTCTCACATGACCAAGATGAATAGCGGTGTATTTTAAATAAATAGCGGTGTATTTTCAAGAAATCACCTACACTTACGACTGTATGACTACACTGTACCTAGTCTGGTCCTGGTCTCTATTATTACCGTCAAGTTTTTTTCTGACGATCACACCGACGCGACGGTCACCTGCAATCAACACGTGCAGGCATAATTTGGCTTTCACTTCCACCTGAGACTAGCGCGAATGGATGGAACACAATATGGTCATCCCTCGACCCTTCATATGCTTTATCTTGTTCTGTGTATGAAGATCCAACAATGGTCAAAACTTATCATCACATAGTTTCGACATGTTTTTCTTCAGAGATATTTGAATATGCTATGCTTAAGACTCAAGGTGAGACTCCACCAAAATGGCCTTGGCCTGTGAGCGGCAGTACATGCCACAAGATCTCGCTGTGTGTTTGCGGCGAAAATGAATCCGACTCCACTAGACTGGGCAGTTGTTGCTGCTTGACTTGCTCGAAGTCCATATTTCTCATCCGGAAATATTGAAAATTCTTAAAATGGAGAGTAAACATCCATGTGATTAAAGAGGTGATGATAACGTGATGATAGGGAATGAAAGACCAGCTCATCTATTTCAAGGTCTAGTTGAATAAAAAATATAGGTTATCTAACATAAAATTCTCGGGTTCTCCAAAATGACTCGATCGATTTTCGTGAAATTCTGTGGGCATACCGGTTAGGTCTGCGAATCGGACAACATCTACACTGCCAAGCATAAAATCCGGGCCACCCCATAGTTTGCAATTTTTTTTGAAATTTGAAGTTTTCGCGGATTGTTTTGGGTTGTAGCATAGTTTGCTTTCATTAGACGATGATTTTATCATGATGCTTGAATAAAAACAGAGTCTTTGTTATTTTATTCAAAGTTCGGCAAAAACAGGTCCATCACACAAATTCCTGAAAATCATAATCAGCATATTGGTGCATTCCATGGGTGTTTTTATCTCTCAATTGCGAATTTTTTGCGTTAATATTGATGTTATTGAAAAGTGAACTGGTCATAAATCTTGTTGTTGCGGCACAAATTGTGGCAGCCCTAAAAGATGGCCAAGGTCAAACGGTTGCGGCAGTGTTCCTTCGAAATCATCTGCAAGAGGTGAGAGCTGTGAATATAAGCGAGTGGACAGTTAGGAGGCGACTGGATTATCACCTCGAACTAGGACTACTGGACCGTCGCTTTCTCGTAACACCGAACGACAACACTGAATTTTGCACGAGAGCACTTGGTTTGGACAATAGACGATTGAAGTCAGGTATTGTTTGCCGATGAATCGCGATTTTGTCTTACAAGCTCAGATAGACGTGTAAGAGTGTGACATCGTAAAGGCGAAAGATATGCTGGAGCATGTATCGCCGAACGACTTCCAATTGATGGAGGCTCAGTCATGACATGGGAAGGCATATCGTTTCATGCTCGCACGGAGCTGGTTTTTTTTCCAGAATGGGACTTTGCGTATAGGTATTTAACCAACATTCTGGAAGATCATGTTGTACCGGTTTTCTTGAGCAACACGGAACATTTATGCATGATAATGCACGTCCACACTCTGCTCGATTGGTTACTGCCTATCTTCATGTGGTTCAAATCAGGCGATTTGTTTGGCCTGTACGAAGTTCACACCTCATCCCCATGGAGCATATCTGAGATGAGATAGGGGGACGTGTACGGAGACATATGCCGGCCGCCAGAAACTCTAGAGACCTTCGCAACATATTGGTGCAAGAATGTGACAATCTTCCGCAGGATGTTATCCAAAATATAATCCTAAGCATGCCTCGTCGTTTGCAAGCTGTTATCACTAGTATAGAAGGAAATACCCGCTTTTTTTGCAATTGGCAAATAGAAATTTTTTGTTCGCATTATTTTCAATAAAATAAAAAAAACAAACGTCGCAATTTTTATTTTAGCAATCATGATAAAATCATAATGATAGCAAACTATGCTACACTCCAAACCAAGCCACGAAAACTTCAAATTTCAAAAATGATTGTAAATCATGTAGTGACCCGGAAAAGAAAAAGAAAAAGAAAAAGAAAAAGAAAAAGAAAAAGAAAAAGAAAAAGAAAAAGAAAAAGAAAAAGAAAAAGAAAAAGAAAAAGAAAAAGAAAAAGAAAAAGAAAAAGAAAAAGAAAAAGAAAAAGAAAAAGTAAAAGTAAAAGAAAAAGAAGAACAAAAACAAAAAGAAAAAGAGAAAGAAAAAGAAAAATAAAAACAAAAGGAGATGAACATTTTATCAGCATTCGCTATTCTCTTCCATTTATTGACAATCACAGTTTTTTTTGTCATTGAGGCATGTTCTATTGGTACGTACAAAACATAAACCCGCGTTCAAATTATTGAATAAATATTTGCCTTGAGTGGTGAATGTAAATGAGAATCGATAAGTAAAAAGTAGTTTTGTATAGGTAAATGTTTCAGAGCATATAATTTGTAATTATAAACTTTTGTTTTATAAAAACTAATAAATCGGAAGTTTGTTATTTTATATTAACTTACAGACAGGCGAGCGGAGTCGCGGATTGTCAGCTAGTCATGTATAAAAAACGGAATACAAACGCAAACGACATACCGTTAGGTATAAATATTAAGTATTAAAAAAAAAATCGCTTTATCGCACTGGCCAACTAGCAGCCGGACAAAATCCCTTTGATCTTTACCGACAATTGGCCACTAGCGAAATCATGCCGTCAGTAGCGATAGGATGATTGTTCTAGATTTTTCCGCAGCAAAAAGCGGCGTGTTGTGTCGCCGGCACGTGCCGGCAGTTTGGTCGAGTCTCGCCTTTATGCCTTTTTTCAACACTGATATATGATCCTCTTGTCGACATGATTTTAGAGCAGGAAAATTCAAGTCAACGGCAATTTTGGCCATTCTGGATAAACACCCTGTGTAAATGAGGATATTTTGTGTGCTGAGATGGCGTTTGACTGTGTTGATCATCATAGTAATATGGTTTCGTGACAGATAAGCATTATTGTGTTGGTGGGAGGATTTTGACCTGGCATCGGGGCTTCTGCTAATGTTTATTCAGCTGTAGTTGAAAAAAGTAGATGTGCTTCCATAAATGTTGCAGCAGAAGGAGCAGTCGAATAGCTGAAAACTTAGTTCCTCAACAACAACAACAACCTCTTCTTCATTATTTGAACATTTATAAGACACATTTTATGATTTTCAATACAAGACTCGTCAGACTCGTGCAAACCTGAACTTTCATAAAAGGGACAACGTGCTATTTTTATCATAATTGATTAGCCACTCTTTTCAGAACAAGAAAGGTTGTCATGATTTTTTTTCTGAAACCAAAAATAACGGAGCTATTCTTATTTTTCTCAATCAATTTATAAACGTCAAAGTAGCAAGTTTCAATGAATTAATTTTTTCAAGATGAGCTTAACAAACAAAATACGTTTAGCACGATATGATAAGTTGAATAGCAAATATGGTAACCAAAATGTATTATTTTGTCAAAATTTTTAATTTCATGGCAAAGTTTTCAAAAAATAAAAGGCATTACTCAATAGTGCCGACTTAATCGGAGGCACCCTGTATATAGATTTTTTTCAAGCGTTTAAATGAGATTTAGTTCAATATTTTGAAGAAGGATGAAAAAAAGTTTCAAATTTGGTGTACATCAAAGTGGCTCCTAGTTTTTCCGAACGTGCTGGTGACAAATGATAGTTTGCAGGACAACGAAAATCAATAAGAATTGAACTGAGACTCTGTTAACGTTCACGTCTTTCAACAGACTGAAATTAATTTATCTAACGCATGATAGTTATAGGTGTCATTATTGATGTGATTTTGTACAAGTTAAGTCTCAAATAACACACTAGTGTGTTATAATAATTCATAACTTACTGGTCACTAGCGAGCTATAGATTCTAACTCACGTTTCCGTGACAACCAAACAAACAATAACCTATTTTGATCAAAATGTAAACATGTCACTGTCTAGTCATGCTGACACTGGAACTTATATTATTAATAATGATCTAAAAAAAGAACGATTTTCTTGATTTGTTGGATAAAATATTGTATGGCAGTCGTGCGTTATGTTCCACAACTCACTTGAGAATTTATCTTTCTCGCGTGACCTATTTTCAACACAACGTAGTAGTACCATGAATAACTATCATGACAATTTGACACGCTTGAGGTAATGTTTAGGTTGACATTGTCATATTGTCAAGGGTAGCCGACGTTACCACACGTTTCATTATTTCGTATTATTTAACGTAGGATAATCGTCAGGCAGTGCTGGGTAAAAGTCAAGTTTGGTTTCGAAAAGATGTGGAAAAAAATGAGTACAAGTGAGACGGTGTTCAATATCAGTTGTTGGCTTCGAGTTTTAGTTGGTTGATTTATATTATGATGTGCGTGTGAGGTATCGAGTTATTTGAATTCAAGTGTTGAAGATTTCTTTAATTCAATTTTGGTGAGTGAAATTTTGATAATGGAGGATTCGAAAGTATTAATCTGAAAAAGAAGTAATTTGAAACATAAATTGACCAGTTTTATTACCTTTATCACACCAATAGAGAATAATTTCAAAGAAGGAAAAGCCTTGGAGCCATAAGTGATACACGCAACACGACTAGGAGTTGAGAAGTTGACGGAGACATATCAAGAGTACGATGAAGTGCAATAATCGATCGAAGTTAGTTGCGAAAAAAACAGATTTGGAGGTCCATAACAAGATGAATTCACATTGAGATAAACCAGTCAATATGCAAGTGCAAAAACAATTCTGGAGAGCCTGGTGCCAAGTACAGAGAATTCCTCAAAATAAATAGATTTGGAAGAGTTCAAGGCAACCCAATTACTACATTGGTGAATATGAAGCTCCCGCCTATGGAGTTTCCTGTTTTCAATGGAGTCTGTAGTAAATGGTTGAAATATGAAGAAACATTCCAATCTTTAATCCACTGCAACTCATTGAATCAAATTAAAAAGTTACATTTACTGAAGGCATCATTAAGTGATTCAGTCATGAAAGTAATTCAAAGTTTGGAGTTCTCTTCACAAAACTACGCAGAAGCCTGGGAGTGTGAGAGATTTGATACTTCTCGTTTGTTGGTGGATAATCATTTTAAGGCAATATTTATCATAGATTCCCTGACTATAGAGTCGGTTATGGGATTAAGGATTGTGATTGATTCAATCAATAAACACCTAAAGTCTTTGAAAGGCCTGAGATTGACTTTGAAACATTGGGATGCGTAGTTGATATTATGTCATCACGATGAAACTGGATAAGGCTAAATCAAGATGTTGAGAGCAGAAGTACGATTACAATCACAAGGAATTGCCGAAGCTTGTAGATCTGTTGGAGTTTTTGAATCACCGAGCTGAACCGTAAAAGGTCTGGAACCGTAAAAGGTCTAAACATAGGTTGAAAGTCAGTCAGTAGATGAGCAATGTGATTCCGACAGCAATTTTGGTCATTTTTACATGAAAATTCCCGTAAGAAAATCGTAGGTCGATTCTGCATTTTTTGTACCGTTCAAGGTCTTCGAGCGACGACGCTGTGGGCGTGGTTGATGTTGACATGACAACTTTGACAAATTTCATTTTGACAGTTGACAGCTTTGACATATATCATTTTGACAGTTGACAGATGTCATTTTGACATGACAGATCATTTTGACAGTTGACGGGTTGTGATTTTTTTGTAGCTTGATTCCCAGGATCGGTGTGTGTGTGTGTGTGTGTGTGTGGAAGGTGATTTTATTCTCACCAAAGCCTGAAAAAGATTTTCCGATAGCGAGATTGGAACCCTGGTATGTACCTACCCTGTGGATTTGTACGTGACTGCCTTAACCACTGAGACAACGAGACGTTATTAATTTATATCTACAGGGTCCTTCATTAGTGCGTCGGGCAATCCTAGCGTGGTTATTTACAAAAGTAGAAAAAAAAGTTTTATACAAAAGTTGTAGAATGTGACTTTATGCATATTTTAAAGATATTTTCAAACATACAGGGTGCGTCACAAAAGTATGGCACGAAAAAGTATGATTTTTTTAAATGGAACCCCCTGTATATTAATTGATATTTCAATTCTTTCTTCAATTTGGAACACAAATTGTGACACAACTAATGTTCCTAAATTCAACCGTTATCGAGATATCGCGTTTTAAAAATGGCATTTTTGTAACTTTGACATGCTATTAAACTCAAACTATTCAAGTTAGAGAAAAATGGATT
Source organism: Orchestes rusci (assembly GCA_958502075.1). NCBI lineage: Eukaryota > Metazoa > Arthropoda > Insecta > Coleoptera > Curculionidae > Orchestes > Orchestes rusci. The sequence goes on from OY293304.1 coordinate 38,912,853, forward strand.
GCACATTCCTATCTTAACTTTTCAAGAGCTATTCAAGGAGATTAAATCCATTATTGTGGAAAAATGTCAAAATGTGCCGAAAAAAGTTGACAGTTGACGTTACCTTCTATCCAAATGACAGAAGAGCTCTTGAAAAGTTAAGATAGGAAAGTGCAAACCATTTTCCTCTAACTTGAATAGTTTGAGTTTTATAGCATGCCAAAGTTGCAAAAATGCCATTTTTAAAACGCGATATCTCGATAACGGTTGAATTTAGGAACATTAGTTGTAGCACAATTTTTGTTCCAAATTAAAGAAAGAATTGAAATATCAATTAATATACAGGGGGTTCTATTTAAAAAAATCATACTTTTTCGTGCCATACTTTTGTGACGCACACTGTATGTTTGAAAATATTTTTTAAATATGCATAAAGTCACATTCTACAACTTTTGTATAAAACTTTTTTTTCTTCTTTTGTAAATAACCACGCTAGGATTGCCCGACGCACTAATGAAGGACCCTGTATAATCAAGGTACTGTTGTTTCTACCTGGTTGTTGTTTGTATAGATGACGCGTACTATTGATTAAATTATTTGATCGTTCGCTATCAGAATGACGGCGTGAGATGTTTGAAGTAGGTGAGCTGATTTTTAGGTGAAGTGTTGGGTTATGGTTGCGGGGAAGCGGGGTGCGGAGATTAGGATGTGGAGTGCGGTGCGGTTGGGAGATCAATATGTTTGCATTTGTTTTTGGAAAGATAAGACCAGTCGTTGGCACCAATTTGTTCTGCGATTAAGAGTGATGAAGTCAAGCTCCTTCATTGATTAGAGTAGGGTTTTCATTTTTTCGCATTGCTAAATTTGAGAAGAGTAGCGAAATTTTGATAAATAATTCTTCCCCTGAGTACGTTAGATCAATCATCATCAAGAGCAGTACATACTCGCTACTCGCCATATACAAAACGAGCACTTCCCGAAACAAATACAAGACAGCTACTACATCATTGGAAAAAAATATTTAAAGTACAAAAGCAACGTGAAGACATTCTCTACTCACCTTGTTCTACATATTATACCCTACGGGCAAATAATAAAAAAAAAAGCTTCGGTATGTTCATCAATATATTTAACCATATAATCAAAATTCAAAATCAATATAGTTTATTATACGATATGTAGTTTCATAAAAAAACTTGATCTAGCGTGATTAAATAATCACAACTGTATATAACTATATAAAAAAATTAACAACTTAACCTATTTATATAAAACATTATGCGGGGTCCATAATGGAACGATGTCCATGAGGCAAAGTCAGAACTGAGTCTTTCAACAGATGCCTTTTATTGTCATATGAACTCAACGCAATTTTTGTCTGCCTAATTGTAAATAAATCATGTCTGCTTTTTGGAAATATGACTCCAGACACTCAACATAATCTTCGAATGTAATTTTATTCTGGACAACATTTATTTTTCACTCCTTTGCTCTTTTTCGTTACACCCTTATCACGCAAATATTTGATAATAACATCTTTTTCGACCCCCTTTTCCATCTTAGCCCTAATCAGATGCAATTCATCATCCGAATAAAGTAGTTTCGTAGCATACATTTTAGATCGCAATCCAACAAATTGACTCATAATTCGCCCATTATTTTCATCATTCATAAAACCCAAAACTTTTTTGTTAACTAATGGAATGTTGTATGAGTTGTTAGAGGGATAATCAGAAGTGTCAAAATACTTATGACAATCCAGTCGAATTATATCATATCAACATCAATCATGATGTGGGTATTGTGGGTAAGTGTTATCATCGTTCACCGCAGGGTAGTGGTTTTCACACCAACCGCAACAGTTCTATATTCAAACCAGATGTGGGTTTCTTATCACACCAACCACAGCCTTATCATTAGTTCTAAATTTAGCTCGAATGTGGTTTTCTCATCAACAGTAGACAGGATGTGGTTTTCACGTCACACTCCTCTGAATGTGGTTTTCTTATCAATAACAAGTCTCAGTAACTACAATAGCAACAACAAGAAAACAAGAAAACAAGAAAACAAGAAATCAAGAAAACAAGAAAACAAGGCTTCAAGCTGGCATCTTTACAGTACAGATCGGAATTTTAAACATGAGAAAGAGTAAATATGAGAGTTATAAAGGCTCTACCCAAAGCACAAAACAAAATGAATCTATTCCTGGTAAAAGGAGAAAGAAGTTGGAAGGCAGCGAGGTGGAAACCAGAGTTCGCTAATGTGAAAGTCAAACGAGAATCGTTATTGTACAAGAGAAATCTTATCAACTAGACTGTATGACCACGTAAAAATCACTGCCTCAAAGCCTTCCCGCTTGAAGCCCTGTTTTCTTGTTTTGTTGTTTTCTTGTTATCTTGTTTTCTTGTGAAAACCACAACCCTGCGGTGAACGATGATAACACTTACCCACAATACCCACTCCCCACCCCCCACCCCCCTACTCAAGACCACCACTCAAGACACCCACCAAAGACCACTGCCCCCACTGTCACTACCACCGACCCCACAACCCCACCACAGCAATGTAAATAAAAACCATCCTTATCGGATATGCGTGTACGTGGCAGGGATCTTTTCCCTTGAGAAAATGGGCATCAAACTCTTTTCTTGTCATGAATGCATTAAGACATCCTATTGATTCTTTAAGTGTGTTGAAATTTGGCGATAATAACATAAAAACGTTGGTCATTCAATGGACAAGTGAATCAGATGTTTTATGACATAACTTTTCAGATATTGATACAAAGACATCTACAAGAAGAAATGTACTCTCCAGTATTTTAAAAATATATGATCCCTTGGGATTAGTTAGCTCAAGTATTATAATGATAAAAGTTTTGATTCCAGATATGTGGATTCTCAAGCTTGATTGGGGCTCTCCAATACCTGTTGAGCCACCTTTCCGCTAGAAGGTGGCATACATTTTTGAAAAAGTTGACAGTTTTGAAGGGCTTACGCATTGCAAAGTTTTGTTTTATTGAACAATCTACGAGAATTGAGTTACGTGGCTTCAGCGATGCATCTAATAAAGCATACAGCGCTACAATTTACAGTAGAAGTTCTGTTTCGGATGAACCATACACAACTTTGTTATGTTCAGAAACAAGGGTGGCACCAGTGAAGGTTCAGACGATACCTCGATTGGACTTATGTGGTGCTCTCCTGGACGCGTATGTTTGAGTTCGTGCGATAAGTCTCGAACGTGATGGTTCTACCACGAAAAATTTCGCATTCGATACTTTCCTCATTCGATACCCTATGCCCAAAATAGTTCGATTTGTACATTTTTTATTTAAAGGTACAGTGACAGATCAAAATTGTAGGCTAAAGGTTGGCAAACATGTTCTATTACGAAAGTCATAAATTGAACTGTGATTCGTTCTATTTTGATATGTTCAAAATGTGTTTGACTTGGTAAAAAGAAACGTTCGAGAATATTCAGTAATGATAATTTTGGAACTGATTAGCAAAACCCTTCATTATTCGAGAAAATGAAGTCTATGATCAAATATTGGGGGCTATGATTGAACATTCACGTTAAGTTAAGGTATCTGTAAGGATCGTTTACTAATGCAAATCTTCCATTTGCTAACAGCGTTACCATGGTGAAATGGACATTTTAAGTTAACGTAAACGTTGAATCATACCCCCCATTGTATCTTTTCATTTCAATAAGCAAGCACTTCATGGCATTTAATTTTTTTTGTCAACCTTCAACCTCCAAATTTGATCTGTCACTGTGACTTTAGATAAAAAATGAGCTGTAGGTACATACCAAATGTTCCTTTATATATACTGTTATCTACATCCAAGAAAATATATTATGAGGGATATATTTTGTTGACAGTTTTTGTGAACTCGTGTCCACAACACACAAAAAATTCAAAATACTCTGAAATATCTAAACATGATTGACGACCATGAATTCCACTATGAGACTTTGTTCAACTCAAATTCAAATGAAAAATCATAATCTTCAAATCCGAGATTCATTCAAAAAGCGACTATTAACAAAAAATAACTAAAAATAGTGCCTATGTAACTATGTACATTCTTTCATTTGTCATTTGAATATAGTTCAATTAATGAAGAAGATGTTCCTAGTTCCTACCTGAGGGGACTGCGTGAGCGATTTCTCCAGAAACTTGTTCATACTAAAAGTCCTGAAGTCTAGTTGCTGAACCGGAGTGAGGAGCGCACAACGTAAGCCCCATTTTTGATTTGTTCGCTTAAATCTTGAAAACAATGCATCACACAATAACTTAATTTCATCTGGAATTTGAGCGCATGAAATAATCTATAGGTTCTATTTCATATAGGTTTGCGAGTTACATAATAATAAGTGGAAGATAATATATCCTTTTTTAAGAATCTTCACATTTTAATCAAACGTTCCTCTATGTCGTTTAAACTATTACTTTAATAAAGTGCTGGAAAGTTGATTCACAACATGGAATTTTCAACCCAAATTCAACTCTCGACATTTTCGAAACGGAAAAAGATATCGAGTTGCGGTCCTCGGGAGGTCCTTGACCAATCCTTCGAGAACACGCACATGGTTGTAGCTATGTATTTCTTTCATTTATACACCTTGACAGGGTGAATAAAGGAGGTTTTTTCAACAAAGTTTGGTGCTATGCATAAAGAATTCCCTAGTGCTATGTCAGATTCCCAATTTTTGATATAGTGCAGAGTCACTTCATAATATGTTAAATTCGATTATGAATAATGATCTCGGATAGGTCCTCTAAATCCTCGTTGTAGTTGCGTTCATTGTTTATGCTAATATTCATTATTTAAGTTGGGTTGTTAAGATTAAGTTACTACTTTTTTTTTTTTTTGTTTTATGTACTTGAATTTCCTGTGAGTGGGTATTTACCTGTTGGAAATAAAGGCTTATTTATTTATTTATTCATTTATTTATCTTGGAAATTTTTATAACCATATTTTGAATCTTTGGACTATCCTTAAGAAAGTAATTTCTCAAATTTTTCAAAAGTTAGCTATAACTCAATTTATCGAATTTTCAAAAAGGTGTGTCATTTATTCATTTGTATTCTTCCACACTGTTGCATAGAGTAGGTTTTGGACCAGAGAAAAGATATGAGCACACATTAGACGTTATCGACTCCAGCGGCGTGCAGTAAATTTTTTTCAGCACTTTCAACCAAACCAACCCCCTGAGTAAAGAGTTATGTTACGTGGATTTGCCTATTGAGCTGATGATTTGCATTTACAATTTAAACATTTGGTTTAAATAAGATCTTGTTAGGGCCGATTGCAGCTACCGTAATTTAAGCCCGGCTTTCAATCAAGCCAAGCGTTGTGGAAAAATCTCTTGCACCGCTCAAAAAGCTGAGCTTTAGGCAGCCAGACCAAAGCGGTCAAATTTCTAGGCCTTATTGAAAAAGCTAAGCTTTTAGTGGCTTTCTTACCTCCAATTTTATCTAAAACTTCAAAGTTGAAAAGATGTTCATTTTTTACGCAAAAGGTAGGTCAAATTGTACATTTGGTGATGGCTTTATGCTGTATTAGGTTTATGAATCTGAATCAAAAGGATCACTGAGTCCCTGTACCATCGAATATTAACTAGAGACTAGAGAGTTTACTCGTCAAAAGTGGCTCCGGCTCACCGCATTCCCAGTCTCGCTCCGATCCCAATATTATACCAGGTTGTACTACGTCTCTTCTATATGTATCATGGATGGGTTCAAAGAATCTTTGGAACATCAGTGGACAGTGAACATTCAGAGATATCAATATGTGGTCTGTGGGAAGGTGAACAGTTTTGATGAATTCCACAAATTCAAAAGAGTTATTCAAATTACACATGAACGTTTTAGTAATTTGTATAAGTATGTGGTGTACAAAAGTGGCTAGGCCATAAGAGGGCGAGTTTATACAGGTCTAATGCTAAGAACAGGTTTATGGGTTTTTCTTAATCCATATGGCTTTGGTGACACGCTATTATTTCTAACAAGTGATCTGTATTCGCGTTGTTCTATGAACCCCATTGTGTAGAGCTTTTTCAATAAGTAATTGGCCTGTTCCTGATATTGATTCGTCAGATCACTCGTTAACATCCTGTATGTAGAAGGGTCACTTAACATATTTTTCATTGCTGCTGTCAAATATTCTTGTCTGTACATAACCACAGTTGACCCACCCTTATCCGAACGTGAAACTATTAACTCTGAGTTGGACTTGAGGAAGACTTTGCAAGCATTAGAATCTCTAATTGAGTTTAGGAACCGATTTTTTGGAATAATGCATGAAGTTTGTTATTGAATTGATTGAGGCAGCACGAATCACATTTTTCTCCTCTTCTGTCCAAGTCTGCGATGGAACGCAATATTCCAAATCTTTTATGATAGTAGGTATAAGTGCTTCGTTTTTTAAAATAGAAATTTGGAAATTTGGTCCAGCACACAAGATTCGTTGAACCTCCAGGGGCAAGTCAACATCTGAAAAATTATATAAGAAGTTTTCATGTGTCTCCAACCCAAACACAGATGTTCTTTCAAGTAGTTCTTTAATTTTGTTAATATTTCTCCGTTTGATAGTTTGGAATAACCGATCAAACCGTTTCTTGCAAGAATTACGGTAGTTAGTATAAACTTCAATAGGTAAAGCATTGCCGCTGTGTTTTTTGCAATGTTTAGTTCATGTTCCAGTTTTTGCAACTTCCAAATGGAAATTTTAATTTCTAAATTTAAAATAGACTTCTGCAATCTATTGAGAATAATGTCTAAACTATTCGTATATGGGTGATCATCAGCGTTTAGATTGTATAAACATTTAAAATTATTTTTTTTGTGATTAGGTATGACATTTTTTGCCCTACACTGTAATAAACATATTCTACGATTCCTTAGTGATGCCAGCTTACTGTCTTTTCTACTCCAGGTCTACAAAAGTTGTACTACATCTCTCCTATATGTATCATGGATGTGTTCAAAGAATCACTACTCCAGGTCTTCAAAAGTTGTACTACGTCACTCCCATATGTATCATGGATGATTCTTTGAACACATCCGTAGTACAACTTTTGAAGACCTGGAGTAAAAAAGACAGTAAGCTGGCATTATACCAGGTGTTGAGATATTTGTCGTTGGAGTTTCGTACACCGCTTGGAAGTCGATCGCCTTTTTCCAACTTGTCTCCCTCGTAAAACTTGTTCTTGGTCGTTTTTTCACTATAAGCGGTCAAATTTCTGGACTTAATTGAAAAAGCTTAGCGTCTAGTGGCTTTCTAACCTCAAATTTTATCTAAAACTTCAAAGTCGAAGAGATGTTCATTATTTACGCAAAAGGTAGGTCAAATTGTACGTCTGGTGTTGGCTTTTTGCTGTATTAGGTATATGAATATGAAACAAAAGGATTACTGAGTCCCTGTACCATCGAATATTAACTGAAGACCAGAGAGTTCACTCGTCAAAAGTAGCTTTGGCCAATCGCATTCCCAATCCGTCCCAATATTATACCAAGTGTTGCGATTTTTGCCGTTGGAGTTTCTTACACCGCTTGGAAGTCGATCTTCTTTTTCCAACTTGTCTCCCTCGTAAAACTTGTTCTCGGCCGGTTTTTGTTTTTGATCATAGGAGTTCCGGCAAATCGCTTTGGGGACATGATTTTCAAAGGTTCCGACATGGAGTGAGCCAACTGTATGTTATATAAACTGTGCCTGTGCCATCGAATATTGACTAGAGTGCATTTTTTGCCTCATTTTGTAATCAAAACTATTCAAAACAATAGTAATTTACTTTACTGAGGCGGTAAATGACTTTTTAAATTACGACTCGAGATGATTATGGACGAGGCGACCAAGAAGCCGAGTCTGGAATTTCTTGACTAGTAGTTTATTGACATTTCACGGCTGTGTATCGTACATTGTTCTGAGGGCTAACAATTGGTTTCTGGAAAATAAACTCATTCTGAATAAGAATAAAACCAACGTCATAGTTTTTGGAACGAAACAATCTTAAATCGTCAAGCATCAGGAATTGGTTCTTAATGGATCGGAAATTAGAATAAGCGAAAACACAAAGTTTCGAGGAATTCACATGGATGAATTCTTGGATTGGACACAACAAACATCATCATCGTCACAAAGACTGAATTCGGTTTGTTATGGAATTCGGGTAATTGGAAGATATATGAATGAAACTTCTTTGAAAATACTGTATTTTGCTAATTTTGAATCTTCTCTTAAATACTGCATAATTTTCTGGGGCGGTCATAGCTCAATTGAGAAAATATTGGTTGCACAAAAACGAGTAATTAGAATAATAAGGAAAATGAGCTCTAAGGAGAGTTGCAAAGGTGTATTCAAATCCCTTGGTATTCTAACAGTGTATGGGCTTTATATCTATGAATGTTTGCTATTCTTCTACAAGAATAAATGCATGTTCAATTTGCAAACGGTCCATGACTATAACACAAGGACTCTCAATGTAAATTATCCTAGGCATAGACTAACTCTGACAGAGAAAAATCCGTAATAAACATGTCGAAATTTTTTTAATGGCCTGCCAAATGATATAAAATCAATAAATAGTCTTAAATTATATAAGGCAAAGGTAAAGAGTCTGTTATTGAATTTAGAACCATATGTTCTGCAGGATTATATAAGTTAACGTTTAGTCTTGGTTATAAGAAAACTTTGTTCCAATTAGACGCCATTTCTTTCATGTTTGTACTCTATCCGTGCACTTGTACGTATTGTATGTATTGTAACATAATTGGAAATAAAGATTATATTATTATTATTCTTATTATATTATTATTTCATACTGCGATAATTTTTTTTAATCGGTTTAGAGTGCTTTCTTGTCAAACCATACACTTGAAGTGGCAGTCCGCCTCACATTCTTACCATGAGATGGCGCCAGCCAAGCCATGTCACCACTTGGGTAAAATATAGGTTAATTATATGTTACCAACATTCTATGTCAAGCTAATAATTGAAATTATGAAATGGCGCCAGCCAAACCATGCTACCAATGCAATTTCACAGTCTTTGATGATGCAAAATGTCATTTTTGGAGTAGTCAAGTAATTTTTTTTACAGTCTCTGATGATGTAAAGTGTCATTGACCGGACTGGTTTTGGGTCTGGTAGATGATACTTCACGGTACAGTATGAAATAAACAATATTTCATAACTTCGACTGATTCTGTCGAATTGAAATTTCTCGTGTGAATTAAATTGAAGATGTCAAATTGAACAAAATGGTTGATTTATCCCGGTTATTGAAGATGTCAAAAAATCAGGGCGGCGCAACCAACTAAATAAAAGCTTCGCTCAAGAAAATTGAGCCAGCTTATTCAAGCTAGGCTAGAATCACGATCGGTGCAAACGGCCCGTAAAGAAGCAGATGTTTACTGCACGCCACTGGAGTCAATAACGTTCAATGTGTACCTGAATTTTTTCTCTGGTCCAAAAGTAGTCCACTCTATGCAACAGTAGTGTGGAAAAAAAACCGATTCTCAAAAGACCCTTGAGAGATACACTTTTTTTAAATTTGATAAATTATTATCACTGCGTATAGCCAACTTTTGAAAAAATCCATAATAGGGAACTTGCCCATTTTTTCATTGACTCATTTATTTATTTCAAAGTGTGCGTTCATGTCTAAATACACCGTATACCAAATATCAGCCCTTAAATCGTACTAGTTACTTTACAATAATTAATCAAAATTGACATCGACGCTGTGAAAATTCAAACGAAACAAAAAGCACGGGAATGTTTTTACGTCATAATGCGTATCTTTGGCAACCATTTGAATGTTTGAAGTCTCATGTGACATTGAGTTGGTTTATTTCATAGTTTTTGAAAAAAATCAAGGAAAGATAAATATTGCATTATGCCGCTGTATTCGAATTCAACTTTGAAATGTCCAAATCAAATTTTCGCGTGCCTGATGACAAAAAGCGGCGAATAAAATTACTTAGAGCTTGCTTGCATGCAGAAGCAATGAGGAGAATTATTTCGTTGAGAAGCAGTGCTATTTATGTGTATGTGGAGATCATTTCTATGTGTGTATGTATTTTGACAAAAAATACCATTACCTAATCATTGTGTTTTTAGATTTTGAGAGATTTTACTCTTGGGTACATATTACTATAGACAGATTACAAAATTGAACCTTTTTATGTTATTTTACCAGTATCACAGTATGTTCGGCGATGAGGTATACAAAAGGACAAATTATGGACCAAAATTTTGATTTATCGAGAAAGTCATTTTTATAAAAAATGTTGCTTTTTGGAAAAATATGTCGATGAAAAAAAAAATTTTATACAAGAATCCCCTTCAAAAAAAAATTGGGATATAATCTCTTTTTCAAGCGGAATGCGTGGATTATCCATATACTTATTAGGTCTGTTCGTAGAACAATCACAAACCAGTCAGGGGCCATTTTTGAAAACCGGGGAGTAGAACAGCCGAGAGAAAGTAGGCTTTAACTAGTAGGCTTCTCTCGGCTGTTCTTCTCCCCGGTTTTTAAAAATCCGGCCCCAGAGCCAATCAGCATACAGCATTTGCAGTTTGCAAACTATTTCTGATCATTTTGACCAATGGATGAAGCGCTGATCGATTTGTGATTGTTCTACGAACAGACCTATTATCAAAATATATACCCACCGTAGTCCTTCCAAGATTAAGCCAAATCCGAAAAAACAGCAATATTAATTTTCTATGAGTATGTTTCATGTGTACTCACATATCAACGCGCATGCCTCGATATAAAATTTCGGGAAAAGTCGGTGGGCGGGTATATTCCTAGTCCGAATTTGGAAAGCAACCAATAGGCAGGTACGGTCATCAGCTGTTATCGATTTTTTGAATCTACAACAGAGACCTGGGAGCAGCGCTGCCAGATTTGAAATCGCCAAGACCTTAGATCGCTGTAACGGTAAATTTGAAATTCAAAAACCGAAAGCCATCATAATTAAGATTTCGAAATACCGTTTCCGCGTACAGCAACATTCTATTCCACTATATTATAAATTTGGCTGTTCACAATATCTCACATGGAAAACGCTTAGTTACCACAAAAATATGTGTTGATGGTATGGATCTACCGTAAAAACGGGAGTATCGGCACCAAAGTGGCAGCATGAGATCGGGCCAAAATCATGAGTTACCTTTTATAGGAAACAGCTTCCAGCACAATCGCAGTATTTTCCTGATACACATGAAATACGCTTATGAGGCATTGGTATAGGCTTGATTATTCCTGTCTTTCTCATCGGCTGGCAATGGGCTTCACTTGCCGCACATTGACAAAAAAGGGAACCCAAGGTATATTTTGATAATACGTATATGCAATTACCCTGCCATATTTGAAAGTTTCTGGCAAAAAGAAAAAATTAAATTGGGAAGCCAAATTTTTTTCAATTCAAATCTGTATTTCACTGGAAAGTGGTTTATGGTGTTTGGGTAGTCATTATTATTGTCAGGTGTGGTATCGATTGGTTAACATATTTGTATGAATCATGCCTTGACTAAAAATCACGAATAATTATTGGTTTATTTTATTATATTTATCGTATCACGTTATAGGTATTAATTTTTGCGCCTTCATCAAAATACATAATTGGGAATAAAAAAAAGGACGTGGCTAGCCAGCCGGTAACGGTTAAATATAAACACCTGGGAAATATTATCATGATGTCACGAATGACGTTTTTCCCGGCTGTGAATTGTACTTGCCGGCGAATCTTATTCTTCCGGCAACATCGAGATAGAATGCCGGAAACGACTCAACGAGCGAGTGAGATACGATACAGTGGGCATTTAGGCATTCCGTACATCTATTTGGCACTCAGGGCAATTTCATTGGTCAGATTTTAATTTTGAATCACGCCAGAGTGCATGCGAAATCGGTATACAGAATGTGAATAATTGGTGCCAAACGTGCGTATGAAATGTCGTAACGATTTCAGCATTTTGTTAAATATACCTCATATACTAAATTATTATTTACTAAATTGACGAAAGGACGACTAATAGAACTGGTATTCCCAATTCGCGATTCACAAATACAGTGTGTCCGAATTTACGTACATTATGGTTGGGCTAAGGCAATATACAAGAGACTCGAAAGTGCAAATCTGTTTATTGTATAAAATAAAATCAACAGTTATAAACACAACAAAATAAGTTTTGCACCACCCCACTTCACATCGCTATCCAGTGATTACCAAATTATTGAATGAAAGAGATGAAGCCGAAGAAGAATGATGTATTTAGTGCGATGATCTATGTTTAATTGCATTTTGTTGGATATTTTACATTTTGTGAAAGATTATGTTTTTTTTTAGGTCTTTTCTTGACAGGTACAGGTTATGCCAACTTTTCTTCTGCTCAATGCTGTAGGCTGTACTTTGATGTTGGACTTTTGCATGTCGCACTGGGTACATGCAGTGGCGGAACTATGATGGAACAATTCGAGGCAAACCCGAGGCCCGTTAAGTTTGGGGGCCCATTCCCCAGTCATACACTGAATAAGTGCTTTGAAAAGAAGATTTTTTTTTTCAAATTTGATGGATGATTTTTATTTTTTCGAGTCATTTTATTTTTCTTTGGCTTTTTTGTTTGTAGCCAATTTAAACAACTCATTTATGTACGTGATTCTGAAGGATTTTTTCATTAAATATTATGGAATATGAAAATTCAGCCCTTAACGGGTTGAGAGGGGTGAGGATGTGAAAAATCATAAATCCATTAAAAAATTGTATTTTTGGTCACGACTTCAAACTTCACTATCATGATCTTGAATGAAATTGATAGAAAACATCCCAGTCCGCAGAACCTCGTCAAAATGACGTCATAATCTGGTAACTTCTGGTCGATAGACGTCATTCGACCAATTACTGACGACATTTTTACGTGATTTTACTGACACATTTTTGACGTCATTTTAATCTCGTCATATTGCCGACCATTTCTGGTGATGTTCATTTTTCAATTTTTATTGCAATATTTCACGTAAACACAATTCAAGATGCGTATATGTCATTTTATCCTGTGTTAAGAAACTGATCATAATCTTGACTCTATACATGTATTTTGAAATCCGCGCTCTTTCATCCAAGGTTTTTTGAGTTTCTATTGGCTGGTTGCCACACTCATGTGCCAGCGCAGTTCAAACACCGGAAAAGACGAATGAGATCAGATCAGACATTTTGTCGAATGTTTCCCAATGTTTTCGGCAAAGGGGACGCTAAATCGTCTCAGTGAATGTGTAATGGGTTTTTCTTGTGTGTTTTTCGAGGTTTTCATTTTGATTTTGGCGTGGGTAAGTACCTAGAATAATTTTGGTCATGATTGCTGCGAGTTATTGTTGTATTTGTTAAGATGAAAGGCTTTTTTTGTCGGTGTTTTCTGAGTTGGTCTGGATATAGCGTGCAATAAGACTTGCCACTCTTGCCAGATGGATTGATTACATTGTCTTTCAAAATGGGAAAAAGGCAACATCTGTGTTCAAATAACAATAGGGAATTAGTTGAGTTTATTTTATTCAAAACTGAATCGCTGAATGTGCAATAATGTGCATCGATTTTGGTGCGGCGCAGCGGTCAGATGATCAGCTGTTTGCTATTTTCATGACAAATCTCTCTTTAGTCTCTTTGGGTCTATTTTTTGAGCGTGAAGTTTTTCATAAATTAGTGTCAAATTTTGAATGTCCGGATTTTTTTTGTCTAAAGCGAAAGATATTTTTGTTGTGATTTCAAAAATAACATATTGAGTTTCCTTATAAAGTTTATGTTTAGTTAAGAAGCTGTTTTTGTATATCTACCCACCTACCTACCTACTTACCTAAACCTACGTTAGAAGAGCTTGGATTGCTTGGAAAAGGGTTGATTTTGAATATACTATACTTGACATAAAAAAGGGAGCACTCAATTATCTTACACAAGATTCACACACATGCCTTGATACAAAGTTTAGTATTAATTATCTCTCTTGAAAAAGGAGATAGCATGTCAACTTGAAAATTAAAAGTGCCCTTGATCATGTCAACAACTTCAACTTCTTCATAATCCTAAAAAATTGAATTGTTTTGAATGAATCAAACTACAATAATTTGGCATGAAAAAATTGAATATTCTATTTTTATATACCCATACCCCACAGAATGTTTCAAAGTTCCAGGACATTTCACCCAATGCATATCGAATTACTATCAGTTCAAGAATTTTGAAACATTCGTGGAGTATAAAAATAAAAAAATTATTTTTTTCATGCTAAATTATTGTAGTTTGATTGATGCTAAACATTTCAATTTTCAAGTTTTTTCAAGGAAGATATGAAACTTTGAATCAGAGCATATTTACATTGAATGTTATGGAAGACAATAATTAGTGCTCTCCTTTTTATGTCACGTGGTAGGATATTACGTCATATCACCTTTGAAGGTGTTCTTATGAATAAACTCAGATGCGTAAAGAAGCTTAAATTATTAGTTATGGATGATATAAATTATCATTTTTGGTTACAGGTACGGTACAGATCAGATCTCCTTTGTGTTACTCAAAGTGAAGTTGAACAGGCACTAGACCGCCAGTCTCGCAGGCAGTAATTTGAAACAATTCTCAAACTTAACGTTTATGGCATGTTCATCATTGTTATACTTCAAGTATTCAAATTGTTCAGATACACAATCTCGTCAAGATTCTATCTATACAGGGTGCCTCTAAAAGGTCTGTACAAAATCCTACCACATGTTGCTGAGGTCAGAATAAGCCGATTCAACGCAACTCACCTTACACCAAATGTCACCATTTCCGAAATACGCCGTGATCAAGTTTAAAATTACCAATTGCATTTTGTAATTATTTTGGACAGTTCTTGACATATCGCTTTGAAAATTGGTATGCAAGGGTTTTGTTATGTGTGAAAATCGATTATGTAGTTAGTTCTACTGTGGCCGCTAGAGGTCGCCCTACACTTTACATTTTGTGGTTTAAAATGTCCATAACTATTTTCTCAGTTATTTTTTTCACAGTGAAACGAACTACAAAATCGATTTTCACACATAGCAAAACCCTTGCATACCAATTTTCAAAGCGATATGTCAAGAACTGTCCAAAATAATGACAAAATCCAATTGTTAATTTCAAACTTCATCACCTCGTATCTCGGATGGTGACATTTCGGTCTGAGGTGAGTCGAGTTAAATCGGCTTATTTTGATCTCAGCAACATGTGGTAGGATTTTGTACAGACCTTTTAGAGACACCCTGTATATAATCTATCATGAAAATCTATGAGAACTTGAAATTTCGTCTGTTACTGAGAGTTTGTTAGCAATACCTCCAGCTTCTACATGCATGCATCAAAATATATTATTGTGTTTGATCAAATTCAATATATTTCGTTTAATAATTGAGCATATTTCGTTTCATCAAATCAAATGGGTGGATTTAATTGAAGGTGGAGTTTTGGCCGACCCAAATTTAAGACAAGAAATTCACGTTATTTGAATTTTGTTTTACACATTGTTATGTTTTTACAATGTGGTGATTTGCGAAAGTGGAGTTCTGGTGAACAAAAATACTATAGACTTTTTTTTAACGAGCTGGAGGTCCATACATGTTTTTTATCATGGTTTGAAATAACATAATTATGCCTTCCTTTGTTCGATATCGTCACTATACAATGCCGACATACGACTTTGCAGCATCTGGCGACCAAATCTTCGCCTCAGAGCAACACTAGGACAAAAAAAATGTGATTTTCGGATATGTATCTGCATTATTCAGGTCACAAAAATTGCCTTATTCAATGTCACACAAGTATACGCATTCAATTCACTTGAGGTAAATTTGTATAGGATATATCTTTATGTTGCATTGAATATAGACATTACTTGTGACCCCGATAATGCGAATGTCCAAAAGTCACTATTTTTATATATGTCCCAGTGTTGACGTGAATATCTTGTCACAAGTGGCGTGAATTTCTCGTCACAACTGACGTGAACTTCCCGTCATAAAGTCGGGTCAACTTGTCAATGAAATGACGTGAATTTCTCGTCAGATAAATCACGTCATCGATCTGTGACATTAGGAGGTTATTTACAGGGATGTGGGTGGGAAAAATCACAAATTAATACAAAAAATATATTTTTGATCACATCAGCTTGAAACTTCATCATAATGATCTTTAGTGGAATTAATTAAACCCGTGTTTCGTCATTTTCCAAAATTCGACACCTATGGGGTTGAAAGAAGTGGGGGTGTGCTGTGAAAGGATTTTTCAAAATTTCACTCCCAAGAGGCTGAAAGGAGTGGAGGTAGAAGAAATGACTTGTATGTATGTAAATATGTATATTTTTGGTCACATCGAGTTTAAACTTTATATCAATAATTTAGAATGAAATCAATGAAACATGTGTTTCGTCGTTTTCCCAAATTCAACCCTTAAAGGAATTAAAAAGAGGTGGGGGTGTGAAGAAACATGAATAAAGAAATGTGTTTTTGATCATATCGACTCCATTATCATGATCTTGAATGAAATGAATAAAACATGTGTTTTGGCGTGTTCCAAAATTCAATCCTTGAGGGGGTGAAGGGGTGTGTAGGTGTAAAAAAATCATAAATTAAAAAAAAAGTATTTTTAATCATATGGACTTGAAACTTTATGATGATCTAAAATGAAATCAATATAACACATCTTTCGTCGTTTTCCAAAATTCAACCCTCAAGAGGGAGAAAGAGGTGAAGATGTCAAGAATCATAATGAGCAATAAAAAAATATATTTTTGGTCACATTGACTCGGAACTACAATATGATGAAATTAATAAAACACGTGTTTCGTCATTTTCAAAGTTTATGAGTGTAGCTTCCAACATTATTCGATAACATTCAAACAATCGCGGGTGAAGCCGTGACGGGTACTGCTAGTCTCCTAAGATTTCAAATGTGGATTGATTTGCAGCTATAGTGACCGCCAAACAACTTTCTCATACTACGTCATCGTTGCCACCAAGCTCGTTGTTATGAAGCTTGCTGGTGGCCAAATTTGGTCACCAGCAAATCACATGATAACTTGCTTGATGGCAATTATGACGTGAATCGAAAGTTGTTTGGCATTTGCTGTATTAAGGGAGGTGATGGTTACTTTTTAATAGAAATAATCAAGTGTATAGTATCCAATCGGTTTTCTAGGCTTTTCTTTACCGAGGCGACTTTTCATCAGTTACTTACAAAAATACAACACAGTGAGCTTCATCTCTATTGCCCAGTCTGTGCATTGAGATTAGATGTACATCAAAATGAAAAGAGCATCCTGTGAATTTTTCCTTTAAAAATGGCACGATTGGTTTACTGGAAAGTGGAAACAATAAACAGAAACGATGGAAATGCAATGCATGCATATCTGGTATAATTTAGCCAGAAATAAAAATTATTATAAATTTTAATACATATTATGAGTTTGTTGTGTTTAAAATATCTTTCGCGATATTTCTTTTCTGTCTGTCCAGTGCAATATGAAAAAAATTATTAAAAGTAATATATTTATCCAAGTATGTACTATCACTGTCTTCCGACCTCTTTAAATAAAGGACCCTTAAATAAAATACTGATATAGTGGTACCCGGGAAATCATATTTCAAAAATATCCCAGTTGTTTATATTCAGCCGTAATCTGCAGAGTCAGCAAAATACGTCACTGATGACGTCATAACTAGTTTCCCGGCTGTTTATACTCAACCGTTAACGGCTGGCTAGTCACGTCCAAAAAAAAATGTGTCCTCTTTGATGAATTATTAACACTGTAAACCAATAGAATTTTTGAAGTTACATCTTTACTCAAAACTTCTGAATATATTATGAATGTAGGTAGTTCTCTCTTGAAATAAATTGATTTTCCGACTTGTCAAAGACCCTGTATAAAATTTGGTTTTTTTCCATCGACAATCGTTTTTCTTTAGTAAGCAAAAATTCTTATGAAGAATAAATGACTTTTGCTCGCGAAATTAAAGTTTTGGTCCATTTGTCCTTTTGTATACCTCATCGCCGGAAATACTGTACAATACAGGTAAAATGAAATATCAGGGTCCATTTTTTTAATTTGTGATATTATGTAATATGCAGGGTAATACGTACCTAAGAATAAAATCTCTAAACATGTAAAAACACAATTATTGGTATTTATTTCATCACTTGCATTTAATTGATCTCCACATACATTAATAGCACTGTTTTCCAATAAGATATTCTCAACATTTCTTCTGCATACTCTTAGCTATTCTGTTTGCCGATTTTCGTCATCAGGCACGCGAAGAAGTTGTTGGAAAATTTCAAAGTTGAATTAGTACCTACACTGCGGCCAGCGACAGAGTGCAATATTAAAAATACCATCCTCTTTTTTTCAAAAACTACGAAATAAACCAACTAGATGTCGCTTCAGACTTGAAACATTCAAATGGTTGCCGAAGATACGCGTTATGACGTCAAAACTTTCCCATGCTTTTTGTTTCGTTTGAATTTTCTCAGCATCGATGTCAACTTTGATCATTTATTGTAAAATAACTAGTGCGATTCAAGGGCTGATATATGGTATACGGTGTTTCTGGACATGAACGCACACTGAAATACAATTAAAAAAAAATGGCAAGTTCCCCATTTACTTCTTCCAAAGATTCAAAATATAGGATAAAAAAATTTTTAGAATCAAAAATTGGAAATCTGACATAGCATCATACTTTGCTTAAAAAACATGACATCTTTGTCCATTATGTAAAGGTGGATAACTGGAAGAAATACAACCATGAACGTGTTATCGAAGAATTGATTGAGGACCTCCCGAACCCCTACACTCGATTTCTCTTTCCGTTTCAAAAATATCGAGAATTGAATTTGGGTAAAAATTTCTATCTTGCAAAGCAACTTTCCAGCTCTTTACATTGTTAACAGCAAAAGGAACACATCAACGCATAGTCATACAAACGATTATTTAGTGAACTTTTAGTTGTGAATTATGTAAATATAGATAAATGCCATCTATTCTACATATTTTTTTCTATTTCTACAATACACGCTCATTATAGAAAGAAAACAATGGAAAAACCCAATGCGCTAGTAGAGGCACTGATAGTCTCCGACGCGACGAGGCCCGAGCGCCTAACAAAAGGCAGATTCTAGGGGCGAGTTATGAACACTTGTGTAGCAGTGGTTCACTGGCTAAGTGTTAAGTTATTATGTATTACTTTTGTTAAGTCACTAAAAAATTCGTGGGGTGATTCCTGAAAAAAAAGTTTCCATAAACATTTCTGAAAACTGGGATTGTTTTCACACCTAAACCCCAGTATGGTACGCCCCTTATTGAAATTTTAAATTCTGAGCTCAGATTCTGATCAAAAGTTTATAGGATTAACTGATTCTCATGATTTTTGTATGAATGGTTTCGGAAATATTATATATACAGGGTGTTTCCTAATCTCTGTGACAAAATGAAAGGGGTGATTCTTCGCTTGATTTTAAGACGAAAATGAGGTATAACTTTTTTTCGAATTTCGCTTTGTTTCCAAAATACAGGGTGTTTAATTTTTTTTTTGATTAGTTTTTTATTTTTAACTTTTTTTTATTTATTTAGTGTTTTTGAATTCTCCATTAAAATGATCATAATTGATTGCTGTATTTGTTAGAAAATTCAACATCAGCGATAAAATCACTTTTTGCATCAGAACTCACTCAACTAGATTTAATTACAAGATTTTTTTTGGGTATTTCGCCACACCCTATCAAATATCAATCAAACTAGTGTTTATACACCCGATCTTCTATATTACCTGAAAAAAGTCTATTAGTAAATGATAAAACCTGTCAATATCAAACGTTTCGGGAACGAATCTGCTCCCGTCGTCAGTGAAAACCTAAAAATGGAACAATTAACTCAAATTCTAAAAATACAGTTCGTTTTTTGTAGTGAAATTGACTTTTTCGTGTTTTTGGCAGAAAATGTCACTTTTACTGACATTGAAGTGTGTGGTGTTGATTGTTTAACTTTTCATATGTTCAGTATTTATAATTTACTTTTTTGGGCTATGTTCAATTTCTTCACAAAGGTAACCATGTATTACTTAAATTTACAGAGCAAGTTGCTAAACGTTCATTAGAATTTAACATTATATATGTACTTTCTTTAAGTTTACGTTTTTTAGAACATGGCTCCTTTACTAAGATTTTTGAATTATCCCAATTTATTCTATGATTTTTATCAAATGCATGTTGACAAATTCCCGATTTATGAAATTCCCTTTTTTTCATGTATGATTTATGTTCCTCAATTCTCTTTTTTGAAGGTCGTGAGGTCTCTCCAATATAGAATTTATTACATTCACAAGGAATTTTATAAATTACATTTTTAGTGGACTCATTAATATTATTAGGTCGAGTATTTGTTAAATTAGAGCGAAGTGTGTTATTAGTTTTGAAAATGGTCCGTATATTATATGTCTGACCTAAACGTTTCAGTTTATGAGAAATTCCAGGTATGTATGAAATAATTAAATTAGTTATGGGTATATTCTGTTCTTGTTGTCTGATTTGTTGAAAACTATCAAAACACTTTTCAATAAAATTCATGGGATAATTATTTTTTGATAAAACGTCTCTTATGAAATCTTTTTCGGATTCAAAATTATCATTATCACAAATTATTTTTGCTCTATCATATAGACTTTTTACCACACCTTTTTTATTGTTCAATGGATGATTGGAATTGAAATTTAGATATCTATTTGTGTGGGTTGGTTTTCTATAAATTTTTGTTTTGAAATTTTGAAAATCTTTCTTTATTAGTATATCTAAAAAGGGAATTTTATTATTTTGTTCTTTTTCAATTGTAAATTTGATCGTGGGCTCTTTATCATCTATGTGAATTGAAAAATCATTAAGTTTTGGTTCATCATATTCATATATAGAAAAAATATCATCTACATATCTCCACCAAATCATTGGTTTGTATCTATATGTTTCTACATAAATTGTTTCAAAATGTTCCATGAAAATATTACTTAAAAGTGGAGATAAAGGAGAACCCATTGGTGGAGATATGTAGATGATATTTTTTCTATATATGAATATGATGAACCAAAACTTAATGATTTTTCAATTCACATAAATGATAAAGAACCCACGATCAAATTTACAATTGAAAAAGAACAAAATAATGAAATTCCCTTTTTAGATATACTAATAATGAAAGATTTTCAAAACTTCAAAACAAAAATTTATAGAAAACCAACCCACACAAATAGATATCTTAATTTCAATTCCAATCATCCATTGAACATTAAAAAAGGTGTGGTAAAAAGTCTATATGATAGAGCAAAAATGATTTGTGATAATGATAATTTTGAATCCGAAAAAGATTTCATAAGAGACGTTTTATCAAAAAATAATTATCCCATGAATTTTTTTGAAAAGTGTTTTGATAGTTTTGAACAAACCAGACAACAAGAACAGAATATACCCATAACTAATTTAATTATTCCATACATACCTGGAATTTCTCATAAACTGAAACGTTTAGGTCAGACATATAATATACGGACCATTTTCAAAACAAATAACACACTTCGCTCTAATTTAACAAATACTCGACTTAATAATATTACTGAGTCCACTAAAAATGTAATTTATAAAATTCCTTGTGAATGTAGTAAATTCTATATTAGAGAGACCTCACGACCTTTAAAAAAGAGAATTGAAGAACATAAATCATACATGAAAAAAAGGAAATTTCATAAATCGGGAATTTGTCAACATGCATTTGATAAAACTCATAGAATAAATTGGGATAATTCAAAAATCTTAGCAAAGGAGCCATGTTCTAAAAAACGTAAACTTAAAGAAAGTGCATATTATGTTAAATTCTAATGAATGTTTAGCAACTTGCTCTGTAAATTTAAGTAATACATGGTTACCTTTATTAAGAAATTGAACATAGCCCAAAAAAGTAAATTATAAATACTGAACATATGTAAAGTTAAACAATCAACACCACACACTTCAATGTCAGAAAAAGTGACATTTTCTGCCAAAAACACGAAAAAGTCAATTTAACTACAAAAAACGAACTATGTTTTTAGAATTTGAGTTAATTGTTCCATTTTTAGGTTTTCACTGACGACGGGAGCAGATTCGTTCCCGAAACGTTTGATATTGATAGGTTTTATCATTTACTAATAGACTTTTTTCAGGTAATATAGAAGATCGGGTGTATAAACTCTAGTTTGATTGATATTTGATAGGGTGTGGCGAAATACCCAAAAAAATCTTGTAAATTATGGATGCGCCACAAAACTACAGAGCATATCTAGATTTAATTATTTATCTCACAAAATTAGGCAAGATACGATAAAAATTCAAGTGATCAAAAAGTTGCGTTTTTAGTTGGATAACCTGAGAAAAAAATGAAAATGACACAAAAAGTCAGTGACGTACATTTTTTTGCCGCTCGGGACGCCACTGTATTCGATAATTTTTATTTGTTCATGGCAAAATGAGCCCGTTATCACTATAAATACCGTTACCAAACTTCAACAAAATCGAGTAAAAGATAAATTAATTAAAAATAAAAAACTAATTAAAAAAAAAATTAAACACCCTGTATTTTGGAAACAAAGCGAAATTCGAAAAAAAGTTATACTACATTTTCGTCTTAAAATTAAGCGAAGAATCACCCCTTTAATTTTGTCACAGAGGTTAGGAAACACCCTGTATACAGGGTGTCCCAGCAAGGGTGGCCACCGGCCATATCTCAGAAACTACTGGACCTAAAAGTTCAGGAAAAAAAAAATTATCACTAAAGTGGCCACGAGAAAATGCTGGGAAATATTTATAACTTCGAAATTTTTCCGCTAGGGGGCGCAATCAAAGCTTAAATATTAAAATTTGAAATTTCTCCGGAAATTCTTAGATTGAGGTATATCTTTATCAACATGGTTAGAAAACCTAGACAATTTCACGTCTTTTTGGTACAGGGCTCATTGGCGTACCGATCTTCGTGTGAGTAGGGGAAGGTAGTGAAAGTGTAATTGTTCAAGTGGCTGTAACTTATAAACGACTTGTCCGATTTTGTTGCGTATTGGCTTGTTTGGAAGATAAATGTAAGTACTTTCGTATATCGTATCCAGTGATGCGTGATTGTCTCCAGAAAAGTTGCTAGAAGGCGTAATTTGAATTAGAAACTGTTATTTTCGTTTCACCTCAAAAATTTAAATGGTACGGTATAATTCTGATAACAGAATCGCAATGAAGATTAAATTTACAAGAAAAAACCTCCAAACCGCAGGTTGATATCTTTTCTCGTCTTCGAGTTATGGCCGAGAAAATAATTTTTGACACTCGAAAAGTTGTTTGTTGTGTAGTTTTATTTAACTTTATAAATGTTCGAATTGTCCTCCATCTTGTAAAATACATTTCTCAATTCTGTGCCTACAAATAGAAAAAGCTGTTTCTATTTCAATTGGTGCAATGGAATGTATAGCATTCTCAATCCGCTCAATCATATTTTCTCTTGTGGTGGCATTCGATTGCGGCACGTGAATACGCTGCAAGGTATCCTGAACGAAGGCACTACAGCAGAAAGGTATTTCGGCGAATGGCGATACGTTTAAGAACAACGGGAAGTGTTGTAATACACAGGGTTATTATATTATATCAATACAGCTGTGTATGATTTTGTGAGTGAGATTTTTGCAGGTTTTGAGAGGGGTGATATAGCCCTAGGATCTTTCCTAGAATAGTCAAAAGCTTTTGACAGTCTGGATCATTCTTTTTTGCTTCGTAAGCTCGAATGCTATGGAATAATGGGCCCTCCTTTGGAATGGCTCCGGTCCTACCTACATTATCGTACACAAAAGGTGGTCATTAATCAGGACGGCCGTGATTATTTTTCCAATCAGGTTTTCCTTGAGATGGGTGTACCGCAAGGTAGTGTACTTGGACCCCTGCTTTTTGTACTGTACATCAATGACTTGAGCCCGAGTATTTCTGCTGAGAGGGTTGCATTGGTGAATTACGCTGATGACACAAACCTGTTAACAGTAGCACCAACAGTTGATGATGTGTTACGGTTTGGAAGGCGTAGTCTGGTTGAAGCTGGAGGATGATTCAGGAACAACAACCTCATTTTCGACGCTGAAAAATCCAGTGTTGTTATATTCAGAATAGATCGATCAACAACCTGGTGCCCGGACCATGCTGACCTAGTGGGTCAGGATGTGATGTTCTCAAATGAGGCCAAGTTTCTGGAAATATTTTTCATGGATTGCCATCTGAGGTGAAGGAGACATATTGAATATCTGTCAGGAAGATTGAACAAGGTCCGTTATTTGCTGAAAACCCTCAAGAAATATCGGGATGATAGAACACTGCTTGTCGCATATCATGCAAATTTTGAATCAATTATGAGATTTGAGATAGTGTTTTTGGGCAATGCGATGACTGTCGATAGGGTATTTTTGATTCAGAAGAGAGCACTGCGTTTGGTTCTGGGTATGGGTTGGAGAGAATCTTGTAGGGAAGCCTTCCGGCAGCATGGCTTGCTTACTTTTTCTGGGCTACACATCTTCGAGTGTTTGATGTTTATGAGAAAGAATGAGGTGTTGTTTAGACAGTATCTGCCTAATCACGATCATGATACTAGGTCTCTGGATTTGAAAATTCCTGTGCATAGACTTACACAGTCTGAGGGTAGCCCCTTGTACTCTTGTATTACTTACTTCAATGGGCTGCCTATTACCATCAAACAAATTTCATACTTGAAATGCTTCAGGAGGACTCTTTTCGGATACGTCGTTGAGTGTGAACCCTATGCCATAGCTGAGTTTTTGTCGCCTCGCAGATCGCGTTAGGTCCAGCAATTGATCTGTTTTATTGTGGACATGTAATTTGTTTTTTTTTAATTATTAGGCTATGTTTTGCATTTTATTGTAGGATATATGGTTTCAACTTTCTTAATCCTCTGAATTGTACGATATGACACCATTTATCTAAATACGCTTTGATGAATTTTTATGAATAAAGATATAGATAGATAGATTGAGTATCACGCAAGAATTTAAGCGCAAGCTTAGCTCGAGCACTCTCAGTCCTGCAACTATCAAACCTCTCAATTGGAAGCCACGTTGGCTAAGCTTACCCGGAACTCAGAGTTCTGGAGCTTTTGGGGGGGTTTATTTAAAATGGGCGCCAGAGATTCGTGCAGGTGAATCCCAACCTTCGAGGTCTTCTCGATTCCAATTGAGTTTATTTAACAATTAACGAAAGAAAGTACGTAGCTGCCTTACTTACCGCCGACAAAACCAGGATCAGGACTACCAACTTTCAAATCAAACTAGTTAATTAATTCCCAAGACACTTATATTAAAATCCAAAAATCCAATATTATCTTTTACAGAAATAGGTACCGTGCCTACTTGCAAAGTACTCAAAACATACGTCCGTATCGTATGTACAAGAAATCGGTAAATAATGAACTTGTATTTTCCAAAACTCAGTTCAACTATATGTGCAATTTATGTAATGAATCGGCATCAAGAAAAAGGTTCAGTACAAATCCGATCATTAATAATCAAAAACGCTATAACCTTAATAACGTTATTCTGTCAAATTTTTATAATCCAACAAGCGAGCAGTTGAACCGATTAATTTATAAAAAGATCACTCACAAGCTGAGTTGCCGCTATGTGACGTCACAACGCTTCACAAAAGTATCTATAAATACGTAAATCCCGAATATTTCCAATTTCAATAATAACTTCAAACGAAGAAAGAAAATAAAACAATATAACGATACGGCTCACCGCGACAGCTTGCTAGGTTCTCAAGTCCAACAAAACCAAGGAAAAACCCCAAAACAGTCCGTGTAGGCTGTACTGTACCAGTTCCCCAAGCAGATGAACGATCTATATGGAAAACCTGTTTTAGCATTGCATAGTCATAGTTGAACTGCACTTTTCACCCAAATACAATAAAACCCAATAAAATAATCCCCAGAGTTGAATAAATTCACAGCTTATTATCAATAACCCATAATATGTCTATTTTCCACAATTGACGATTAACTGACTTATTTATCAGTTAAATTTCAGCCCAACCTGAACCCAGTTCGACCCGACTTAAGTCGAATTCAGAACAAATAAATTAAATGAATAACTATATTTTGCCCGAGTCACGAAAAGTAATTAGTTTGATTATGATTGATATTTACCCCAATTAAGACTTGAAAAATAATCGACAATCAACCCCATAGTTCACTCAAAACGTTCATTAAACGTGCAATTTTAATATAAAAAAAACGGATGTCAATTCAACAAAAACGACATACCTTGACCGGTTTTTTTATTCAAGCTTCACTCAACAATTCCTCAAGGATTGGTGATTAATCCCATGCTCAGGTTCGGCAATTAAGCAATTAGGGTGGAGTGGATCAATCACGGTCGTGGTAGGGAAGAAAACACCCTTAACGTGGTACCTACATCAGTGGGAGGTTGTCATCATCTTAGGCCTGAATGCGTACAAACGTTGAAGAAAAAATGCTCAACTCAATGAAAGGAAAATGAGTTACCTGAATGGACTATCTTGGGGTTACTTATTTTCTACCCCCTGGATCTAACACATGGAGATGCGAATGTCTTCCAACCGTTCGCTACCAAGGTCGAGTTCGAAAAGAGAGATACGTTTAATGAAAAACTGACATCAGACATCAGCGACGTACAAGACTTTTAACCAGTGCGCTGTTGCCAGTAAATCAAACGACTACAGGGGAGATCGAAAAAGTAACATACCACATTAATGTTGATTAATAGTAATGGGACAAGCAGTGATAACGCTTTTGGCCCGTGATAACTCCCCCTCTCCTTAGACAGGAGAAAAACTAGGATAGATTTTCGACGATAGGCCGAGACAAGATTAGAACGAGACAAGAAAACCTTAAAGATGACCAATTCGGACTCAAGCAAAACAGAAAACAATAACCAAAAAGTGAAAAGACGCCCCTACTGTCGGAGGACAACACGACAACAAACCCTACTGATCCAGACCTATCAGATTCGGAAAATCACATGAATCAGCTCTTGCAGTTTGAAATTCCGTAGATGTTTTGTGGAATTCCCAACCGGCATTGCGTTACCTCAATGAGACTGAGGATACCTCGTGTACCGGTCTTACAAGAGTTGACCACGCGCATTCACCAAAGTCCGACCAATCCAAACCAGCATGGAGTGAGTAGACTGAGGGAGTCTAGTATAGGACAGAAGACTATACCAACTCTCACCTCTTTAACCCCTTAGACCCACCAAACTACAGGGAATGAGTTTGACCGAACTCATTACGCGGGTTGTACTATAGCGTACTACGCTGATGAGTGCTCTCTACGGAAACACCAGGTGGCCTCAAAAATGACGGGTTATGAAAGCTCCACATGGATTAAACAAAATTAATTTAAACAAAGAGAACCACCGCAAGAAAACCAGCGCTGACGGCCTCTGGAATCCAGCACTTAGAGGGCTTCTACCTCATCCAGAACCCGGAGTAAGGGTATTCTGCACAACCCCCCAAACAGGGTCCATAGTCTCGTAAAAGAGGGAAGACAAAAACGGAATAACGAAGAAAAATAACCGGATACGGGGCTGAGATGAAACGCAGTAGCTATGCCTCGTGGAGTCCATGTCGTGGAGGAGCTTCAAACGGTTCAATACTCCTAACCCACACCACTAGGAGTACCACCCCAGCAATAGCCCCCCAACGCCCATCCTCCCGCATCCGATATGCAAAAGAAGCTCTTGATACCACCAAAAAGTGCAAGAAAACACGACGGAATAAACGTCATAAACCAAAAAGTCACAATCGGGAAAAATATAACCGCATAGGTTAACGCCAAAATCAGTAAATGTAAACTCAAATAACCACAAAAGTTTACGAAAGTCAGAATCAGGGAATGTCAAAATTAGTGATGTGCACCATAACCAACAGGACTCAAAAACAGGCTTAGTTACGCAACAACCTGATGACGTGAATATAGCGAACAAAGTATAGACATGCATTAGACAGACTGAAAGTCTAAAATCGGCAATCACCAAACAACAGCAAGGTTTCAGTTAAAATCCCAATAAATGGCGAGATTTTAGCATTCATCAAACCAATCAACACAATCCAAAACAATGCTGAAACTCAACGAGGTGCTACAATCCAAAATCCTTCAAAAAGGAAAAACGCACATCGGCAAAACGATCGCAGACCTCCCAAAACCAATACCATCGGCAATGTCACCGAATCCAAACCAATTGACGATGTGTGGCTATACCTGGCCATGAGTCATCACCTGACAACAGTCTCAGTTATAAAATCCATACAAAAATGGCAAGAATCCAGTACCAAACTACCAAAAGCAAGCACAGAACCACTGAACTCTCAAATGAAGTAAATATAAACTGAAAAACCTCCTAAGAGAAAATACACATTACTCAGGCTATAAACTTCCCAAGACTGAACAAATGACAACCGCAGCCAAGTATGCCAAGAAAACTTGATTGAATCAGGGTCCATAAAATACATGTCAAAAAAAAAACGTTACCGCAACCTCACATGCGCATCCACCATAAGGTGCGGAATCCATATACGCACACGAAATTCCTGCTGAAAAGGGATGATTAGGGCAAACTACTTGAAGTGTATTATCAAGTTCAGAGTGGTTGGACTTGATATAAATAGTCCCGAGGAACAGGAGGTGAAATCCAGATTCAAGGGAGTGCCACAAGATTCATAGGGTGCCGAATCCACTGATGTTCACGAAGTTTTTGTTAAAACGGGACGATTGCTAATTTACTCCCGATTGCAGGTGAGGAAACCACCGCAAGTACAGACGGGGTGTATACTTCAGTGCCCAACCAAGACCAGCAAGTAAACACAGTACTAGTTCACGATATGGTCCGGGCGAGAAGGAAAAAAAAACAAAAGGGTGTATACCACAAATGAGCGTACCGGGATAAAAAAAAGGTACTCACAACAAAGAGTGAACACTTGGAAAACATCCAATGTACCAAAGAGGCACTAGCCCTGAAAATGGATGACTGGGTTCTGACATTTTCTCAACATGACATTGTACAGTAATGGATTGAAAACTTTTAACACTTAACTAGACCAACTAAAAAAAAATCAGGAAAAATGGAATTCGACAACCCTGAAAATGGATGGCAGGGTTCTGACATATTTCAACATGACATTGTACAAGACACCTGTGTCGGTCCTTCAGGAAATTGCTGTGTGTTATTCAGTTATCCTGATTCAGTTTCAGTCAGAAGTAGAAGTAGAAGAAGTTAGAATAACTGAAGTGGGTTAAGTCACGGAAGACACTCATATTCGTAAAAAGCTGATGGCAATAGGAATCAGAAGTGAATCTGGGTGTCCAGGATATATTTTGACGGACGGCCACCTGAAGAGTGAACACTTGGAGGACTTGTACCTCCGGCAGTTTTCCGCCACGGGCCTATTCCTCCGCCTGGCACCGTAAGGCTCCTCGACCAAATAAGCGTACCGTGATAGAATGGTAATCACAACAAAGAGTGAACACTTGGAGGACTTGTACCTCCGGCAGTTTTCCGCCACGGGCCTATTCCTCCGCCTGGCACCGTAAGGCTACTCAACCAAATGAGCGTACCGTGATAAAATGGTACTCACAACAAAGAGTGAACACTTGGAGGACTTGTACCTCCGGCAGTTTTCAGCCACGGGCCTATTCCTCCGCCTGGCACCGTAAGGCTCTCACTCAACCAAAAGTTAGATCCAGGGTAGGAAAACAATTTCCAGGTCACAAACATACAAAGAGGTCAACAAATACAAAAACATCTCACGGCTCTCACTCAGCAAATGACAGTCACTCAACATACACTCCCATCTCGCTTTTCCCGTCGATTTGATTCAGAGGCAGGCAGTCGTCTGACCTGTACATAACTCTATCACAATAAGTTCAGCGGTACTCCTCAGCTAGTCTGACCTGTACATAACTCTATTACAATAAGTTCAGCGGTACTCCTCAGACAGTCTGACCTGTACATAACTCTATTACAATAAGTTCAGCGGTACTCCTCAGCTAGTCTGACCTGTACATAACTCTATTACAATAAGTTCAGCGGTACTCCCCAGACATCTACCCGTCTCCTGCACAAAATAGAAGAGTTGGCTAAGAGAAGAACTGGGTGAAACTTATCCAGATTTCCAGTTACAAGAATAGAGGGAAATATCCAAACATGATACACCAACTGACTGATGAACGATCACATCACATGAAACTTGACAAAATCTCAAATACAAAATATATCAAACATTCCAAGCCGCAAAATAGGTTATATCCATCAATCACAAATTCAAGGTCACAAATATATAACGAGGTCAACGAATATGAAATATATCAAATATTTCCGGCCGCAAAATAGGTTACATCAATCACAAACACAGTCCGCACACAAGTATGATTTAAAAGCGGCAGATCCGATCAAACGGTCAAAGTCGTCGGCAAGCAGCACCCTTGTACTTGAAACTAGCTGATGGCCTTACAAAATTCCCCCTCTCCCTAGAGAAAAAAAAAAAAAAACTTTCGAAGAGGCTAACTAAATCGCGTCAAAATCTAAAAATCCCAAGAAAAGAATAAAGGTCCCAGTAAAAAAAACTATTTCATTTGGCTTCAAAATTTAACTTATTATCCCTTTTAAATATTATAACCACGTTGGGCGCCAAAATTTATCACGCAAGAATTTTTGCGCAAGCTTAGCTCAAGCACTCTCAGTCCTGCAACTATCAAACCTCTCAATTGAAAGCCACGTTGGCTAAGCTTACCCGGAACTCAGAGTTCTGGAGCTTTTGGGGGGGTTTATTTAAAATGGGCGCCAGAGATTCGTGCAGGTGAATCCCAACCTTCGAGGTCTTCTCGATTCCAATTGAGTTTATTTAACGATTAACGAAAGAAAGTACGTAGCTGCCTTACTTACCGCCGACAAAACCAGGATCAGGACTACCAACTCTCAAATCAAACTAGTTAATTAATTCCCAAGACACTTATATTAAAATCCAAAAATCCAATATTACCTTTTACAGAAATAGGTACCGTGCCTACTTGCAAAGTACTCAAAACATACGTCCGTATCGTATGTACAAGAAATCGGTAAATAATAAACTTGTATTTTCCAAAACTCAGTTCAACTATATGTGCAATTTATGTAATGAATCGGCATCAAGAAAAAGGTTCAGTACAAATCCGATCATTAATAATTAAAAACGCTATAACCTTAATAACGTTATTCTGTCAAATTTTTATAATCCAACAAGCGAGCAGTTGAACCGATTAATTTATAAAAAGATCACTCACAAGCTGAGTTGCCGCTATGTGACGTCACAACGCTTCACAAAAGTATCTATAAATACGTAAATCCCGAATATTTCCAATTTCAATAATAAATTCAAACGAAGAAAGAAAATAAAACAATATAACGATACGGCTCACCGCGACAGCTTGCTAGGTTCTCAAGTCCAACAAAACCAAGGAAAAACCCCAAAACAGTCCGTGTAGGCTGTACTGTACCAGTTCCCCAAGCAGATGAACGATCTATATGGAAAACCTGTTTTAGCATTGCAAAGTCATAGTTGAACTGCACTTTTCACCCAAATACAATAAAACCCAATAAAATAATCCCCAGAGTTGAATAAATTCACAGCTTATTATCAATAACCCATAATATGTCTATTTTCCACAATTGACGATTAACTGACTTATTTATCAGTTAA
Source organism: Orchestes rusci (assembly GCA_958502075.1). NCBI lineage: Eukaryota > Metazoa > Arthropoda > Insecta > Coleoptera > Curculionidae > Orchestes > Orchestes rusci. The sequence goes on from OY293304.1 coordinate 38,944,677, forward strand.
ATTTCAGCCCAACCTGAACCCAGTTCGACCCGACTTAAGTCGAATTCAGAACAAATAAATTAAATGAATAACTATATTTTGCTCGAGTCACGAAGAGTAATTAGTTTGATCATGATTGATATTTACCCCAATTAAGACTTGAAAAATAATCGACAATCAACCCCATAGTTCACTCAAAACGTTCATTAAACTATCATTTTAATATAAAAAAAAACGGATGTCAATTCAACAAAAACGACATACCTTGACCGGTTTTTTTATTCAAGCTTCACTCAACAACTCCTCAAGGATTGGTAATTAATCCCATGCTCAGGTTCGGCAATTAAGCAATTAGGGTGGAGTGGATCAATCACGGTCGTGGTAGGAAAGAAAACACCGTTAACGTGGTACCTACATCAGTGGGAGGTTGTCATCATCTTAGGCCTGAATGCGTACAAACGTTGAAGAAAAAATGCTCAACTCAATGAAAGGAAAATGAGTTACCTGAATGGACTATCTTGGAGTTACTTATTTTCTACCCCCTGGATCTAACACATGGAGATGCGAATGTCTTCCAACCGTTCGCTACCAAGGTCGAGTTCGAAAAGAAAGATACGTTTAATGAAAAACTGACATCAGACATCAGCGACGTACAAGACTTTTAACCAGTGCGCTGTTGCCAGTAAATCAAACGACTACAGGGGAGATCGAAAAAGTAACATACCACATTAATGTTGATTAATAGTAATGGGACAAGCAGTGATAACGCTTTTGGCCCGTGATATGAGGAAGAGCCGTCTTCGCAGGGTGCCATATTTGAAGCAGGGGGTAGTTTGGGTTATTTTTTACCGTTTAGAAAACACCCTTTACACAGTTTGAATCAGTCAAGATCAGTATATAACAGGTTGTCATGGGCAAAATCAGTGGATCTCCTGTTAAAACAGTACTTCTGGCAACCTTGCGAATGATACATGACACGATACGATGCAGACCGATGCAATCGAATGACAGGATTCAGTCTACTGTAGAAGCTAGAAACCGATGATCCATATTTCCCCCCCTCCCGCCTTCCGTCTCTTACCTCAGGTGAAGTGAGGCAACCTATTTTATACTGATCTTGTGTATCAGTAACATGGAACCATATGGAAAACTTTTTTGTAATTGATTTCATGGAAAAAAGTAGTTTTTCATATTTTGATGTTCTGCATGCTCCAAAACCTCAAATACAATAATCAGATTCCAATTTTTCACAGTCATATACTTGGTTTGACAAATAAGATGCATTCAACTCAAGAGTAGAATACCTTTATTTTTGGAAATATCAAAAAATGTAATGAAGAAGTGAAAATCACGTCTAAATCTGAAATTGCATACATTTATATCGAAAACTGTGTTTTGATATTTTCTGTTTCAAATTGTACCGTGAAGTACCATTTACCGGACCCAAAACCAGTCCGGTAGATGACACTTCACATCATCAGAGACTATAAAAAAAATTACTTGACTTCTCCAAAAATGACATTTTGCATCATCAAAGACTGTGAAATTGCATTGGTAGCATGGTTTTGCTGGCGCCATCCCATGATTTTGATCAATAACTTGACAAAAAATGTTGGTAACACATAATTAACCTATCTATTACCCAAGTGGTGACATATTTTGGCTGGCGCCATCTCATGGTGAGAATGTAAGACGAACTGCCACTCTAAGTGTATGGTTTGACAAGAAAGCATTTTAAACCGATTGAAAAAAATTATCACAGTATGGAACGAAACAATGTACGATACACAGCCGTCAAATGTCATTAAACTACTTGTCTAGAAATTCCAGACCTTCGTCACCTCGTCCATAAACATCTCTACTCGTTTTTTTGAAAAGTCATATACCACCTCAGTGACGTAAACTACTATTACATTATTTGGATCAAATTTCGCTGATTATGTGCATCTATTTTGTAAAAGCGAAAATAATTCGAAAACCAAGTTATTTGTTTATAAGTGCGTTACATGTTACTACAAATAAATTTGTATTATTATTGTAGACAAAAAAGAAAAAAAAAACCTGTAAGATTTGAACGTAATCTTCACTTCTAAGCATATTTTCTCCGTGATATTTTTTTGATATTTCCAAAAATAAAGTTACTTTACTCCTGAGAAAAAATTATCATTTTTGCCAAACCTCGTAGATGATTAAAAAAAAATCAAATCTGATGATTGTATAGAAGCTTTTGGAGCATGCACAATTTTTTAAGAAAAATAACTTTATTTCTTGAATCAATAATAAAAAAAAATCCATAAGGTTTCATTTTACTGGGACATACTGTATGACGCTATGGAGTGGAATCTGTGAAACAGGGGATTTGATAAAGGAAAAGGACCCTTTATCATGTTTGTTTCGAAAAAAAATATTCCAGCGTTCTTCTCTCCCGTAAAACCATTATCGGGTAGAGAATGAAAGAAACAAGGAGTGTCCACACTGCTCGGTTTACCTACAAAAATTAAAAAAGAACTAGAATGAGTGTCGAAATTCGTTCCTAATAAACGATATGAATGAAATATGTTTTTTCCAAGGCAAAATTCGTAATTCATCAATCGCAGCTGGGAATGTACAGGGTAACAATTTGAAAACTTGAAATTACTATATCTCAGAAACAAAAAACTGAATAAAAAAATGCTCACAACAGTTTGTTATCCACCCTTTTCAGCATTTCCTCAGACAGGGTGGGATACAGCCCAAAATTCTTAAATGAGAAGAGAGATCGAGTGATACATCATCTCAAAGCTCTTGAAAAATTCTTTTCAATGATACCATGCAAATGATCGTATTTTCAATATGGTTTTTCAACTGGGAGTCATTTACTTAACATCGAGTAGAGATTTTGTTATCAAACTATGCTGATTCAATTCCGAGACTAGTTGAGAATTCAGTTCACATAGGTATTTTTTTTGACAGGGAGGCGACAAAATGTCTAGTCATGAGTAAATTCTAGTTTTAAATCGGAAATCGTGAATTGGATTTCATCACTCCCACTAACCACTCACTTTCTCATTTTATTTCAGGTTAGACACTCATCACCCACATTGATTCATATTCTACAACTTTTGAATGCCATTGATAAGAGTCAAACTGCACAACACGACAGAAACAAAACATCCACGATTGTCCGAAGCTTGCATTATTGATGCGCCATTTGCAATAAACCTATAATATGACAAAGCATTTTGGTGATCATGTAGACAATATCTTATGAATGTTTTGTCTGTTATTGGAAAGAAAGCTATAGATAGGAAAAGTTCGCAACGTAGACTCGTACTCGTACAGGCCCTTTTTATCAAATTAAAAAATGTTGACACTCATTTTGCTAATATGTATATCCTTGAGAGAGCGTCTGCCTAGAAACTCCAAATAGATCCAAGTTTCAATGGCAAAGGTATTACTTCACACGAGAGCATGATCAACTGCCTTTCCCAATTCCCCGTTCTATCCTAATTAAAAGATCCATTGTTTATGAGGGAGTGAAGATGTTCAACCACCTTCCAGCTGAGATTGCAATCTTCAAAATCAAAAATAAGTTGAGAATAACAGTTATTGGTTAATTCAAGTGAGTTGAACTAATTTTTAGTAATTTTTTTCTTCTACCTGTCCAAATTTTCATAATCTGTTGAAATCGTAAAACCTCGACTAGAGGATCACTGGCGTCCTTGAAAACCACGGAACTCTTAGTTCAGGCCTAGCTTAGTGGACTCAAGCTTTCAACAGTGGTGATTAAAGTTATCGAAGACGTAGGAGGAACAAAAGGTTCCGTTCTTTCGAGGTAAAGTACCTACTTATCTCATCGCAAAATTCAAATCGCTGGAATTGGTACTTTACAGACCGTAATTTATACTGGTTGTATTGGACGAGGAGTTACCAATTGCTCTTTGGTATTCCACAATCATCCAAAAAAATTGGCGGATCGATTGGTCGATTCCTTAAGGGTGGCGGATCACCCTCAACATGTCGTGGGACCAATGAAAATTTCATAATATGATTCCGTTGAGTTTGAATTTTTTGCCAGTTGTTATCTGGCAACCTACAATCACCTAAAAAAATTGGCGGATCGATTGACCACTCCCTTAAGGGTAGGGGATCAGCCCCAACATGTTACGGAAATATTGAACTTTTCATAATATGATCTAGTCAAGGCTTAATTTTTCGAAAGTTGTTTTTTGGTAGCCTACAATCAACCAGAAAAATTGGCGGTCCGATTGGCTGGTTTCTTAGGGGTGGCCGATTACCCCCAACATGTCGTGCGCACAAAGAACTCTTTATGATATGATTCAGTTAGGGCTTAATTTTTCACCAGTTATTCTTTGGTAGCCTACAATCATCCAGAAAAATGGGCGGATCGATAGGCCAGTTCCTCAAGGGTAGTGGATCACCCCCAACATGTCACGAAAACATTGAACTTTTCATAATATGATTCGGTTAAGGCTGAATTTTCCACCAGTTGTTCTCTGGTAGCCTACAATCATCCAGAAAAATTGGCGGTCCGATTGGCTGGTTTCTTAAGAGTGGTGGATTACCCCTAACATGTCGTGGACAACAATGAACTTTCCATGATATGATTCAGTTATGTCTAAATTTTCACCAGTTCTCCTTTGGTAGCCTACAATCATCCAGAAAAATTGGCGAGTCGATTGGCCAGTTTCTTAAGGGTAGCGGATCATCTCCAACATGTCGTGGGAACAATGAACTTCTCAAAATATGATTCAGTGAAATGCTGAATATTTTAGTATGTTATTGTTGCAACTATTTCAAGTGTATATGTCAATTGGCGGACAAAATATCGGTTCTAAGCTGACGGAACGACCTGATTCGCCACCCTTTTGGAGCTCGTCAATCGATCCGTCAATTTTTCTCGATGATTGTAGGCTACCAAAGAAAAACAGGTGCAAAATTCAGCCTTGATTTAATCATATAATGAAAAGTTTAATGTCTCCGTGACATGTTGGTGTTGATCTGCCACCCTTGAGGAACTGGCCAATCGATCTGCAAATTTTTCTGGATGATAAGCTTACCAAAGAACAACTGGTAAAAAATGCAGTCTCAACTTAATCATATCATGAAACGTTCATTGTTCCCATGACATGTTGGTGGTAACCGCCACCCTTAAGAAATTGGCCAATCTGACCGCCAATTTTTCTGAATGATTGTGGGGTACCAAAGAACAACTAGTGAAAAATTCAGCTTTGCCTGAATCATATTATGAAAAGTTCAATGTTTCCATGACATGTTGGGTGTGATCCCCCACCCCTAAGGAACTGGCCAATCGATCCCTCATTTTTTCTGGATGATTGTAGGTTACCAAAGAACAAGTGGTAAAAAAATCAGCCTCTACTGGATCATATTATGAAATGTTCAGTTGTCCCACTTCATGTTGGGGGTGATCCGCCACCCTTGAGGAGCCGGCCATACGATCCGCCAATTTTTCTGGCTGATTGTGGGCTATCAAAGAACAGCTGGTAAAAAATTTAGCATCAACTAAATGATAAAAATATGCAATTTTTTCACATGTTGTGGGCGTTCCGCTACCCCCTTGGAACTGCGATCAGGGCGAACCCTCTCGGATGACACTCGATCAGGGTCCGTACAACGTTCTTTCAAAAAATAGACGACTAAATCATCACTGAAAAATGTCACTGGCTCTTCTACTAATACTTTTGAAGGGATGTCACTATTTAGAATTTTGACAATAATCCAGTAATGGTAATGGTAATGGTAAGGGTGGGGGGACAAAAGCCCGGCGAGTAGGCCTAGTGGCCCTTTTCGCCAACCCCGTGCTTCCAACCCTCTTCACTCCAGTCGTCCTGTCTCCGTTGTGAAGCGGAGCAGGTCATCCCAGCTCAGGTCCCCCAACTCCACCCGAGGAATGGTTGCCGCTCCTCGGACCCTCCTCCTCAGGCGACCCCACCTATCACAGACTCCCAGTAGATGGTAGGAGGTTTCCTCCGCCCTTCTACAGTAGGGACATAGGAGTGATTCGCCTATTTCTAGTAAATGCAAGTGTCGGTTGAGCTTGCAGTGTCCTGTCAAAATGCATACGATGATGCTCAGTGCCTTCCTACTCTTGTTCCGCAATTGGGCCGTCCTTGGTTTGTTGGGATGTGTGATTATCTCTCTGGCTTGCCTACAAGTCGTGTTATTCCTCCAGTTTTTGACTGTGTTCTCCCAAGCCCACTCATTCAGGGACTCGGAGATCAGTCGTTTACTTAGACCCAGCCCAGGACCGGGCTGGGGTGATGAAGAGCCTAGTCTGGCTAGCTCGTCCGCGCGTTCGTTTCTGAAAATGCCCATATGTCCCGGTACCCAAACCAGTTTGACCTTCTTGCTCTCGCCTAGGGCGTGCAAAGCATCACTGCATTCTTGAACCAGCGGGCAGCTGATCCTTGGCTTGCATAATGCTCTTAGTGCCGCTTGACTGTCAGAATGGATAATCATGTTATCTTCTGTTCCCCTTTGAACCTCTTCCCTAGTTGCTACCTCCAGGATAGCAAAAACCTCTGCTTGGAAGACCGTTGTGAGCTTTCCGAGAGGGAAAGCCTCCCCGGCATTCCTGTCTTGTCTGTATACTCCGGCTCCTGTAGCCTTAGAGTTGGCCTTTGAGACGTCGGTGAACCAGATCTGCGTGCTACCTGGTGGTTCTGCCAGCGTGGTCCGCCACTCGTCCCTGGAAGGAAGGTGTACCTCAAAACTTCTGTGAAGTCTGAGTCTTCCATCCGTGGCTGTCAGTCCCGCCGCCAGTAGCGGTATCTCACGCCTCACAAAAGAAGCTAATCTAGTGTGGCCAACCTCTGTGCCTCTATCCTTCCATACTTCCTGAGCTGACATCCTTATGTATGCTGCCATCGCTTTCCTCTTTATCCAGATTGCCAGTTCTGGCAGCGCAAGGAGAATGTTACACAGCTGAGGACTACACAGCTCCTGGTGTAGTCCTCATTCCACCGGTTATGCTCAGACAGGCCATCCTTTGAAGTCTGGTTAGTCTGATTTCGTTAGTGGCTTTCTCGGTGGCCGGCCACCAGATCACGGCTCCGTATGAGATCATCGGTCTGATCACGGCTCGATAAAGCCAGTGAACGACGTGTGGTTTTAGGCCTCCCCGCCTACCCACCGCTCGGTGCAGCATCCACATTGTGGCTATGCCCTTTTTAACTGTCCTTTCAATATGGAGTTTCCACGTTAGCTTACTGTCTAAGACCACCCCGAGGTACTTGACCTCCTGTTTCAGTGCTAGCGGCATCTTGTACAGAATGGGTGGTTTGAACTTATTGAGATTCCTCCTGTTTGTACAGAGGATTAGCTCCGTTTTTGTGGGATTCACTAAGAGCCCCATCTCTTTACACCATACCTCCAGAATTTTACACGCTGACCTCATACGCTCGCAGACAATTTCCAGATGTTTACCTCTCACGAGTATAAGGCCATCCCTCCAACTCCAGTCTAGTCAGGAGACTGTCCATTATCAGACACCAAAGCCTGGGTGAGAGGCAGCTACCTTGGGGGCAACCTCCTTGCACGTCTGCCTCTACATGGCAGTCTTCTAGTGACGTTTTCACCTGGCGGTCCCGAAGAGCAGACCGAACCCAACTCACCAGGGAGGCCGGGGATCCCCTGGCCGTAAGGGACCCGCAGACGACGTCCGTTTTAGCCTTATCGAATGCTCCTTCTACGTCAAAGAACAGGGTCAAGGTGACCTCTTTGTCGTTTAAAGTCCTTTCAGCTAGTTGCACTACGGCATGGAGAGCCGAGTCCGTACTCTTACCCTTGCAGTAGGCGTGCTGGTTCCTGTGAATTGGAGATCTCAAAAGAATCTCCTCCGTCAAATACCTATCGATCATCTTTTCTAGTGTTTTCATTTGGAAAGATGTCAAACTGATTGGCCTGTGGGATTTTGGTAGTCCGTAGTCTTCCTTACCAACCTTTGGGATGAATACCACCCTAGTGGTTTTCCATCGATCTGGGACGTGTCCCAAGGCGATGCTGGCTCGGAAGATGTATTTAAGTGTTGGTTTTAGCAGAGGCTCGGCTCTCTGCATCATCGCCGGGAAAATCCCATCAGGTCCTGCTGCCTTGTATGGACTGAACTCACTCAGCGCCCACTCTATGGATTCGTCGGTGACGATCTTATTCGCCGTATCCCAGTCAGCCATGAGGATAGGGGGGAGCTAGTGAGGGGGGGTTGGTGCTTTCTCCCGGAAAGTGAGTTTGGAGGAGAAGGTGTAGTGTTTCCTCCCTATTGTTAGTCCATGTGCCATTTTCCCTTTTCAACTGCCCTATCTCTGTTGTTCCCTTTGAGCCGAGTAGCTTCATGAGTCTCGCCGACTCTGAGAAAGATTCGATCTTCCCGCAGAATCCACGCCATGCAGCCCTCTTGCTACTTCTTACCTCTGATTTGAATTTCCTCCGGGCTTCAACGAAGGTGTCCCATTCGAGCTGTCCACCCCCCTTGAGAGCTCGGCGGTGCGACCTCCTGGCGTCTTTTTTAAGCCGCTCTAGAGTATCATTCCACCATGGGACTTTTTTGGTTCTCGCCTTCCTGAGAGGACAGGATGCTTCTAATGCGGACGAGATTGCCTTGTTAAGGGCCTCTACCTCTGTATCCAGTTCCTCCTTGGAGGTTATATGCCGGTCTCCGGTACCCACGGTCCTACTTAGACAGATATTGAACTTATCCCAGTCGGTTGACCTCGGGTTCCGTTTGAGAGGCAAAGTTTCTCCTTCCGCCTCTAGCGTGAAGCGGATTAGCCTATGGTCTGACATTGTTATGTCGTTCGTAACACTCCAGTTTTTCACCTTACACAAATAATAACACGACCGTTACATCTATCACCTCACGCCTGACGCGATTGACGAAGGTCGGCTCCGCCTTTTTATTGGCGACTTCAAGGTTTTCCGCTGTGAGGTACTCTAGAAGAGCAATACCTCTCGTGTTGGTGTCGGTGCTGCCCCAGATAGTGCAATGTGCGTTAGCGTCGCAGCCGATAAAAGCGGGAAAACCTGACTTTTTCGTGTACTCAACGATTTTAATAAGTTCCTCCGTAGGGGGTAAACGCAGAGTATCGTACGGAAGGTAAAGACTTATCAAAAACAACTTACGTATCGTTCCCTGGAGTTTGTATTCTAGAAGGATCACGGTGGCATCCCTGGTGCCCAGCTGGGGTAGGTGGGTTACCTGCAGCTCCTTGGATGCCATGATACAGGTCCGTGGTCGATCTAGTACTCCGTTGCCGGCGTAGGTGTTCATGCCGGTCACCTGGAGACCTCTGATGTTTTCCCTGAAATAATAAGGCTCCTGGATTAGTACAATTTTCCCCCTTTTTTCCACCATGATGCTCGCAAGTTCTGCGGAGGCATCTCGGCTATGTTGGAGGCTGATTTGACTTACCCGTATAGTGTCCATTGCGAGGCGTACGATGGACGGGGCCCACGCTTTACTGACCTGTGGCCTGCTCCTCCACCGGGGGCTTGGAGGCTTCCTCGTGGGTGGCAGGGCGGGCCTCCGTTGGGTGCTAACCCTGAAGACCCTGAGTGAGACCAGTTCGAAGAACATGGTCCACCCTGCCGCGTCCAGCCTTTTAACCGTTTCCCGATCAACTCGGAAAACGAGTCGTCACTCCTCTGGACCTGTTTTGAAGATCCAGCATCTCCATGATGGGCCCTACTACTGGCTTGTCCTTCCTCTTTAAGGTGAAGGTAAACTTCACCGGACGAGGAGCGTCAGCGGCACGGTATGCCCTAAATGTTCGGTCTCCCCTGACTAGCTGCGGACATTCCGTCAGCAGCCAGTCTCGCGAGGCCTCGTCCTCCGCCGTGACCAGGAAGCAGCCATTTTCCTGTAACCCAGAGTTCCGAAAGCGGAGTTCGTAACCTCGGGAGTCCTGTGAGGAACCCGCCATGGTCAACCTCATCTTCTCGATGAGGTGACTTCTGATTGCTTCCGCTTCCTCTGGGTGCACTGTGGGAGGATGACGACCTCATTAGCTCTTCCGACTGCCAAGCGGTAAGAGCCAGTCGAGGGGCCCTCAGCAGACGCCGGCGCCGATACCGGGCAACTCCTCAGAAGAGGTGACCTACCCGGCTGACCGCCGTGGCTAACCGCCGAAGAAGCACCCCCTCTGGGTCTCTTCGGCGTGGACTTGTCACTCCTGACCCTCTTCTTCCCATCTGCCGGGACCCTGCGTGGGGTGGGCTCTGGGCCTTCCCTAGTGGATTCTGGTCCCTCCGGGAGCTTGATGGGCGTAAGCTGCTTAGCTACCCTTCTGGCATTCCTTGATGTCGGGCCTCTCCTATGGGCCTTCTTGATGATAGATCTCTCAGCCCTTGCGGGCCCAGGAGGATTCTGGTCATCCGCCGTTGGAGCGTTGGTAGCAAGAGAGGTGGTCTGCTGGCTGGTGCCAGCCTGCAGTTCCTCTCTTCTCCTCACGACGCTTCTTGGTCCGTTCACGGTTTTTCCGCAGCTTCTTTTGGAGTTTCAGCTGTTGCAGCTGTTCTGGCGTGAGAGCCGGACGAGCATCTGGAGCGTGAGCCCCTGAAGCGCCGGACGCCATAGAGCTGCTACTGCTTGGAGCGTGAGCCCCTGGTAGTTCAGCTTGCTTAGTCCCGGGGTCGATTGCCGAGACGACTGAGGGCGCCTCTTTCATGGGTGGGGTCACATCCATTTCAGTGGCGCTTGGACTCTTGGGGCCAGGATTGCCCTCTAAACTGCTTGTTGGCGATTTTTTACCTGAAAAAGAGTTGTTGTCGTTTTCGATGATAAAGGTGTGGGGGGTAGGTTGTTCGTAATTATGTCGGTCTACATGAAGGTAGGGTCAGTTAAAGGTAGGTGTGGTCTGGTTTTGATGTCATGTTAGAGCTCGCTTCCCCCACCGCTCCAACCCCTGCTTCGTGGAAGAATGTGCTTGCCCCAGTGACGAAGTCTGGCAGGCGCGGTTGTATCACCCCCAACTCGAGCAGCAGGGTCCTGACCAGGCGCCACCTGGCACTACTACCCGAGTTGAGATTTTACACCGGTTGATGGGGCAGCCCTCTACATCGACTAGATAAGAGTGGGCCCCTGTACTAACTACGGCGGCGTAGGGAATTCGCCGTAAACCCTAGTTGTTACGCCGCTACTTACCGGATCGGCATCACTGGGATTCCGCCTCATCGGCGAAGGAAAGACGCGGCTTTAGTCCCCGAGCTCCCACATGACATTCCTGTCCCCCTCCTTTTTTCCTGGGCTTGGGACCAGCTAGGTGACGGCTTCAAGGCCGCGTGATGTTGGGTGAAAACACCTAGCAACACAAACACCACGCGGCAGTATACCCTCACCTAGGCGAAGTTCAATAATCGAGTAAATTTATATTATTATTATCAAATGTGATGGTATATTCATGTTTATATATTTTAGAAGCAAATACATTTTTCTATTAAAAAATTAAAAGAAAAAAAACAAAAAGTTTAAAACTATACTTTTTTATATTATCAACCCAGTGAAATCATCACTCCCCATTAAGGGTGAAACGACAAAAAAATACGGAAAACCTCATTTACTCAGGGTTTGTCAGTGTCTTTTGAGTGTAAAATTAGCAAAATATCTGGGAGAATTTGAGCATTAGGAGTATTTTTGTTTCAATTGTGCTGAAACAAAATGATCAGTTGCAAATCGGACATAACAGCATTCTATATAACTTTGCTTCATGAATCATTTTTATAAGTTAATTATTTCTTGACTTACCGGCCCTTCGATGATTCGTTTGGGGTGTTTTTCAGAAAACTTCTTTTACTGCAAATTGACCAGTATGAAAGTTGTTCATAATAAATGGAAAAGCATCTTTCTTCCATCAACTTTCTTTGTCACTTGATTATTTTTGGAGATAGCGTCCCGTTCATGGACAAACGGCTAGTTTCGTAATTTTGTTTGGTTCTGTAAATTCACAAAATCAACGGTTTCCATAATAAAAGTAGATGCAACCTTCGATTTCACGATCACGTGTTTTATGAAAATAACAATAATGATCTTCATCAGCAAAAAAGCTATACAATCAACAAATTGATAGAGATATACATATCTCTACAAAATATATACACTGTGAGCCGAAATAAAGGAGTACATTTTTTAATTGAAAATATATTTTTTGTTTTTTGGACGATTCAATTTCTTTTTGCAGGACTAATAACCTAACATGTCCTCAACATGACTGTGAATCAGAAAGCAAAAGTAATACACAGGGACGGACTTATAAAAAAAATTATATAACAGTGAATTTGAAGTCGTTGCAAATGAAAACTGTCTTAGCTAAAATTGTACTAATATGCTTTTTCGGTAGATAAACTATCCAGAACACATCAGTAAAAAGAAAATTTTCCAAAATCACCGGATTCGCGAAATACCATTTTTTTATTAAATCACTTTTTAACAAATAACACATTTATGAAAACAGTTTAGTAATTTTCAAACTTGGAGTAAAATATTATGGATGTGGCCACCATTATTGTTTACCACTTCTTGAAGTCGTCTGCGCCATAAATTGATAGCCCCATTTATTGCACCCTGTTCAAAATTGTTCCAAACAAACTGCATTTTTTCTTTGAGCTGCTGGATTTTTTCAAATTGTTGTCCGTCGTACAAATTTTGTTCGGAAATTCCCCAAATTGAATAATCAACTGGATTTAATTCTGGGCTGTTAGGTGGCCACATTTCTGGCTCAACATAATCCGGGCAATTTTCACTCAAGAACATCCTTGTATTGTGGGAAGTGTGCGAGGGAGCACCATCCTGTTGGAAAGTGTAATCGTAACAAACATCCTCAATTTCTGGTAATAGGTGCTGCAAGATTTGTTCTTAATACGTTTCTGAATTGAGTTTTACCCCAGCATCAACAAAAATTAGACGAGATTTTCCCAACATGGATACTGCAACAGAGACCATTACACCTTTTGAGAAATGACTTCTTTCAATCAAAAGATGCTCTAAAGGTATTTCTCTCTTGAATTGTACGTCAGAATATACCCTATTATTCTGGGTATTTTTAGGTGGCCGTAAATAAAACATTTTTTCATCTGAAAACCATATTTTTCTAATGTCTTCGCGGGAGCGGAATCTTCGTAATAGCAAATCACATCTTTCCAATCGTTTTTCTCTTACATTGGCCGTAAGTCTTTGACAGTAAACTTTTTTAAATATTTTAAGATGGCAGTCTTCTTTAATGATTCTTCGAACTGACGTACGGGAAATCCTAGTTATTTTTGCGATTTTCCTTGTTCCAACAGTTTGGCCAGGTTGCAAATTTCCTAAAACAACCCTTACTTTACCAATATTTCTCGAGCTTCGCTTCCTTCCTCTTCCACGTTTATTTTCAATAGACCCATCGTTTTCCCTTAGATGTCTCAAGAACTTTCCTATCGTTCCAATATGCCAATTTTTCTCAGGAAATTCATTTACAATTTTTCTTGCACCATAATTATATTTTTCACGTAAATATTTGATTAATAATCTGTCCTCTTTGCTCAAAAGTGGCATTATCAACTGACTAATTTACTTATTTAGCTGTAAATGTCAAACAAATTCCATGGCAACCTGAGCAGTATGGCCTACTAAGTAAAATTGACATAAAAGAAGTGGTAAACAATAATGGTGGCAACATTCATGATATTTTACTCTAAGTTTTAAAATTACTAAACTGTTTTCATAAATGTGTTATTGGTTAAAATGTTATTTAATAAAAAAATGGTATTTCGGGAATCCGATGATTTCGGAAAATTTCCTTTTTACTGAAGTGTTCCGGATAGTTTATCTACCGAAAAAGCATATTAGTACAATTTTAGCTAAGACAGTTTTCATTTGCAACGAGCTCAAATGTACTGTTTTATATATTTTTTTATAAGTCCCACCCTGTACATTATTTTTGCTTTCAAATTTACAGTCATGTTGAGGACATGTTAGGTTATTAGCCCTGCAAAAAGAAATTAAATCGCCCCAAAAATAAAAAATATATTTTCAATTAAAAAATGTACTCCTTTATTTCGGCCCACAGTGTAGATGAAAGCTCAAATGCGAGATGGCTGAATCAGGGCGTAATTGAAAACATTAAAAACATTGAATAAATAATATTATACCTACATATAAATAAATCTATAAACAAAGTTTAAACAACCAAGCTTCAATTCACATAGGTAAATGTGTTTATTGCATACAAATAAGAAAAAAATGGTAGGTCAAATATTGAAATGACGACAATAAAAGAAAAAAAATATACGTATCGTCCCCTTTTGTAAATTGATACCTATGCCATACCCAATTTCAAAAGAATCATTCCGTTTGTTTCTTGATACAAAAAATAGGCAAGACACAAGAAAAGTTCATAAATCGGGAAATAATAAGCATATGAAAAAATTGTTTAAGGAAAAGTTATGGAGAATGTTCTAATGTACAATTTTCATTTTATTATTTTGTTGTAGAGCAATTCAAATCAACACCCGCATTGCTCAAATTCTCTCACATAAAAATTTCCGATTTTGCTAATTTTACACCCAGAAGACAGTCGCTGACAAACACAGAATCAGACTTTTCGTGCATTTTTTTATTTTAAAATGACAATCTTCATGGATTACAATATTGATCCTTGTTCTAATCCAAGAAAATACTTTCATTATGCCAAGTACATTGAGAGATTTGGGAGTAACAAAAAAATTCTGATAAGTTGGTGTTTCACCAGATTCTTTTGGATATTTCGCCAAATCATATCAAAAAATTTCCAATTGGCTTGAACGCAAATTAAAATCAAAAATACTTGAGTAGAAATTCAAGATACAGGGTGTCTCAGATCAACCGGTCACCACGTATACAGCAAATAGAGGAACCATTGATAAGAAGTTTGAGATGGGGAGCCCATGGCCGGATGTGCCCCGTTTCCTAGATACAGAGTTTTAAAAAATATATATATTACTTGAATTTGATTTGAAAACAGCTTAACCGATTTTATTGAAGAGTTCAAATACTAAATGGTATTGCATGTTTCTGAGTATTTGAAAAAAAATATCTTGTCCAGTGCTGGAGTTGGAGAACATATTGTGTGCATTATTTTCCAAAAAAAAAAAATGGTATTACATAATTTTTTCAGAGAAATTATACTTTCTTCTTAAACTTCGTTCAATTTGCAACAAAATAGCTCGATAGAATAATAGAGTGAAAAAATTAAAAAAAATACTAGTGTTCGTCTAAGCGTTGATAATTTTCAGTTATGGTAACAGTAGGAAATCCTACTATTCTACTTGTCGAAGAAAAAAAACTAAAGAAACTTTTTTTCATTAGTAATTGAATGAGTATTTTGAAAGAAAACAAAATTTTGTCCAAAAACAGTGGCGTGTAATTTTTGTTTTTTCGAATAACAAAACACCCTGTATCTAGGAAACGTGGCACATCCGGCCATGGGTTCCCCATCTCAAACTTTTCATTTATGGTTCCTGTATTTGCTGTATAGGTACTGACCAGTTGATCTGGGGCACTCTGTATATTCGGGTGATTGTTTACTTTAAAATTATCCAAAACAATGCGAAAATCCCTGATCTTCTTTATTTGTAACCTAAAAAAGAGCCTATCAGTGAGAAATAAAACTTTTTGATATCAAACGTTTCGGAAGCGAGTCTTCCGTCTTCATTGGAAACTGAAAAGGAAAAATTTCGTTTAAATTTAGCAAAATTGTCTTTTGTGCGTTTATGACACAAATGTCACTTTTACTGACATTGAAGTGTAAGATGTTGATTTTTTTGAGTATGTTATGTATTAGTGAGTTATCAACTGATAAAGGGCCTTGTGATTGAACATTTACATTAAGACGTTGAGATTGTTGACTGATGCAATTGTTCCATTTGCTAATAGCGTTACAATGATGAAACGGACATGTTAAGTTAACGTAAACGTCAACTTGACGTTAACTTGACGTATCCATTTTACCATGATAACACTGTTAGCAAATGGAACATCTACATTGGTAAACAGATACGTTAAGTTAACGTAAACGTTCAATCATAGCCCTCATAATATTGTCATATTAGTATTGGAGGCAAATACACTTGGTGTGGATGTAAATGCACCCAATTTGCTGTATTATTTGTTTTCAATCGATCCGACAAACTAATGTTGAAATTAAATACAAAGATAAACTCACCCACCAATTCTGGGTTCGCTGCTTCAATGATCTTGTTGGTATCTGAGGGAAGAAATAGGGGTTGGAGAGGGAATAGGAAGAAAGGGATGATCGGAAATACCTTAAACAGTACGTCTTATGCGTTGGCACTTATATCCGTTATTCCTGGGGTTGCTGCCCGCTTTATCACAATAATTGTCGTGGACTGTATTTTTTACATCGACGGAATACGCCACGCTTAATTTTCAACGCGACCTGCGACGGGATTTTGTAGACTCATGGCTCTCACGCACGAAAATTCTCAAGAAGAGTACTCTGCGCGGTTGCCAAGCTTTACAACCTTATTCTACGTTTAGACTTTGGCTCAAACATACCCCGCACCCTGAAACAATATTTTCAGTCTACATTGAAATGTTTCGCAAACCAATGTCCGTTTAACCTAACATGAACATAACATGCTTTGATTCTACCCAAAATAGACAACCTAAAATTACAAAAACCTAATTCCTACCCGAACTTACAATCTAGATCTTAACTAGCCATCCCAACTTATTGAGATGGTAAAGGGCATATCTTCACCACTGGTCTGGCGAAGATGCTGCCGGTACTTGTCCTAACGGTGACGTTTCGGATGACCTCATCCTTGCCTGGGTGAACTTTCACAATTCTTGCCAACGGCCAATGAAGTGGAGGTGAATTGTCATTTTTGAGTATGACCACCGTCCCCTCTTCCACATCTTGTGTATTTGTCGTCCACTTTTGGCGTGTCTGAAGATTGGTGAGGTATTTCAAGCGCCATCTTTTCCAGAAATTCTGGATCAACCGGTCAATTAGCTGGAACCTGTCCAGTCGATTCATGGGTACTTCCGAGAGATCCACTGTAGGGAAACCTTTCAGAGGCATCAATGTCAGAAAATGTGCGGGAGTCAAAGCCTCTGGAGCCGTTGCATCGGACGATAGTTGACACAATGGCCTCGAGTTTAGCAGCGCTTCGACTTGAGTCAAGAGAGTTGTAAATTCTTCATAGGTCAACAACTGCTCCCCCACGATCCTGTGCAAATGATTCTTAACGGATTTTACATTGCTTTCCCAGAGACCACCTTGATGCGGACTATGGGGAGTATTGAACCGCCACTCAACCCCATCCATTAGCCACTCCGACTGCACTTTCTCTTGATATTCCTTTGAGGTTACCAGTTCATTTATTTCCTTCAACAACGTTATTGCTCCAACGAAATTCGAACCTTGATCGGAGAACATCATCTGGCAGGGGCCCCTTCTCGCAAGAAACCGCTTAAAGGCCTGGATAAAATGGGCAGTTGATAAGGAGCTTACTAATTCCAAATGTATCGCCTTCACACTCATACATATAAACTAACAAACGTAACTTTTATGCACCTGCGCGCCTCTTTTTCTACCGAGTGTTGTATTTATAGGCCCAAAGTAATCTACCCCTGTTCTTAAAAACACTTTAGCTTGAGACACTCTATGCACCGGTAAGTCTGCCATTACTAGAGTTTGATTCAAAGGCTTTAACCTGAAGCACTTGTTACAGCGGTGAACTCTATTCCGAATTAAGTTTCTGCCGCCTAGGATCCAATATTTTTGGCGTAATATAGCTTCCAGAAGATATGCCCCTGTATGAAGGTTCAAAACGTGATTGAAATCTATCAATTTCTCTACCAACGTCTCCTTAGATGGCAAAATTAATTATTTGATGTTTTTGACCGAAAGTTAGACATGAGTTACCTAACCGACCTCCAACTCTCAATACCCCTTCATGTAAAAATGGTTTGAGTTTTCTCAGCTTCGGAGAACACTCTTTATTGTCCGACACAACTCGAATTTCCGCACTGAACCGTTTCAACTGGATCAATACAATACAATATATACGTTTATTTCCACAAATTACAATAGTGCTTAAAAAAATAAATTTGCATATAAGAGAAGTAAACGAAATATTCCACCGAAGTCCGAGGACCAGTTTGGGGCATATATTTCATAACTTAATAAAATCGTTTGATATTATATAATATTGATAAGGCTTATTATAATAAATCTACAAGCGCACAACTTAAAAGACTAACCAATAAATATGGAAATAAATAAATAAACACTTTACATTTTAGTGGTAATTGATTTTTTTTTTTTTTTTTTATACACTTTCAAATATTTCAAGTTCAATAGGGGTGTCAACACGTTCAGGCATTTGACTTTCATTTCCAAAAGTTTCCAAATTTAATAAGTCGTGTATTTTCTTTCGCGGCTGGGTAAAAATCCACTTTCTTAAAGCTCTTTTGAAGCTGTATATTGAATTGCTTTGTTTCAATTTATAAGGAAGTATTCGATAAATGTACGGTGAAAGAAACCATCCAGATCTCTGAACAAGCGATTTGGATACTTTGTGAGTTCTTGTATTCATTTCCTCCTTGTGTCTTGTATGATATTCGTGAGAGATTTCTTGTAGTTTTTGTTTCTGTTTATATTGGGCTATTAGTAGTTTGAAGGTAAATAGTTGTTGTATGTCAAGTATTTGTGAGACGTCGTATATTTCGTCACTGGGGTATGTTTGTTCTTTATTATGGATGGTTTTGAGAAAAAGTTTTTGAATGATTTCCAACGGTTTAATGTGTGTATAATAAGTACCACCCCAACTAGTAATTCCATGCTGTAGGTGCGAACCTACCAAAGCATGATATATACATTTGAGCTGATCTGCACTAAGAATTTGTTTCAACTTCCTGAACATGTAAAGGATATACCTCAGTCTTTCTACAATCATGTTTACGTGACAATTCCATTTCAAATGTCTATCTATTTCAACACCTAAATACCTTATCGAGTTTACTTCCTCCACATAAATGATGTTATTCCAAGAATGGGGTAAGGTGAAAGTATTGTAACTTGGTATGTTCCTCTTGTTACAGCTGAATGCTATATACTTTGTTTTGTCAAAATTTATAGTAAGGGACATTTCATCAAACCAACTTTTTATTAGTACCAACTTTCTTTCTGCTATCCTTTTGACATTTTTCCAAGATGACCCTTCAAAGAGTGCCACTGTGTCATCTGCAAAAGAAAAGATTTCACCTCCATCCTCCTCCATCTCCAAAATACCATTCATGTAGAGTAGAAATAGTACTGGGCCCAAAACAGTACCTTGAGGAATGCCATATTTGATTATTTTCGGTCTTCTTAGATTACCGTCAATATCCACAGATTGACACCTATTTGTTAAATATGACTTGAAAACATCCAACGCTATGCCTCTAACTCCCAGATCTTCTAGTCGACTCATTAAGATATCATGATCTACGGTATCAAAGGCCTTCGCCAAATCCAAAAAAACGCAAATGATTTTTTTGTTTTTGTCCATTTTCCTGTAGATCTTAGTAGTTAGGTGATATATGGCATCATAAGTAGATGTTTTTTCTTTAAATCCAAATTGCCTTTCGGAAATCAGATTGTATTTCTTTGTGAATGTTGTCAGTCTAGACTTGATAATTTTTTCAATAATTTTTGCTACGTTGGAAATTAATGTGATCGGTCTATAATTGGTCATATCCATAGCGTCTCCTTTCTTGAAAAGAGGTTTCACAATACCTCTCTTTAAGCAATGGGGAAAAACACCAGTTTGAAAAATTTTGTTTGTCAAGAAGGTTAATGGTTTTATTATATATGTTTTAATTTCTTTTAGGGTTTCCGCTGTTATTTGATCATACCCTGGCCTCAATTTGAACAGAACCAACTCCGCCGCATGCAAATCGCCAACAGAAATAAACATCCGTCTTGGAACAAGTCTCAAAAACTGCAACATTCTTACTGTTATCCGCAAAATCTTCGGATACGAGGAACATCTTTCGACCATTTCCAACAAAGGATGAAGTTCCAACGCGTTCACCGCCACCAAAATATTCATCCTTGGACCTTCCGCAAGTTCCTGTGCTGTTCCCTGTTCTGTGATATTTTGAGGCCACTCGTCTTCCGGATACCTCGTCCATTCTGGGCCCGACGTCCACAAGGGATGATCAACCAGTTGTTTGGGCGTGAAGCCTCTCGATAAGCAATCTGCTGGATTCTCCTTTCCTGATATATGCAACCATGATGCTCCTGGAATGTTTTCCTTGATCTGAGCTACCCGATTTGCCACAAAAATGTCCCTATTGTATGGGGTCTGCAACCAACACAAAACTGTCGAAGAATCTGAGAAAGCAAAGACTTTCGAAATTACTATCATACTCTGGTACGTCTCCAAATGTTTCACAAATCTTGACAAGAGCAGCGCGGCACATAATTCCAATCTCGGAATTGTTACCAACTTGAATGGTGACACTTTAGACTTTGCACAAGTCAAACTAGTATGGATCTCTCCGGACTGCTTTAAAACTCGCGTATAAACTACTGCTCCATAACCGTTTTGACTAGCATCTGCAAACGCTAATATCGAAATTGGGCTACCTTCTTCCGCTCCGAAAAATCGCGGAAGCTGAAAATCCAGGACACTGCTCCATTCGGATCTGACCTTTTCCCATATGCACCGTACATGTTCCGGAGGGTCTTCATCCCAACCCAACTGCAGGTTCCATAACTCCTTGACCAGCAATTTCAAAAATAATATAAAGGGGGCAATCAGACCAATTGGATCATAGCACCGAGCCACCGCAGACAAAATTGATCGTTTTGTACATTTTTTTCCAGGTTTATCCAACTTGAAGGTGAAAGTATCCAGTTCTGGATTCCGGTGCATTCCTAAAATTTTGGTATCCGATTTGAAAACCACGTCCTTTGATAGTCTTGAGTTGATTGGGATTTTCCCCAGAACCTCCCCTGAGTTTGTGGAGAATTTGGTTAGTTCGAAGCCACCAGCTGCAAAAAGTTCCACCGACTGCTGATAAAGTTGCCCAGCAGATTCCACCAAAGAAATACTTGCCACCAGGTCATCCATGTAAAGATCCCTTCCGATATGTTTGGCCGCTATTGGGAAACGTGACTTCTCCCTTTCCGTCAACTCTTGGACCACTCTTAGGGCTAGATAAGGAGAAGATTTTACTCCAAAGGCAACCACCGTGATTTCGTATGTTTCGATTTTGTTCCCAGGATCCCTACGCCATAAGAGTCGCTGAAATGGCCACTGCTCCTTCACAATTCCAATTTGTCTGTACATCTGCCGAATATCTGCCGTCAACGCCACCTCAAACAATCTGAAATTCAACAACACAGTGCAAATGTCCGCCTGTAACTTTGGACCGCTGTACAAGAGGTCATTCAATGATACGTCCGAATCAGAAGCAGCGCTTGCATCCATAACCACTCGTGAAGGCGTAGACGAACTCACCGTTTTGATGACCGCATGATGAGCTATGTAATACGCAAGATCATTAGAACAATCATTTTCCACAATCTGCATATGGCCTTGATCGATAAAGTCTTTCATTGCCTTGTTATACTCAAGCCGTAAATTTGGAAAGCGAGCTAATCTTTTTTCCAGCGAAAATAGACGAACCACCGCGTTTTATTTTTAATCTCCCAGATTTTTCGCTGAATATCTGAATGGAAGTGCAACACGGAACCTGTCGGAGACTTTATCGCGTACAAGAGCTGTCTGAAATAGTTCCTCACATTCTGCATCCTTCGGATCTGCAAGAGCACGGCTTGGCACTTGCTCCAGTTCCCAAAATTTCTTCAAACAGTCCTCCATATTGTTTTCTTCTTGTTGCGTGAAAAACGTCGAAGAGTGACTGGGAGAGTCCATTGGCACCCAACCCGTAATCACATAACCAAACGCGGTCTCTAGAGCCACCGGAGAACCTCCTTCACCGTATTGTTCGTTTACGCATTATACACGAGAAAAGTTCCGCTCCTATTATGCCATCAATGTCACTTGGCTCCGCAAAATTGGAATCCGTGAAAAAAATATCTTTAAAGTTTGCTGAGCACTCTTTGGATTGAACCGAACAACTTGGAAATTTATCGGTTACTTTATCAACAACCGTCGCTGAGATATCGAAAATTTGATCCGTTTCATATCTGGAACCAATCACCAAATTGGTCCTTCCTCTAACCGTTTGGGGATTTTGACCTAGTCCATGAACCGATGAAAATGTCCTGCTGATTTTCAAACCGAGTTTTCTACAACACCGCAATGTCAGTAAGTTCACTTGACTACCGCTATCCAAGATAAACTTTGCTGTCGCACATTGGAGTCCGCTATTCAAAATGTTCACCACTACCGTGGGTGATAAAACCGTGCTTAACCTATAAGTAGCCCTCACTGACGTAGTTCAAAGAATTTGCGCTCAAGTATCTCCGTTCGCATCCGTTTGATCCTCATTTCGAACCGCTCCTCTAAGGTCCGGTTTGCCTAGATGAAGCAGAATGTGATGTTTTTTCGAACACTCCGCGCACGTCCTTTCCGATGAACAATTTGGAACCCCGTGATTCGAAGCTAGACAATTGTAACACCAATGATTATTTTTGACTGCTTCATATCTCTTGGTAGGTGTAAGGGCCTTGAATTTTTCGCACTGTGCCAAATAATGACCTGTCTGTTTACAAAAAACACAACTTTGTTTCTCCCCGCGAACTTGACCTGCAAAAAATGTTTGTCTACTTCCTGAAGGTGGACCGGAACTTGAGAGCTTATTCACATTGAGTATCTTTGATTGTTCTTTCACAAATAATACAAGGTCGTCATACGTGGGAACGTCTTTACCTCGTTTGAACGAATCAAAAGCTTTCACCGTTGCATTGTCCAACTTGTTTCTTGCTTCATAAAACAAAACAAAATCCGCTAAGTCGGGCAACTTCAATTTTTCATGTGCATTCACGGCCGAATCAGATCTTTCCAAAAATCCTTGATGATTCCATCGTCAACGGTTTGAAATTCATAATCTGATCTAGATAACTATTCGCCAAATATCTCTTATCTTGGAATTTATCTACCAGGGCGCCCCAAAGAATGTCATAATTGTCCCCTGTAGGCGCAATTCCTGAACTATTTGCCGCAGCACCGCGAAGTCGTCCGATTAGATAGTGTACTTTATCCGTGTTATTCAATGTCGTATTTTCGTGAATCATACTTTTGAAAAGCTCATAAAATGTTTCCCATTCGCGAACTTCGCCGGAAAATTCAGGTAACCCTATTCTTGGGAGAGTAGGTAAGACTTTATTTGGTAAATTTTCCCCCCTCGAAACCTGACTCGCATCTTCTTCCGACCTCTTCAATGTAGCTGCCGACGAATGTATGTGACAACACATCTCATTTATAGTGCTTAGAAATTTATAATCCGGTGTAAATTCTTCGTCCACCTCAAAGCTTGCCTCATTTATTTCATCTACTACGCCAACCAAAGATTCCCGCGTTGAATCTTCCGAGTGATACAACACTAGAAATGTATCTTCATCTGCTCTAGTCGTAAGCTTTTTAGATAAATCAATTAACTCCTGCAAAATCAAAAAAAACGATTCCTTCTTTGCTGTTAGCATTTTGACATTCCGTTCCGCTTTTGTCCCACCCATAATAATTATTAAGGTATGTTTGGCCAAAATTTAACAAATTTCCGGAAACCGCACAAACACCGCGTTGAAAAACAACTTCCGAAAGTCCTACCCAATTAAAAGCCGTACGATGAATCTACCGAATCCCATACACGTCAAAAAAAACTTCAAACCGAAAACGTACTATTTCTGAAATATATTCCAATGTTCAGGTATTTAACCGAGAAGCTGGCAACACCGCACCCAGAGAATGAATCCGTCGAGCGGTTGGACGCAAAAACTTTACTGATAAGCCGAGCAACTTTTTTCACCAAACCGATTCTCGTGAACAAAGATGCTATTTTAACCGCTAAACACCAAAATCAAATCCGTCTCGAATAGGACCAAAAAATATATTATTTGTTTTCAATCCATCCGACAAACTAATGTTGAAATTAAATACAAAGATAAACTCACCCACCAATTCTGGGTTCGCTGCTTAAATGATCTTGTTGGTATCTGAGGGAAGAAATAGGGGTTGGGGAGGGAATAGGAAGAAAGGGATGATCGGAAATACCTTAAACAGTACGTCTTATGCGTTGACACTTATATCCGTTATTCCTGGGGTTGCTGCCCGCTTTATCACAATAATTGTCGTGGACTGTATTTTTTACATTGACGGAATTCGCCACGCTTAATTTTAAACGCGACCTGCGACGAGATTTTGTAGACTCATGGCTCTCACGCACGAAAATTCTCAAGAAGAGTTCTCTGCGCGATTGCCAAGCTTTACAACCTTATTCTACGTTTAGACTTTGGCTCAAACATTTGCCACTACTGGAATCGCTGAGCAAGCAGTCTTGTTGCTTTGAATAGACACATTCGGCAGGATGACGGATAGTGCTTGGCCTGGCCAACTACTCTCCATGGTAAGTATGGAAATCCCTCTCCCCTTGAGTAGTGTAACCCCTCTCAGCCTCTAAGAACATTCTTATCCTATTGTTATGGTGGTGGAGATTGACTGTACCATAGACGATAATAGAGCACGACAGGTGTTGTGGTGCCAACTGAAGGTCCAATCAAACACCATACGTGACAATGTGTTTCATTTTTTACTTATAGGTAACAGATAATAAATCTTGGATCTCTACTCAAGTGATTTTGTATTCAAATTGATAATGACATATTTTGCTGACTGATTTTCTCGTATCTGGGATTTTAACCACTCAAGATTATATTATTGTTGAGCTCAATTTTACTGAAAATTAGCTTTTGTTCTGCAGAAAAAAATAGGTTATTTTTCAAATCTCTCGTTAAGGTATGGCATTTCAACACATTAAAATAATTAAACATTCTTAGAGAAAAAAGAACCAGTACCATAAGGTTTGCATGAAGTTAGATTGTTGAAATGGAGGTGCCATTTTGTGAAAAAATACTCGGTCGAGAATAAGAAAGGTGTTTTACTAAGGGACGAAAAGGATACTGGTCAAAATCAAGGTATTTGTTTTTTACCTTACGATTGTCAGGATCATGACGTTCCTGATGAAGCTCATGATCAAGATGTAGATAATCGTGAAAACATCGTGGATGTTGAAAAGAGGATCCCCATAGGTAGTAGCGACGCGAATAACAAGCAAGATTTTTAATTAGTGTCACGGATTCCGCTATAGAAAACACTTGTCGAGTTTTAATTTATTTATTCCAAGTCAGTACAGCACACGGTTTACAACACCACATATATTTATGTTCCCAATCACAGCTTATCTGAACTGCCCTGTTGTAGAAATGGCGGAGCTTTCATATCTTCTTCAATGCCTCAATAGATGGCGAAAGTTCTCCAATATTCTAGACCTGTGAAACCGAATAAACCTTGTGGTTCTGGAGTTTGAACAGTAGTAAGGGCTTGTGACAAACGGCACAAAAGCCAAGATGATCTATAGCGAGATGCAATGGTTGTAACGTCATGTCCACTGGGCATGTTTCGTCACATTGCTACCTCATCCCAAAATGTCCTCATGTCAATATCGGCGTCTGTCCCCAAACCTTCAGTGTGATGTTCGGTGGAAATAGCAGTTCACTGTCCTCTGATTCGTCCTTCTGGAAGCATAGCAGCACACCAGGATGTTACGCCACTCTCCTTGAAGATCACTCCCAGAATGCTTCTCACCACACGCCAGTCCACGCGGTCATTGGTCATCTTCATAATGGCCTTATGAGTCAGGTCCTGTGACTGCATTTAGTCTCGAAGATGATTGAAGGCTTTTCTGACATCACTGTTGGTGGTCAGATGTGGTGAAAGCTTCTTCGTCACAAGGTACAACAGGTGTCGTGTAACTTCCATGATTTCCAGTGCCTTCCCCAACTCTGGTCTTTGTCATCGTTGATGTTACAGTTGTCCAAATTTATGCTTGAAAGCAGCAGCAAAACCACTCCTTATACCAAGGTCCTCAGTGAGCCAACGAATATTCGGCCGGTGCTTTGAACAATTCCAGCTGCCTTTCTTGGACAACGTCATTCTGGACTTTCTGGCCATTGGAGTGTGAAGACATGAGAGTTCTCAGTGACATGTCTTCCTCGAGTGACCTGACCTGCCTCACTTCAGCGTCCTGGTCGTCATGGTTCCCAGCATGCCGAGCCAAACGGTTGAAGTGAACAACCCTCGATTTTCCTCGTGATGGCTTCCGAATCCTGTAAAAAACGTCATTGATTCATTCCTGGATCTCATACGGGCCCTCTCAAGGGGGGGGGGAAAGCCACGTCGCCTTTGTGGGTTGTCTTGCCAAACCAGATCCCCAACCTGGAACCCGCCTTCCACGGCATTTTTGTCGTGAGCATCCTTCATCCTGTCGTTTGCACTTTGGATGTTGAAACGGACTCGTTGTGAATATCGTCAATCTCGTTTCGAAGATCACTTGCGTAATCTTTTTCAGCGACATCTTTACCAGGTGGACAGCCAAACTTTAGATAACAAGGCAGCCGAAGTTCACGACCCATGATGATTCTTGCCAGGGTCTCGACTAATGATTCGTGAACTGCGGATCGGTAAGCCTAAAGGAACAGGTGGAGGTGTTCGTCCCAGTCTTTCTGATGGTTCGAGACAACTTGGCCAGGTGACGGTTGATGGTCCTGTTCATTCGTTCCACCATGCCATCCGATTGTGAGTGCAGTGCGGTAGTTCTTGTTTTCTTGATCTTCAAGACGTCACAAACACTCTGGAACAACGCCAATTCAAAGCGTCTTGGTTACTTCCAGATGTACACCCGTGACGCCATCATGGACCTCCTTCATTACTTTTTCCTGACCAGAATTTCCGTTGCCTCGCCACGAAGTGCCAAAGTCAATGCCAGGGCTTTTCCAGTTCCGGTCCATCCATTTGTCCTTGCTGCTGCCCCGAACTGACGATGGTAGTTGTTCCATGACGGCTTGCCATCAATCTGAGGGGCTTTCATGTGAACTCGGATGGTATCAGACTCCATTTTAGCACTAGCACCTCTGCTCGGCTCGATTTTGATGTCTAGTTGTCTCATGAATACTGACGGTTGCCTTCTCATTTGCTCCATTTCTTCCTCAAGTGTCTTCACTGTGTCTTTGAATCTTGCTTCAAATCGATCCTCAAGGTTCTCAAGATTTTTCGCTACATGATCCTTCAGACAATTGGAGTTGTCCGCCAATTATTCCTTGATCTCCTCCACAGTTCTAGAAGATTCTTCAAGCTTCTCTTCCAGCTTCCTTGAGTTTTCTTCCATCGCTCTAGAAGATTCTTGAAGCTTCTCTTCCAGCTATCTCGAGTCTTCCTTCATCGCTCCAGAAGATTCTCCGAACTTCTTTTCCATCTTTCTAGAGTTCTCTTGAAGTTGATCCTTCAGCTCATCATTCAAGTTTTTTGACAACTTCTGAACTACTGCGTTGGACTCGGGAATTTCAAATTGGAACGTATCAGGATCCATGCCTTCTTCAGATGCTGATAAATGGATACAGGCTATGAAAACTGGATATGCAACACCAATGGAGAATGATACATGAAAAATGGTGGAAAGGAAGAAAGAAAAGGACTCATCCCAAAAAGGGTGGGTGTTGAAATAATTTAGATTTGTGATAAGTTCGAACCTATAGTATGATGAAAGTTCTGGTTGTAATGTTATGTGACATTGATATATGCATTACCTTGACCTTTGTTGAAACGCTGAATATAAAGTTCATTTTTTATTTAAAGTTACAGTGACGGATCAAAATTGGAGGTTGAAGGATGGCAAATCAGAAACATTTTAAACATAGCAAAATAAAACTAATCACAGTTCAATCAATGACTTTTAAAATAAAACATGTTTGCCAACCTTTAACCTACACTGTAGCTTTGAATAAAAAATGAGCTGTAATGATTAGATATTATTCCGTGATCGTCTCTTTTTCATAAAAAGGCACTAGCAGCATTCTGAGGATTACAGCCACTAGACTTCAGTGTACCGCTCGGCACAAACACGTGGTGGTTGGTTGGGGTACCCCAGACGCGACCACAACATCCTGGAGCTGTTCGTGCAATCCAGCAGAGTATACGAAATGTTTATCGACCTTCCGGTTGAGATCCATAGCTGAGACAGGCGACCACGAGCAAGGTGTAATGTGAGGCTGTACACTCTCAAGTCTTGGAGTTCACGCAGAGACGCTCAGAACTGTGTCAACCAACATAAATTGAGATATTTAGTAGGAACATAGATTTAATCTTCAAAATGATAATATTCAATACTTAGTCATTCCAAAATTCCTTATTCAAAACCCGAGAACAAGCTGGATGAATAGTTTAGCTCACTGCCACCATTGAATCAAAAATATGTGGATAGCAGTTCGACGAAATGAATAGAAAGATGATTTGTCACAAATAGAAACTCATAGTTTCCACAAAATAATAATAATTAGTCAAACAAAAAACTGAAATCTCACATCCCCAGACAGTTTTACCCCAACAAAACAATACCAAATCCTGGAATAACGCAAGAGGTTCAAAGTGACATGTATATGAGTGACATATCGCAATTGGAATGCTTGGATAAATAACAAGCCCTTGCCGCTTCAAATTCAGCTGCTATTTGTTTGTGTATCTATGTGTTAAAGCTGCTTTTGTTAACTTACACGGAGATGTTGGAGATCAGTTTGTATTTTCTTGTTAACATCCGCTCGTGACTTGACGCTAATTGAATCACCAATTATTTTCTCGTAAGTCTAACGTATGAATCAGATTAATTGGACTTGACTATTTACTTTGATCTATCGTTGATTCAGTACCGTATTTCTTGGAATGTTGACAACAAGCCACATCTTAGTTTCAAAATGTAATCTTAGGATTTGTTTTACGAGTTCGACATGACAACGTCGATCAATCAAAAGTTTGTAACAGTTTGTGTAGAGGTTTGAATGGCCTTTTTTGATACCTTTCCTCTATTTTTGTCAAGGTGACATGTTTGATCAACAATAATTATAGCTTATCACATAAAGTGTTTATTGTCCACAAAACCGTAATTTGTACAAATATTTCATGGGATTTTCCTGCATTAAACCTCCTATGTGTCAATTTGGCTGAAAATTTTATATTGTGACCTCCTGATTCGTTTTGCCAGTGCGCGTATGCTCATGGAACCTCCTATAACTTCCCGGATTTTATAACCGTTCAATTCGGGCATTTGTATACCTGCTATGTGTTGGTGTATATTGTATTTTGTTTTGCTTTTTTCATCTTCTATGAAATCCAGTTTATAGTACATAGATAGATAGATAGATAGATAGATAGATAGATAGATAGATAGATAGTCTTTATTTATTCACAACAAGCCACATCGGCGTAGAACAATGTCAAAAATTTACAGCAAACTTATTTATTATAATGGACATATTTATCATTATCGGAACGGCTTATTTGTCCATTTGGTACAGCAGTTCCCTATCGGACTCAAAAAACTCACTCAATGAATAGAAAGCATTTCTGCAAAGAAACGCCTTCAATAGGCTTGTTAGTCTTCCACGTGGTAGGTCTCTAGCTCTCTGAGGAAAAGCATTGAAAATTTTACCAGCACAAATTTAAACTTTTCTCTGCAGAAACAAGAAATTAGATTTTTGTACTGACAGATCTAACTTATGTCTAGTTTTATACATATGGTCAGCTAAGCAATGTTTGAACAAGTCCCTGTTGTCAATCACAAACATTACACAGTCTGAAATATACAGTGAGGACACGTGGGTTGGAATAAATTCATTCAAAATTTAGGGGGTTTGTTTTCTGGAGAAACGCTCGGTCACATCGATTATTATTTTTGACTGTGTTTTTTTTATGATAATTTTATCTATACAGGGTGGACCAAAAATAAGTTACGACCATCAACTTCATTTTTTCAAATGAAAACCCCCATTTTTGATTTCATTTTCGAACTCTTCATCAAATTCTAAGTAACATGATGATTATAATTATAGTATACAGGGTTAACCAAAAATAAGCTAGGACCATCAACTTCATTTTTTCAAATGGAAACCCTCTTTTTTAATTACATTTTCGAATTCTACATCAAATTCAAAGTAGGTTCCATGTACCATCTCCTAAGCCTTGTAGCATTTTGGAAATAATGCTACTGTTTTATTTTGTCTTTTGCAACTTTTTGCTCTGATTACCTTCGTTCAATCCAGTGAAATTGAATACAGCTCATTTATCATAAACCCTTCTTTAATCATATTAACTTTAAATACAATTGCCATATAGTCACTAGTCACTAATCACTTTTCACATTGATCATAGGCATCTTAATTAACTTCTTTCTTCCTGTTTTTCGGCACTGGCTTCAAAGAAACCATACATTTAATCTTTTTGCTAAGTCGAAACTGAATCACATCACATAAATAATTATCCAATCTAGAATACCTACCTCATAGTTACGGCCGAGCATGGAACGAATGTCTCTTGATGTCTTCTGTGAATTTGAGGGTCTAATTGACTAATTAACAGAACTTTTATGCTCGTTCATTGCTATGTTGTTTTGCTTTCTAAAGTGAGGTTAGTGATTCAACTTGGCTGATCTCTAAGTCTACATGTTGCCATATTTCCCTGGAGTTGTTCGGAGTAACAAGTTTGCAGAGCGGAAGGCATATTCTTCTATTTGTTCAGTATTAATATTTCCTGTTATTAAGTTGGTACTTGGTCTCTTTGTTGACATTTGATTTCCATTTCTAAGAGGGGATATTAGTACGATCCTTCCGATTCTTTCCTTTCCGAATCCGACCTCTGACGAGTAACCAGCTGGGGACTATTTGCACCTGTTGTCGATCAGGCCGTTATTATGGCGGCGATGCATTATCAAATTTATTGTTTCATTTATTATGATTAGGCCTTAAGGGCTATGGAGACCTTGTTGGGGGAGTCCTGGTGAGTTGGATTTCTTTGTAACCTTGGGATTTGTGCTGAACCATTGTTCTCCATTTCAGATACCTTTTTTTGTGTGGGTTTTTTTTACTTAAAGTCACGTTGTTGGATTAAAATAAGACCGACGCTATGTGGTCTCTATTTTCAACTATTTAATTTTAAGGAACTCTCTATGGCTCATAGAGGTAAGGTATTTAAAAATTAATTTGATTGAGTCTGAAAGTGCCATTTCACTTAACAGAGTTTTTCCGGGAGATATTATTCTCACGTTTCGTTGGATCTGTCACCATCATTCATCTGTGGCACCCTTGGAAATAAGCTTCATCAAGCACAGCTGGAATTTTGCCCACTGGATAGCTGAGTATGACTGACACCCCTACCTGTTGTTTCATTGCTTGATGACTACCGGTACAAGAGGTGTAACGATGCAGTGAGTCTATCCAACTTTAATTTTCATACATATTTGATTGGTTTAATATTCTCAAAATTAATTATATTCTCGATTTATTTTAAACTACTGATTTATCGTTATGTACAACTGTAGGGCAAAGGCCTAACGATTAATTCTCGTTTACCCAACTTGGGTGTTTGCGGCTGAAGATTCATGAATTTTCCCCGGCGCTTTTAATTATTATTAATATTTCGAGGTATGCGTTTATTGCCTTACACTACAGTTTTTTCAACGTTTCAAATTGAGTATTTTGTATTCCTGAAGGTACTGTTTCAGCTTGATAATTCTTTCGTCAACTCATTAAGCTAATTTCTTCTTTCATACTTTTCAACTTTTCTAATTTTTATTTTGAAATGTAACTAAATATCTAATTCTCGACTTAATTAAATCCATAACTTGTCTATGGATATTATTAGTTCATAAGATAATCCAACGACACACTGATTTTTTTTTTGTTGTGAACATTCAACCCCTCCTCCAAAACTCGGTTTCCAAATAAACATTTTTGTTGAACATAAGTATTTTAATTGGTTGATTTCCCCAAGCACAGTTTGAGAGTCTTTACAACATTTTGCATTTTCTTCATTAAGTCACAGTTAATGAAGTGGCGCCCTGATTTGTTTGGAATGCACGAAAGAACTCATGAACCCAGCTCTCCATTAATTGACTGCCGTAAGTATTAGTGGCCTTTGACAAAAAGGTGGCTATACAAATTTTGCGCCCAACGTGGGGCCAGGGAAATCTTTTGTGCATCTAAATTAATTGCTTCTGAATAAATTAAATTGCTTGGGTGGATCAATCAATGATACTAGATTTTTAAAAGAAAAATTATCACTCAGTTTAAGTCTTTTAAATTTTAAAATCTTGCAATTTTATCAATCTTTTTCACTTTTTATATTTTCTACTTTCAAATAATTAAAAATGGCAGAAACTTTTAGACCAAATCACCTTTTGGATTATGAATTAGAATATGAGTTGAAAATCAGGTCCTATGTCACTACTAGGTCCGTTGCGGATAAGAGAAAAATGCTCAGCACTTTATTGTCTAAAGAGTCCAGCTCCCAAGTCTCTCATATTAGCAGGTCGATAGTTGATCAATTGAATTTTGATTCGGAAAAGGTTGAAATTGATAAAACTATCAAATCTATTTCTGACATTATTTCGGAATTTGAGGGTACTCCTCAAGACTCAACATTTATAAGAATGAAATCCCGACCATGTCACGTTTCCAATAGAATTCGTAGGTTGTCAGGACTTGAGGACGAAGCACTGTTATATCAACAGGAAGCTATGTCTAGTTGTTTAGCGTTAGAGGGTGATTTATTTGAAAAAGCCTCATCTAAAGAAGCTGATGCAGCTAATATGTCATGTTCCACTTCATTCCAGCAACCTATTATTCATGTCGCAGCACCAGTTGTAAATTGTTCTGGGAATATTCCCGCTATAGGTGATTGGCAGGTGAAATTTAATGGGGATGGTAGTAACTTATATAACTTTCTGGAAAGAATCTCTGAATTGGCACAATCCAGAAAAGTAAAAGAGGAGGATTTATTTTTGTCTGCAGCTGAACTTTTTGTAGGGGACGCATTCATTTGGTACAAAAGTGTTAAGGGGTCTTTGGAAGACTGGCAACTCTTGTTTCTCTCTTAAAGAAAGATTTCCTCCACTCGGATATAGAGGATGATTTGTGGGAGCAAATTAAGCACCTTAAGCAAAAGCGTTCGGAATCTGTGGCTGTCTTCATTGCTCACATGCAAAATCTTTTTTCACGCTTATCTAGTCGGCCTGCAGAATTCACCAAAGTCAAGAATATAAAGAGAAATCTTCTTCCTGAGTATATTACCCTGCTTGCTTTAGCCGATATCAACTCTGTAGAGGAGTTATCAAAACTTTGTCGAAAGCTTGAGGAGGCGTCATATTTACGTGATAAAGGTAACGTTACTAACATCACTGAACTTTGTGACTTAGAGATACGATCTTCAGAGAATCCAAACTCCCGTGAGCCATTCAATAATAATCCCTCTACAAGTCAAAATTCACAATCCCGTTCAAACTTTCAGGTGAAGAGAAATTCTAGGTATTCCAATCCGAGTAGGTTTCCTAATAATGGTTCTTCTTTTAATCCTCATTCCTCTCAAAGAAGTGGTAATTCCAGACCTACCCCTAAAGAAATCAAGTGTTGGAATTGCGATATGCCAAATCATTCTTTTCATGATTGCCGGCTAAAGAGAACTTTATTTTGTTTCAAGTGTGGTCACAAAGGAGTCAAGTCCACTTCCAGTCCAAAGTGTCGAAAAAACTGAATTCTGTGCAATTCCGAGGCAATTGCACCAAGTCTCTACGGAAGCCCTCGGCAAAATATTTCAGTCCCTCTGATTGGAAGCAATGGTTGCAAGTTGTGTCCAATTTTTATAAAAAAGTCTTTCACTGATGAACTATCTCCTCTCTTCATCCAAAAACCCTGTGACAATCGTCCTTATATTTCCGTGAAATTATTTGATACTGACATTTCAGTTTTGTTGGATTCTGGGGCGACAGCTTCTGTAGTAGGTCA
The DNA here is from genome assembly GCA_958502075.1 of Orchestes rusci. NCBI lineage: Eukaryota > Metazoa > Arthropoda > Insecta > Coleoptera > Curculionidae > Orchestes > Orchestes rusci. The sequence goes on from OY293304.1 coordinate 38,978,705, forward strand.
AAAGGGTCTTGATATTCTGCAGCGTTTTAATTTGAAAATCTACCCTGCTTCTCTGAAAAGTATAAGTACAGCGGATGGTACCCCTAAATCAGTGGATGGATTGGTAGATCTCCCAATCATTATTGACAATACTTGTCAGGTTGTTATCGCGTTAGTAGTGCCTTCATTACCTCACCATTTTATATTTGGGTGTGACTTTGCTCGTCAGTTTAAACTATCAGTGAATTTTTTGAATAATTCTTGGCAAGTTTCCAGTGGACCAATGAATTCTTCTATAGAGGTACTCAATGGTTTTTCCTTTTCTAATTTTTCAAGTTTATGCTCTTTAGATGACCTTCCATAATTTCGTAGAAGTCAGGCTGAAAAACTCATTTCTTCTTTTGATCAGATTGATAGTAAAGACCGTATTAGCAGGACTGATAGATTAACCCTTACAATAGATACCGGTGATGCTAGGCCTTTCCATAAACGATCTTTTCCTATGTCACCCTACATGTTACAAATTCTCAATAAAGAGATCGATGAGATGTTGAGCTTAGGAGTCATCGAACCGTGTCAAAGCCCATGGTCTTCACCAGTACTTCTTGTCAAAAAATCGGATGGAGAGTTCAGATTGTGTTTTGATGGTCGAGCCCAAAATGAGGTGACCAAGTATGATTCTTATTGCCTTCCTTATATTGACAGAATTTTAACTTTCTTAAGAAATGCTAAATTTATATCTTCCATTGATTTACGAAAGGCTCTTTGGCAAATTCCCTTGGATGAATCTTCGAAAGATAAAACTTCCTTTAATATACCAGGTCGAGGTTCTTTCAGATTTCACGTCGTTCCATTTGGACTATGTAATGCTGCTCAGACCCAGCAAAGGCTAGTCGATGCTATCTTTGGTCCCAAATATGAACCTTTTGTGTTCACATATTATCTTGACGATATTTTGATTTGCAACCCTGATTTTAATCATCATGTAAAACTTCTTGATGAAGTAAGGAATAAATTGAAGGAGGCTAACTTGACAATCAATTTGAAAAAATGTGAATTCTTCAAAACCACTTTGAAATTTTTAGGCTATATTGTTGGTTCAAACAGTCTCCGTACAGACCCTGATAAGGTTGCTGCAATGATCAATTATCCTCGTCCTAAAACCGCGACTGAAGTGAAAAGATTCATTGGTCTATGCTCCTGGTACAGACGTTTTATAAAAGACTTTTCCACTCTAGTTTCACCAATAAATGATTTACTGAAAGGTCGTAAGAAATCTCAATCTATAACTTGGACAGAGTCTGCCGGATCTTCTTTTCTTCAAATTGAAAACTTATTAGTTAGTGCCCCTATTTTATCGCAGCCTGATTTTTCTAAACCTTTTGTCATACAGTCTGATACTGGTAACACTGGTCTTGGTGGTTGCCTCACTCAGGAATTTGATGGTGAGGAAAAGGTCATCGCTTATGCAAGCAGATCACTTTCAAAAACGGAAAGAAACTACTCTGTCATAGAACGGGAATGCCTGGCGGTTTTATTTTGTTTAGAAAGATTCAGAATGTGGATTGAGGGAGCTCCGAAATTCAAAGTTATAACTGATTGTTACTCACTTCTTTGGCTCAATAATTTGAAAAATCCTACTGGAAAGTTAGCTCGTTGGGTTGTTCGTTTAAGACAACACCATTTTGATTTTGAACACCGTAAGGGTGTCGATAATGTTATTCCTGATGCCTTATCTCGAATTCACGGTGACGAAAGTACCCTTGGAAATTCTGGTCTACCTAATATCTCTCTTCTTAATCCATTTAATGTTGATATCGATCGCATTGATAAGTGGTATGGCGATTTAAGAGAAAAAATTGTTGCCTCCACAGACAGTTATCCTCAGTGGAAAGTAGAGTCAGAATTTATCTATAAATTTGTTCCACATACTCTTCCCCCAAATCAGAATCTTCCAGAATGGAAATTAGTAGTTCCTTCCCCACAATATGATGAAGTTATCAATCATTGTCACACTCCACCCACATCAGGACATTTTGGCTTTTACAAGACCGTTATTATGGCGGCGATGCATTATCGAATTTATTGTTTCATTTATTATGATTAGGCCTTAAGGGCTATGGAGACCTTGTTGGGGGAGTCCTGGTGAGTTGGATTTCTTTGTAACCTTGGGATTTGTGCTGAACCATTGTTCTCCATTTCAGATACCTTTTTTTGTGTGGTTTTTTTTTACTTAAAGTCACGTTGTTGGATTAAAATAAGACCGACGCTATGTGGTCTCTATTTTCAACTATCTAATTTTAAGGAACCCTCTATGGCTCATAGAGGTAAGGTATTTAAAAATTAATTTGATTGAGTCTGAAAGTGCCATTTCACTTAACAGAGTTTTTCCGGGAGATATTATTCTCACGTTTCGTTGGATCTGTCACCATCATTCATCTGTGGCACCCTTGGAAATAAGCTTCATCAAGCACAGCTGGAATTTTGCCCACTGGATAGCTGAGTATGACTGACACCCCTACCTGTTGTTTCATTGCTTGATGAGTACCAGTACAAGAGGTGTAACGATGCAGTGAGTTTATCCAACTTTAATTTTCATACATATTTGATTGGTTTAATATTCTCAAAATTAATTATATTCTCGATTTATTTTAAACTACTGATTTATCGCTATGTACAACTGTAGGGCAAAGGCCTAACGATTAATTCTCGTTTACCCAACTTGGGTGTTTGCGGCTGAAGATTCATGAATTTTCCCCGGCGCTTTTAATTATTATTAATATTTCGAGGTATGCGTTTATTGCCTTACACTACAGTTTTTTCAACGTTTCAAATTGAGTATTTTGTATTCCTGAAAGTACTGTTTCAGCTTGATAATTCTTTCGTCAACTCATTAAGCTAATTTCTTCTTTCATACTTTTCAACTTTTCTAATTTTTATTTTGAAATGTAACTAAATATCTAATTCTCGACTTAATTAAATCCATAACTTGTCTATGAATATTATTAGTTCATAAGATAATCCAACGACACACTGATTTTTTTTTTGTTGTGAACATTCAACCCCTCCTCCAAAACTCGGTTTCCAAATAAACATTTTTGTTGAACATAAGTATTTTAATTGGTTGATTTCCCCAAGCACAGTTTGAGAGTCTTTACAACATTTTGCATTTTCTTTATTAAGTCACAGTTAATGAAGTGGCGCCCTGATTTGTTTGGAATGCACGAAAGAACTCATGAACCCAGCTCTCCATTAATTGACTGCCGTAAGTATTAGTGGCCTTTGACAAAAAGGTGGCTATACAAATTTGGCGCCCAACGTGGGGCCAGGGAAATCTTCTGTGCATCTAAATTAATTGCTTCTGAATAAATTAAATTGCTTGGGTGGATCAATCAATGATACTAGATTTTTAAAAGAAAAATTATCACTCAGTTTAAGTCTTTTAAATTTTAAAATCTTGCAATTTTATCAATCTTTTTCACTTTTTATATTTTCTACTTTCAAATAATTAAAAATGGCAGAAACTTTTAGACCAAATCACCTTTTGGATTATGAATTAGAATATGAGTTGAAAATCAGGTCCTATGTCACTACTAGGTCCGTTGCGGATAAGAGAAAATGCTCAGCACTTTATTGTCTAAAGAGTCCAGCTCCCAAGTCTCTCATATTAGCAGGTCGATAGTTGATCAATTGAATTTTGATTCGGAAAAGGTTGAAATTGATAAAACTATCAAATCTATTTCTGACATTATTTCGGAATTTGAGGGTACTCCTCAAGACTCAACATTTATAAGAATGAAATCCCGACTATGTCACGTTTCCAATAGAATTCGTAGGTTGTCAGGACTTGAGGACGAAGCACTGTTATATCAACAGGAAGCTATGGCTAGTTGTTTAGCGTTAGAGGGTGATTTATTTGAAAAAGCCTCATCTAAAGAAGCTGATGCAGCTAATATGTCATGTTCCACTTCATTCCAGCAACCTATTATTCATGTCGCAGCACCAGTTGTAAATTGTTCTGGGAATATTCCCGCTATAGGTGATTGGCAGGTGAAATTTAATGGGGATGGTAGTAGCTTATATAACTTTCTGGAAAGAATCTCTGAATTGGCACAATCCAGAAAAGTAAAAGAGGAGGATTTATTTTTGTCTGCAGCTGAACTTTTTGTAGGGGACGCATTCATTTGGTACAAAAGTGTTAAGGGGTCTTTGGAAGACTGGCAACTCTTGTTTCTCTCTTAAAGAAAGATTTCCTCCACTCGGATATAGAGGATGATTTGTGGGAGCAAATTAAGCACCTTAAGCAAAAGCGTTCGGAATCTGTGGCTGTCTTCATTGCTCACATGCAAAATCTTTTTTCACGCTTATCTAGTCGGCCTGCAGAATTCACCAAAGTCAAGAATATAAAGAGAAATCTTCTTCCTGAGTATATTACCCTGCTTGCTTTAGCCGATATCAACTCTGTAGAGGAGTTATCAAAACTTTGTCGAAAGCTTGAGGAGGCGTCATATTTACGTAATAAAGGTAACGTTACTAACATCACTGAACTTTGTGACTTAGAGATACGATCTTCAGAGAATTCAAACTCCCGTGAGCCATTCAATAATAATCCCTCTACAAGTCAAAATTCACAATCCCGTTCAAACTTTCAGGTGAAGAGAAATTCTAGGTATTCCAATCCGAGTAGGTTTCCTAATAATGGTTCTTCTTTTAATCCTCATTCCTCTCAAAGAAGTGGTAATTCCAGACCTACCCCTAAAGAAATCAAGTGTTGGAATTGCGATATGCCAAATCATTCTTTTCATGATTGCCGGCTAAAGAGAACTTTATTTTGTTTCAAGTGTGGTCACAAAGGAGTCAAGTCCACTTCCTGTCCAAAGTGTCGAAAAAACTGAATTCTGTGCAATTCCGAGGCAATTGCACAAAGTCTCTACGGAAGCCCTCGGCAATATATTTCAGTCTCTCTGATTGGAAGCAATGGTTGCAAGTTGTGTCCAATTTTTATAAAAAAGTCTTTCACTGATGAACTATCTCCTCTCTTCATCCAAAAACCCTGTGACAATCGTCCTTATATTTCCGTGAAATTATTTGATACTGACATTTCAGTTTTGTTGGATTCTGGGGCGACAGCTTCTGTAGTAGGTCAAAAGGGTCTTGATATTCTGCAGCGTTTTAATTTGAAAATCTACCCTGCTTCTCTGAAAAGTATAAGTACAGCGGATGGTACCCCTAAATCAGTGGATGGATTGGTAGATCTCCCAATCATTATTGACAATACTTGTCAGGTTGTTATCGCGTTAGTAGTGCCTTCATTACCTCACCATTTTATATTTGGGTGTGACTTTGCTCGTCAGTTTAAACTATCAGTGAATTTTTTGAATAATTCTTGGCAAGTTTCCAGTGGACCAATGAATTCTTCTATAGAGGTACTCAATGGTTTTTCCTTTTCTAATTTTTCAAGTTTATGCTCTTCAGATGACCTTCCAGAATTTCGTAGAAGTCAGGCTGAAAAACTCATTTCTTCTTTTGATCAGATTGATAGTAAAGACCGTATTGGCAGGACTGATAGATTAACCCTTACAATAGATACCGGTGATGCTAGGCCTTTCCATAAACGATCTTTTCCTATGTCACCCTACATGTTACAAATTCTCAATAAAGAGATCGATGAGATGTTGAGCTTAGGAGTCATCGAACCGTGTCAAAGCCCATGGTCTTCACCAGTACTTCTTGTCAAAAAATCGGATGGAGAGTTCAGATTGTGTTTTGATGGTCGAGCCCAAAATGAGGTGACCAAGTATGATTCTTATTGCCTTCCTTATATTGACAGAATTTTAACTTCCTTAATAAATGCTAAATTTATATCTTCCATTGATTTACGAAAGGCTTTTTGGCAAATTCCCTTGGATGAATCTTCGAAAGATAAAACTTCCTTTAATATACCAGGTCGAGGTTCTTTCAGATTTCACATCGTTCCATTTGGACTATGTAATGCTGCTCAGACCCAGCAAAGGCTAGTTGATGCTATCTTTGGTCCCAAATATGAACCTTTTGTGTTCACATATTATCTTGACGATATTTTGATTTGCAACCCTGATTTTGATCATCATGTAAAACTTCTTGATGAAGTAAGGAATAAATTGAAGGAGGCTAACTTGACAATCAATTTGAAAAAATGTGTATTCTTCAAAACCACTTTAAAATTTTTAGGCTATATTGTTGGTTCAAACAGTCTCCGTACAGACTCTGATAAGGTTGCTGCAATGATCAATTATCCTCGTCCTAAAACCGCGACTGAAGTGGAAAGATTCATTGGTCTATGCTCCTGGTACAGACGTTTTATAAAAGACTTTTCCACTCTAGTTTCACCAATAAATGATTTACTGAAAGGTCGTAAGAAATCTCAATCTATAACTTGGACAGAGTCTGCCGAATCTTCTTTTCTTCAAATTGAAAAGTTATTAGTTAGTGCCCCTATTTTATCGCAGCCTGATTTTTCTAAACCTTTTGTCATACAGTCTGATGCTGGTAACACTGGTCTTGGTGGTTGCCTCACTCAGGAATTTGATGGTGAGGAAAAGGTCATCGCTTATGCAAGCAGATCACTTTCAAAAACGGAAAGAAACTACTCTGTCATAGAACGGGAATGCCTGGCGGTTTTATTTTGTTTAGAAAGATTCAGAATGTGGATTGAGGGAGCTCCGAAATTCAAAGTTATAACTGATTGTTTCTCACTTCTTTGGCTCAATAATTTGAAAAATCCTACTGGAAAGTTAGCTCGTTGGGTTGTTCGTTTAAGACAACACCATTTTGATTTTGAACACCGTAAGGGTGTCGATAATGTTATTCCTGATGCCTTATCTCGAATTCACGGTGACGAAAGTACCCCTGGAAATTCTGGTCTACCTAATATCTCTCTTCTTAATCCATTTAATGTTGATATCGATCGCATTGATAAGTGGTATGGCGATTTAAGAGAAAAAATTGTTGCCTCCACAGACAGTTATCCTCAGTGGAAAGTAGAGTCAGAATTTATCTATAAATTTGTTCCACACACTCTTCCCCCAAATCAGAATCTTCCAGAATGGAAATTAGTAGTTCCTTCCCCACAATATGATGAAGTTATCAATCATTGTCACACTCCACCCACATTAGGACATTTTGGCTTTTACAAGACCGTTATTATGGCGGCGATGCATTATCGAATTTATTGTTTCATTTATTATGATTAGGCCTTAAGGGCTATGGAGACCTTGTTGGGGGAGTCCTGGTGAGTTGGATTTCTTTGTAACCTTGGGATTTGTGCTGAACCATTGTTATCCATTTCAGATACCTTTTTTTGTGTGGGTTTTTTTTACTTAAAGTCACGTTGTTGGATTAAAATAAGACCGACGCTATGTGGTCTCTATTTTCAACTATCTAATTTTAAGGAACTCTCTATGGCTCATAGAGGTAAGGTATTTAAAAATTAATTTGATTGAGTCTGAAAGTGCCATTTCACTTAACAGAGTTTTTCCGGGAGATATTATTCTCACGTTTCGTTGGATCTGTCACCATCATTCATCTGTGGCACCCTTGGAAATAAGCTTCATCAAGCACAGCTGGAATTTTGCCCACTGGATAGCTGAGTATGACTGACACCCCTACCTGTTGTTTCATTGCTTGATGAGTACCAGTACAAGAGGTGTAACGATGCAGTGAGTTTATCCAACTTTAATTTTCATACATATTTGATTGGTTTAATATTCTCAAAATTAATTATATTCTCGATTAATTTTAAACTACTGATTTATCGTTATGTACAACTGTAGGGCAAAGGCCTAACGATTAATTCTCGTTTACCCAACTTGGGTGTTTGCGGCTGAAGATTCATGAATTTTCCCCGGCGCTTTTAATTATTATTAATATTTCGAGGTATGCGTTTATTGCCTTACACTACAGTTTTTTCAACGTTTCAAATTGAGTATTTTGTATTCCTGAAGGTACTGTTTCAGCTTGATAATTCTTCCGTCAACTCATAAAGCTAATTTCTTCTTCCATACTTTTCAACTTTTCTAATTTTTATTTTGAAATGTAACTAAATATCTAATTCTCGACTTAATTAAATCCATAACTTGTTTATGAATATTATTAGTTCATAAGATAATCCAACGACACACTAATTTTTTTTTGTTGTAAACATTCAACCCCTCCTCCAAAACTTGGTTTCCAAATGAACATTTTTGTTGAACATAAGTATTTTAATTGGTTGATTTCCCCAAGCACAGTTTGAGAGTCCTTACAACATTTTGCATTTTCTTCATTAAGTCACAGTTAATGAAGTGGCGCCCTGATTTGTTTGGAATGCACGAAAGAACCCATGAACCCAGCTCTCCATTAATTGACTGCCGTAAGTATTAGTGGCCTTTGACAACAAGGTGGCTATAGCCTAACTCCAACAGTTATCGAGAAATTAACGATTGTTCGGAAGCACAGTCGATTTGGTACCAGAATGTCTGTCATTTAACGTTGTGCATAATCCCTTTTACCAGTTTTATCCATTTTTTTCCCCTGTCATTTTATTCATAATTTTTAACCCTTTTATCTTTTAATCTATTTATTCATTTTTAATCATTTTAAATCAAGGCTCATCATAATTCTAGTCACATTCATCTTTTACATCCGAACATGTTCTGTTTATCACAATTCTATGTTCCTTTTCAATCCACACACTATATACGTAATGTACAACTTCATAACAATTAATAGGTGTCCTATATGAGTGATAAGTGCTTTTTGTTTTACTCACAATTGCTGTCCTGATGAAGGGAGGAAATGTCTCCCGAAAGCTTGATGATCAATAAACTGAGCATCTAACTGCCCAACTGTATCATTGACTGCTTCCCTACTACTTCGCCTTCTACTTGAAACTCGGCCAGTCACTAGACCACTCACTGCAGTTTAATTTTTGTCAAACATGTTGATATTGAAATCTCAACCCATTACAATCTCGAAGGTAGCAAATTCTTGACATATATAATTTAGAGCTGTCTCCAACCTTTCCACAGAAATATCTATGGGGGCAATCCTTCTCCGATAAACACAAACAACTGAAATTTTATGATTAAAAACTTAGCGTCCTTTGAAGATTGATAAAAAGTGGTGGTTATTGGGAATGAGGACAGTTAAAATGAGAATCACTTATTCGAAAATTATTCCCGACGATTCGGCCTATAATTCATGCCTTTTTCAAGGGCTGAAACAAATGAATACAAGTGTTATTCTTTTCTAATTATACAGTTGGTAAAAACTCACTGAATTTCAGTGAGTGGCAGTACATCAATAAAGTAACATATAGCATCACGGACACTAACACTGATTATACATAATTTAGGACGAAACCGGTAAAACAGACTATAAAAGCCGACAACGAAAAACGAAAATCACACATGGAGCTCAAATTAGTCAATAAACGATAATTACAATCAATAAAATCATTATCATAACGTCAAAACATGTCAAATTGTCAACGTCAACGGTCAAGCAAAAGATATCGAAAGCTGCGTTCCACAATTCAAGATCTACATGTAAACAACAACTATCGACCGTTTGTGGGTTTGAACTTATTTAACACCCCCTTATAAATACCGCTGAGTCCCGGGGTATCGGTCCTCAAGTTAACCGTATCACCCATCAGTTTGATCCAAATCATTTCACTGACCGCTCTTTTTGAATAATTAGTTCCATTATCTAGAATTGTCACTACTGAAAAGTCAAAGTTATGACTCTTCATAAAGTAATGATTTGCTAGAGCTGTTCCTTCGGACTTGGTGACATTCTTCGGGAGGCAACTCGTTTTATGTTGTTTCAACCGCTTTTCTAAATTCTGTTTCGTCTGACCAACATATGACATATTACAATCTAAACATGGGATCTCATGAACTACATTATTTTTATACAATGTTGGCAAAGTATCTTTAATATTAGAGAAAAGTCTTCCCACAGTTTTAACCTTATAGAAAACTAGTTTACTGTGTATATCATCAACCATGTTATTCAGTTTGTATGACAAGCCGGGAATAGAAGGCATCCGGAAAAACCTGCAATTATCATTATTAGCAAGCGCATCATTCAATGGTTTCGCGTGTATTTGACTGAAAACCTTATTTATAAAATATTTGGGGTAATTATTGGTTGTGAGTATATCAAAAATGCGCTTACGGTTTGCTGAAAGGACTGCTCAGGCTCTGTGATCGGTGAATAAGACCCTTGATGCTAGCTAACTTATGGCTTGTTGGACAATTGGAATTAAAATTCAAAATCCTACCTGAACTAGATGGTTTCTGGTACCAGTTGGTGAGTAGATATCCTGATGGGACTCTAGTCACCATAACATCAAGAAATGGTCACCTACCATCCAGTTCCATTTCTGAGGTGAATTTCAATTTCTGATGGTATGAGTTAAACACATCAAGAACCGTATCAAGAGTATCGACAGGAATAGCAAGACATGTGTCGTCCACGTACAACCCCAAAAATAATATTTTAAATGGAAGTTGTTTGATACAAGAATCAATTAGATCGTTCATGACAAGACTGGCCAAAGTTGGACTGAGTGGATGACCCATGGGAGTACCATCAATTTGCTTGTAATAAACATTGTCAAACTTGAAGTAGCTGTTCTCAAAGAAAAACAATATGAGATCAATAATCACGTTGCGTGGCATTTCAGTATAAGGCTCGATATATCTCCAGTATTTGTTGACAATGTTTACAACTAATGCCTTTGGAATGTTAGTAAACAACGATACCACATCCAAAGACACCATTATGTAACCCTGTGGCAGTTGCACATTAGACAATGAATCTACAAAATGGTAAGAGTTTTTGATAGCATACTTGAATGTAGTCGTGAAAGGATACAGAACATCATGTAGAAACTTGGCAATATTATAAGTGGGTGCATCCACACAGCTGACGACTGGTCTCATTGCTAAGGTTTCCTTGTGAGTTTTCCTAAGGCCGTAAAGTCTGGGAGGATTGGAATTATACATCTTTAAAGCCTTTGCCGTATTGTCCGTTATGTAGTTATTTCGTCTCAGATCTTCAATCAACTTGTTGCTTTTGGTCCGAATGATGTTTGTAGGGTCTTTATCAATTACGGAATACGTTCCATCATCATCCAATAGCGACATCATTCCTTCTATGTATTCCACTTTATCCATGATGACCGTAACATTTCCCTTGTCCGATCTTGCCACAACGATATCGTCATGTTCTTTTAAAAATCGTTTTGTTATTTTGAAGTTCTTTAGCGTTGGACTAGGTTTATTGCGATAGTCTGGGCCGTAGCAGAAATTCATGATAATGTTAGTACAGTCCAATCTCAGTACATCCTTAGACTGGTCATCCATGGGTTTACTGGCAATGCAAATTTCTAGATCCCTAATGATATTGGGAATTGGAATCTCTGATTTTTCCAACGGAACAGAAAACTTCATGGGGCAAAACTACATTGGTGAAGTTCTTGATGAAACCATCCTGTGTGATAATACACTGTATAGTGCTTTTATCAATGAGGTTCTTCAACTTATTCATGCTGTTGGACTTAATCTTGTTGAACCGTTGTCTATAACCGATCTTGCACATCATTTGAAAATCATGCCAAACATTCGTCGGCAATTCCTCCTCCAGAAATACACCACTTTGTGTTAACTTTCGCTCCAGCTGAGAAATGTTCCAAATAGATATCTTAATTTCCATATTGAGCAGAGATTTTCGAAAGCGCCTAAAGACTGTGGGTAGACTTTTCTCTAATATTGAAGATACTTTGCGAACATTGTATAAAAATAATGTAGTCTATAAGATCCCATGTTTAGATTGTAATATGTCATATGTTGGTCAGACGAAACAGAATTTAGAAAAGCGGTTGAAATAACATAAAACGAGTTGCCTCCCGAAGAATGTCACCAAGTCCGAAGGAACAGCTCTAGCAAATCATCACTTTATGAAGAGTCATAACTTTGACTTTTCAGGAGTGACAATTCCAGATAATGAAAATAATCATTCAAAAAGAGCGGTCAGTGAAATGATTTGGATCGAACTGACGGGTGATACGGTTAAGTTGAGGACCGATACCGCGGGACTAAGCGGTATTTATAAGGGGGTGTTAAATAAGTTCAAACCCACAAACGGTCGATAGTTGTTGTTCATATGTAGATCTTGAATTGTGGAACGCAGCTTTCGATATCTTTTGCTTGACCGTTGACGTTGACAATTTGACATGTTATGACGTTATGATAATGATTTTATTGATTGTAATTATCGTTCATTGACTAATTTGAGCTCGATGTGTGATTTTCGTTTTTCGTTGTCGGCTTTTATAGTCTGTTTTACCGGTTGCGTCCTAAATTATGTATAATCAGTGTTAGTGTCCGTGATGCCATATGTGACTTTTTTGATGTACTGCCACTTACTAAAATTGAGTGAGTTTTCACCAACTGTATAATCAGGAAAGAATAACACTTGTATTCATTTGTTTCAGCCCTTGAAAAAGGCCTGAATTATAGGCCGAAACGTCGGGAATAATTTTCGAATAAGTGATTCTCATTTTAACTGTCCTCATTCCCAATAACCACCACTTTTTACTAAATTTTATGTTGTTTTACAATCGCACACGACATCTCGATAACACCCTAAACACTCATACTCACTACAGTCCGCTCTTCCCTGAAAACCAGGTTCTCAGTCACATAGATGCAAGTACCACCATGCTCGAGTGTTGTACGACAATAAGAGGAAATCATTTTGTATACTTGAATTTTCATCCATGTTGTTTCTTCCTCCTTCATCCAGTATTCACTAAACAGCAGAATGTGAGGTCTCTCTGGTGAAGTTTCCAGGAAACACTTAACCTCCAGCGCCTTGCCTCTGATGGACTGCATATTTTGATGTAGTATTATGTACAGGGTTATTGATTATAAATGCCCCCCCCCCTTCTAACTTTTTAATTTGACGTCTTAGCAAAAAGTGTTTTTGATAAAAGTTTCATGAATGAGAATGAATTTTTTAAATAACTGGTTTTCACATATACAGGGTGTTCCAAAAAGTCTGGGCGAGGTCAAACTTTCTTATTTCAAATTGATACCCTATTTTTTTTATCCAATATTTGGATTCTCCTTTAGATTCTAAACATTTTCTATATCGCATGTCCCATACCTAAGTTCAATGTATAAAAAGATAAATCTGTTTTACACCCGGAAGACAAAAATTAAATAATTCTAATTTATTGTTATAAAAATGTGAAATATATCTATGGTTTCGAAGTATTGACGTAAATGTCAGTGTAGAATATACCAAAACTTTTTTAATTATAAATTCATACTCAAAACATAAACTAAAAATAAAAGTACACCTTATGTAAAAAAATCTATTGAATGAAATTCTGCACAAGTCCACCGTTTTCCTCAATGCATTTCCTGTATATTCTTTTTTGCCTTTCTATAGCAGCCAAAATTATTTCCTGGTTGCGAATATTAAATAGATCAACTTCCCGAGTAATAATATTTTTGATCCCATTTACGGTCAGTTCTTCTTCACCTTTCAGCTTTCCTTTTAAATAACCCCATAAAAATGAATCCATGATGGTTAGATCGGGGCTGTTTTGTGGCCACCTTATGTGACCAAACCTACCGATCCAAAGTGAAAAGTTCTGATTTAAAAAAACAGTGACACCTGCAATATTGTGGGCTGGACAGCCATCTTGTTGCCATATTATATTTTGATTCCTGTTTACTAAATTTTGAACTACTGGCCTTATCAACTCCAAATATAAATGTCCGTTTAAGTTTCCCCTCATAAGATATTGGCCCCAAAACTTTATCATTGACGATGCCACACCACACATGCACTGAGCGTCGACCCGAATGACAAATTTCCCAAAAACCTCTGGGATTTTCACGAGCCCAGAAGTGCTCATTTTTTTGGTTAAACTTGCCTGATGTTGAAAAATTTGCTTCATCTGTCCAAAAAATATTATTGAATAACTGCGCTTCTCTGTCCAGGCGTTGCATCATTCCTTGGCAAAACTGTAAAGGCGCAACTTTATTTGCTTGACTCAGCGCTTGGACAGGTAAAATTTTTAAAGGATGGAATTTATATTTTGCTAGAGTATTCTGAATTTTATAAAATATTTTTCCTAAAGTTTCCATGGCACTTGGAATAGAATCTCCAGGATTTTCTAAAAATATTAAGTTATCATAAATTATTCAAAATAACTATTGCTTTGAATAAAATACCTTGAAAATGCAGAAGAATGTCTAATTCGTCATTCCCGTAATTTCGTCTCTTTGTGATACTCTCTTTTTTCGTTTGAGCGATAGTTCCTGCCCGACTTTCTGGTATATCCGTGAATATGTTTTCTGGTCAGGAATTCTCCTTATTCCTTCATAAAGCCTTCGATATTCTCGTACGGCACCTCTAGCATTATAATTGTGTTTTATATAAAGTTACATTTTACGATGGTCCTCTGCAATAACGGCCCAATTCAAACTGTTATAGTTTTTCAGGAAAGCATATTAAAGAATATGCGTTGCACAATTTTCAAGATTTATGATATTAAAAATAAAATGTATTGAATTTTTTTATTGTAAATTTGTTGGAGGGTACTTTTGGTAAGATATTATCCGAAGCATGTATAAGAAATTTGAAAAAAATAGTACTTTGTTTCGAGTTGTGTCATTGTTCATTCACAAAATTCTTCACCTTCGACCATCATCTTTCTGATACAACATAATCTTTTCCCAAAAAAGTGACAAAAAAACAAATAGATAAAAAAAAATAAAAAATGCATTCTCAAAAATACAACGAAAACAAGATTCACATACAAATCACAAAAAAAAATAAAATCTTAGTTCTCAAGATACAACAAAAACATTATTCTAAAGGCTGTTATAAAAGCTAGCATAAAATTTTGGTATTATATTTTTTTCTACTAGCTTCAATAGACCTTTTTTTTTCTTTTTATCCAAACCTACGGGCATATCATATAAACGCTTTAAACTGAATGATTCTCCTGCACTAGCAGCACCTCGTGTGTTTCGCTTCTGAGACAATACAATGTCAATTTCTCGATACTGTTCATCAGAGTATTTATATTTAAAAAAAAACTTTTGTTGATTCCTTTTTTCAATTCGAAGCACAGCAATATCACTGGTACGAACACATTCATTGCTCGAGTCTTTAAAGCCAGATGCTTTGATGTTGTTTGACAAATCTTTGAAATCAAAAAATGAGTCGAAACACACACGTACGGCGATCCCTTCTTTTTTGCAGATCTGATCAATGCTACATATTATTGAGAGGTATAGATGGGCCCTCGCTTCAAGGATTTGCTGATTTCTCGTTGGATAGTTGCATGGACACTGTCGCCTTCATTCTGCGTATGACCTTTGACTAGAAAGTTGTGTGTGATTGAGTTTACAAACTTGAAGCTACGGACGGCATACTCATACATCAGAAACACACATCTGTTTTTATTTTGTTCACAACAATTGTCTGAGTAGAATATAATATCAATCATTTGTTCAATTTTCGAAGCTTCCTCATCTAGTTGTGCAATATATAGCCAAAGACATGTCGCAATCTCATTAGCACCTCTTCTTCCTTGTGCTTCATCCCAAGTGTAACACTGAGCATTGTTTGTTGCCAAATCACAGACAGTGAAGTTGAAGGCATTTATTTTGGACACGTGATAAAATGCCGAAGTATTTCTTCTGGGGCATTGCATCACTGCCTGAAGATCGTAAACCATAACTTTTAGCCTGTTATCTTCCTTCGCCTTTTGTTTGTCCTCTTCTTTTTGTCCTTGAGATAGATTTTTCTCTTTTTGATGCTTCTGATATTTTAACTCCAATGCGGCCTTTTTGTTTTCAACAGCATTTTCGTATTGAGCACAATCCTCGCATTGATCCTTTTTAGGTTGGATGAAAGAAATATTGAATTCATTATTAAAAACTTTGGCATACATTTGATAGTTCGCAGGCTGTGTACTATGTTGCGTCTTCCAAAGCTCCACAAAGTCTCTATATAGGTCCATGATTGTCCGCCCCCTTCAATGTATTCCTTCTTTGTGTCTTTACGACAATAATGACTCTCCATCCTAGGTATGGAATTAATGTGCTCCTTTATGACTTTTAGAACTGCGGCTCCAGTTTTGCGGTGTTTATAATGTTTTCCCCTGCCGTCTAGACCAATGATACCAGAAGTAGATAAAGACTTCTTTTCAAGAACTGTTCTCAAAAATCGATCCGTTATTGCCAAAGTATTTTTGAGAAAAACTTTGCAGACTCTCATTTTTGTTCCATTTATCGTTATATGAAAAGCATTATTGGGCTTCCGATCACTGTTCTCTCGTTTATATTGATATTTGAGCCCAATCGCTTGCATGCAACGTGAAACAAATTCGCGTTGTCTTTTTAAGTCGCCAGTCTTCCAGAAGTCATCGAAAATTGCCTTTTGATGTTCCTCCGAAACCTTTGTTGAACATTTGAAACGGCACTTTTTATCATCACACACTGGGCCAAGTGCTTTCTCTTTCACTACTTTTTCACTTCGAGAAATATAGTCTTTCCCGCTATTCCTCAGACGTTTCACCTCTGATCTTTTCCATGAGCCAATGTGGCTTTTTCTCTTCCTAACAAGAGTTGTTGCCTTGAGAGCATCTAATGAATCATCAGTATCACTTTCGCCCGAGCTTTTGTCGCCAATTGATGATGGAGCAAAAGTGTTTTCTCCATTTGGTAACACATAAGTTTTATCGGCAATGTCATCGTCTTGATCCTCTGAGAAAGATGCGGTAGATGAAGATTCAGATGAACTGTCAGATGAACTCTCAGTAGATGATCTTCTAGACAAACTCTCAGAAGATGTTTGTTTTAATGCTGGCATGGTTGAACGTAAATCACTCAAATCTACTTGGTTTACTAAAATTGAAAAATAAAAACGTGTGATGATATTTTTCTATTGTTAATTGCCATTTGCATTTCGTTCAGCTTCCACATAATTTTGAGCTACATCTGGTATGGGTGAAATTTTTTTGGATATATCCAAAATCAAATGCTCACCGCTTGGAATAATATTGTCTGAAATCAATGAAGAAAAATTATTCATTTGAAAAAAACTTAATTATTTCTCTTCACCTTTTTTTCAGTCGAGTCCAATTTTGCTATCTCTAATGGATTTGGAAAGTTCTCAATGGCATACTCGGGTGTTTGCATATTAGTTTCGTGGTCATTATCAAACGGTTCATCCGTGAAGGTTATAGAGTTTCCTTACGGCGATATTGCGGAATGTGTAATGATGTTTTTTTTTGGTAAATCACCTTCGAGGTTTTTCCTCCGATTTTTCAATGCTTGTAGAATTTTATCCCCGCGAGTCGGTAGACGTGACACTCGACGTGACATCGTAATAATCTTAACCAAATGAAAAAAATTCAAAATGAAACCTGAATATACCTCACAATTATATCGAATATCGACACAATAGATACTTATGCCGACATGCATTTTATTCAATCCGTGAATTGCACTTACCTAATCAACAATAAAGACTCAAGACAAAATATGCCTCAGTTTCGCTGACAATTTTCTCCAGTCGGTGGTCCTTCAATATTGAACAATGGAACAACACAAAATAAGCCGTTGTTTCACTGTAAAAATCCTCCACTCGATGCAACTTCAATATCAAACAGCGGCACAACACAAAATAAGTCGTTATTCAAAATAAACTGAACGCTCACACGTGCCCACAAGATGTAATTTTTTGACTTATGCCACTATTACCGAAAAGTAGTACATGAACCTATGATTGTTGGGTCACAACTGTGAGACGAGTCGGTATTCAGTAGGCGTTAGAGCGCATGTTGAATTTCGCCAAAACGACACAACTGCGCCCTCTATTAGTCAGAGTCGTAATTCGAGAAGTGTCGGTGTTGCACATAATAGATATGGTTGTTATAAAAGTAATCCGCTATTAATCTGGATAATTCGAAATTTTGAGTTGTGCCGTTATTGCAGAGGATCATCATTTATTTACATGTTGACACTTTAAAAGTATTAAATAACGTGACATTCATTTTTATTTTTATTTATTATTTTTATAACAATAATTAGTATTATTTAATCTTTGTATTCCGGGTGTAAAAACAAATTTGTCTTTTTATACATTGAGCTTAGGTATAAAACATGCCATATAGAAAATGTTTAGAATTTGAAGGAGAATCCAAATATCAAATAAAAAAATAGGATATCAATTTGAAATAAGAAACTTTGACCTCGCCCACACTTTTTGGAACACCCTGTATATGTGAAAACAAGTTATTTAAAAAATTCATTCTCATTCACGAAAATTTTATCTCAGACACTTTTTCCTAAGACGTCAAATTAAAAAGTTAAAGGGGAGGAATTTATAATCAATAACCCTTTACTTGAAGTTTTCTCGTGCATGTGACTCCCTACTTTTGTTTTGTGATTGCTATTGTTATCCACGTATGTATTGTATTTCCGATCTTTCTTGTTCAATCATTCTTGCATAGGTTGGGCAGTCGATACTGTACGCAGAATGACTTACGTCCAATTCCAGTTTATATTTCGCATTATTCAAGTGACAGTTTATACATTTTAATACGACACTTGTACATTTCTTTGTATCACGGCAGACACTGTTGCATTTCCCACATACCTTGGGTTCCTCACAGTTTTTGGAATTATGGCCATACTTGTTACAGTTGAAGCATCGGTAGACCGAAATATATTCGAAAGAGCGACAGGCTCTGCAACCACAGTCTAGATTGTTGTGAATCAGTTTTAATAAGTTGGAAGGTGATTGAATCGCATTGAACAATTGCAAAGAAGCTTTTAACCATCTTTTTGCAGGTTACCAACTTGATATACTGCGAAAATATCTGAATTCTTTGCTTTCAGAGCGGTGATCAGTTCTTGCTCAACATATTCCTTTTCTAATCCAATAATTTTCACGAACGGACTTTTTTTCTGTGAAGCAGTGGAGGTAAAATCTTTCAGTTTGATATCAATGCCATTTCTGAGAATATTAGCTTCTCCCGTACTTCTGCACCTTACAACGACATCGCCACCATTAGCTTTCCTAATATCAGTAATTCCAATTCCGAGCATAGATGGATCTACACTTGATGTCAAATGCTGCCTAGTTTCATCACTTTCACAGTTTTTCAGTGGCTTCACCACAAGCACACCCTCCTTCACTTTGCTGGCATAACTGGTCGCATTTTTCTTGATATCTCTTGAGCTCCCATCATTATTCACTATTTTTGATTCGAAGGATTCCACAGCTTTTAGGCAATCTGATGTAGCTTTAACAGCAATTTCAGTTTTGGTTTCAAGATCAGACAATTTTTTCAGAATATGTACGTTGTGTATGTTGTTTCGGACAATTTTTAAACATTCATCACAGAACCATTTAGCATCATTCAGATCCGCGAGAGATTTAGCAAATACATCTTTAAGTTTCATGCACACATTATGGAAGGATTTATTGCAGTATCCACATTTGGTACACTTACTGTCAACAACAAAGCCATCTTCGTATTTGCCACAGGAAAAAACAGATGATGCCATTGCTAATCTTCAGCTGGTCCAGACTAATTAAATCAGGCCAACAACTTGTATCAAGCTAAGTAGTACAAACCTGGAAATACGCACAACCAGATTGCATTCCGGTACCGCGTCACGCTTCACGGCAATCGCCTCTTCTTATCAGCAGGGCTCACAAAAAACATCCACATAAACGATGCTTCTCACCAGAAATAAATGATCCAATGCAGATTTTACTAAGAGAACGATGCCCCGGTGCAACACCACCGGGATCAAACAATTGTGCACATCACAATATAATTCAGCAAACAATACTTTGCTTATTTGTTACTCCACCAACATTAGCAAAACTTAAATATTCAGGAGCACCGATATACAGTGTGTCCCAGATTCGCTTCTCTATACAGGGATCTTGGCTCCTATTAAACCTACAGCAAAGGTTGAATAGGAAAAGTTTTAGAAAAAACCTAGTGCATCCGATATCTGGTTTCAGATTTGCGATCGATAAATTGGTTTTGGAAATATCGGCGAAAAACCGAAAATGGCGGATTTTGTTTTTTGCCAGTAAATCCGAAACGGCTAATTGGACAGCTATGAAAATGTGACATTATCGTGTCACTTTTTTGAGACGAATAAAATGGTGTGTATGACATGTCTCAATCGTCTTTTGTTTTCCCGCAACCAGCCTCAACTTTCATTTTTCTTATGATCGCCAAATTGGATTTTTCGTTTTTTGGAAAAAGTGTGAAATACCCAGTCAAGTGATGTCTAACAAGTATATAAAAGATTTAAGTATCTTCGGAATATCACATTTCGTGGTTAAGACTCAATCTTTTCCAAGGAGGCCATGATTTATTTGACCAGAAAACTGGTTTATAAGCAAAATCCTGGGAGGCTCTGATATGTTGTTCAATAAATCTGCCGAAAGATGGCGTTGTGGTCTATAACACCCCGCAAATAATAATTCAGTATGAAAGTTGTGTTTACGTAAATAGTAGTACGCTTCTCTTTCATTAAAATAATAAATCTGATGAATAAATTGTCAAAAGCTATTTAAAATGCCCGGTGTTCTCTATTCAAATGAAGAAAAGTTGGATATGTTAGCGCTGCACTTGCAGTCACAGAGAAATGCCGACATTACCTCAGCAAGGTATTTGGAGATGTACCCCGAACGACGGCAGCCTCATAAAACCCAATTCAGAAAAATGGTTGTTAATTTGATCAACTTTGGGGCCTTCGAACAACCTAGAAACGGATACAACATTGAAAATGAAAATCGCAACAAAAACATTTTACAAGCTGTCAACGAAGACCCTAGTAAATCGGTTAGGACTGTAGAACGGGAAATTGCTGTGTCAAAATCAACAGTACAGAGAGTGCTAAAAAAGAATGTGTACCGTCCATACAGACCCATAGTAGTTCAAGGACTTAAAAAAACTGATTTTCCAAGACGAATGCGCATCTGTGAGTGGTATACAAGGAAGTGTAATGACAATCCCGATTTTGTAAATCAGGTCTTGTGGTCCGATGAAAGTAGGTTTACAAATTGTGGAGTTTTTAATAAGCACAACACTCATCATGGGGCTGTGGAAAACCCTCACGAAGTGGCAGCGAGACGTCTAAAGACCAGATTTGGGTTTAACGTTTGGTGTGGGGTCATTGGTAATTCAATCCAACTTACCATTCTCAATTGGGCAACTATCAATCAATCATTTCAGGTAATCGACTTATAGGACCATTTTTATTTGACTACAGCCTAAACGGACAGAGATACCTAGAGCTTTTGCGAAATCAGGTTGTGCCGGCTTTACGAACTACTCTAACCGAAGATGAGTTCAGAAGAACCTGGTTTCAACAGGATGAATGTCCGGCTCACAAGACCATTCAAGTCAGGAACTTCTTGATAGAGCAGTTTGAGAAAAGGATCATTTCATTAAATGGTACAATTTCCTGGCCTCCGAGATCCCCCGACCTTTCGCCCTTGGATTTTATCTCTTGAGTCAAAAAGAATGAGGTCTATGAATTTTATCCTCCTGCGACTATAGAAATCCTGAGACAAAGAGTTTTGTACAAATATCAACAGAAACATACTTGCGAGGGTTGTACGAAAAACAGTTACTAATTGTCAATAATGCCTCGATGCAAATGGACGTCATTTTGCAAACTTGTAAATCAATACTAAGACAGTTGAGAACACATCACAGTATTTTCATTTTCAATATATTTGTATCTACCTGTAAGTTATTCAAAAGCTTATGTGTTGATTGTATAAACAATGATTTTTCTGACTTTTTATTCAATACACTCATACACTCGTTGAGCAGTCATTATTTACGTCCATGTTCTATTGAAAATTCAATGAGCTTAACACGTCCGCTGCACACCAAATAAGGTGGCCTTAGGATGATACAGTACGTATAAATGATGTTTTGCGACAAATAAATCATGGCCATCGAAAAATCTAATATGGCGGCCATAGGAAAAATGAAAGTTGAGGCGGGTTGCGGGAAAACAAAAGACGATTGAGACATGTCATACACACCATTTTATTCGTCTTAAAAAAGTGTCCTGATAATGTCACATTTTCATAGCTGTCCAATTAGCCGTTTCGGATTTACTGGCAAAAAACAAAATCCGCCATTTTCGGTTTTTCGCCGATATTTCCAAAACCAATTGACCGATCGCAAATCTGGAAATGAACATCGAATGCACTGAGTTTTCTCTAAAACTTTCCCCAATTAACCTTTGATGTAGGTATAATAGGAGTCAAGATCCCTGTATAGAGAAACGAATTTGGGACACACTGTATACAAGACCGATCGGAGAGCAGCGTGTAATAGGTACTAAGTAAGTGACATTCTATGCACTGGGTCTCCAACCTTCACTGGATCACTGATCCACCCAGTGATCCAGTGAAGAGATGGTTTTCGGACTACGCAGGACACGAATGAATCATAGAAGAAGATAGATTTGGCTTTTTGCAATAGTTTTTTTTCTTGATGATGTTGATTTCTCTCTTTGTACCTCTCTTAGCATAAAAATATCGTTTTCAAAGATTTTTTGCTCGTCTGCTTCAAGTACGCATGTACTTTTGCCTCATGAGAAAATGAGAATTTTTCCCTATATGCTGAATCAAATTTCAAATTCACCGCCACTTCTGCTGACAAAAGGTCCATGTGATTTTCACGTGTTTCATCAACGTGACTATGTCTCCGATATCTCGCCATACGTTTTTCTCTCTGTTTTCTTTAATCACATTTCACAGGCACTATCTTCGATTACCACAATTTTAAATCTGAAATTATATTTTTCCAGTGATCACAAAAATATAAATATTTTATCCAACACATGATAGTTTCAAGTATCCTCATTGATGTCATTTTAGTTATAATCCATAACTCACTAGTGACTTGTGGATTATAACCCACGTTCATATTTGAACTAGTATTCTATTTATTACAAGCAGAATTGAGATCAACATTGAAATTAAAGAAAAACGCCAACGGTCTATTCGAATTTGAAGTAATAGTGAAATTCGTTGGCTCATTGGACCAGACGCTCCCATATCGGTAAAGCTGCTGGTAGTGCTGGAAGATGCCGACTCATTGGAACCTTATATTTTCTCTGCAATTTGTATCTTGTTATTCAGCTATTCTTCTACGTAACCTTCTGCTACGTTCGAGGACTTCCATCCTCCGCGACGCTTCAAAGTAGTCATATTAGCTCCTGCATTGGCCAAAAGAGTCGTCCAAGACCTTCTCAGGCAGTGATCAGTGTAGAGCGCTGATTTCTCCAATTTCAAAAACATTGCAATTCTTGAAGGTATTTTCGTCACCGTATTCACTCCCACACACTGGTCGGTACAGCTCCCTTTATTGTAAAAAACAAAAAAGCGGCTAGAAGCAGTATTCTTTGCTTTCAAAGACATGTATTTTCTACACAAATCTATCGGGTTGACTGGAAATCCTTCTTCACGTATGGTGAAACTTCTCGATTTAGTGTATGGCAAAAAAAGCACCGCAGATCCCCATTATCGAAACCACTTTTATCAGCAGGTACACGTCGTCGGGAGCTTTTTTCAAAAACGTCTCCATCTCAGGTCGTTCCAATGTCTTGGACTTCTTTGGTTTGTATCTCTGTGATTTGCTTTTCAAATAGCTCGTTAGTTTGCCATATTTTGAAATGTCGATTTTTTTATAAAGGTGAATATTCGAGCGAAGCATGGAGTATTTGGTCCAAAACGACGATGGGGCTTATCTTTTTTGCAAATGTAAAAAATAAGCCAATAGAACATTTTCATCGATACCTCTTATCTTTCGTGAAGTCATCCAAGACTGAAACATTTTGAACTCCTTGTCGTAAGCATTTCGGGACTTTTCTGGTAAAATCTACATCGCTGCTTCTTCTGCTTCCGTAAGGATAACCTCAGGAATGTATTTTTCATAGATTTCTTCCATTTTCTATAAGTTTTCTCCAAAAAAACTTCCCTTATCTGCAGGGAAAACTGACAAAAGTGTGAAAATGTATTTGAACATATGCTTACAAACCGTGGCAATGAAACAACCAACCTAACTTGACCAAAATGTAAAAACGTGAGTTTCTGTTAGACATGGCAACTTTGCTGGTGCAAAACGAAGGCCAAAGCCAAGCCAAGCAGCCATTGGCAATTGTTGATTTCGGTTTCTGTTATCAAGTTTGTGATTTGTGTTGAGGTGTTTTTTGAGTTATTGTGATTTTTCTGAAGCTGTTTTCGGAGTTATCCAAAAGACTTTCATCAAAAGACAATATTGACATTTTACTTGTTTGTGTTGCAATCATGTCAAACAAACAAATGTCATTTTTCATCATTTCTAAACCATTCAAATTGTCCGCTACAAATACTCGTTGTTGATTGGTCACCAAATATCGGGCACTAGAAAGAGATGCCGTAACAGGAAAACCGTATGCCAAACAAAGACGGGTCAAAATAGCATCTCGTGGATATGTTGGGGACATAGTCTGGTTAGTGTTGAGGTATCCACCTTAGTATATATGATCTAAGATTATAAAAACCCTCGACAGAAATGTAACTGAACTGTGTCGGTTATGAATACTGGATGTGGAAAGTTAGGATGTGACAGGGCTGATACTTTATGTATCCGCCTCAGCTCAGCCCCACGCGGACTATTGCTCCACTCTACTAATACTTACCTCTGACTTGGGGTATGAGTTATTGCTACAGGTGTTACAATATTACAACATTTTTCAAATACACTACCAAACATTTTCTCTTTGACCAAAAAAAAAATAGGTATATGCCAGAAACATTGTGGAACAGCTGTAAGAAGCGAATTAGTGTCATTTGAGGTGAAACTTGTCACATAAACGCGGTATTGCAAAACAAATTATTGTTAAAAAAATCTAAAAAACTTGCTTGCGTACTCAAAAGTGAGAAATAATTTTTAATTTGAGAATAAATTGATTCAGGAGAAAATTTGTCATTGAGGTTAAAGCGTGGAGAGCTTTGTAATACATCACATTAACTCTGCATTTTGAAAAAAAAAATTCGTAAGAAATGTTAACAATATATCGAAGCACCCCACGCTTTTATCACAATGTCGTTATATCCGCGTTTATCATCTTATTCATGAATTAAAACTCATTTTTTACTTTCTAGTTCAAACGAGTGTTATTTTGGTTTTTTTCAACAATTTTTTTTATCATTATTTTGATAAGATGTGACTGTAGATCACACTTAGACCCTGCGAATCTGTCCTCATTTATTTAAAGCGGTGTTTTCCACTTCTTCATTTATAATAGTCATGTATAGTTAACTTTTTTGTTGACATCTTGAAAAAAATTGGAAAGCTTCTACATCGCCTAATCCCTTATTCGTTCTATTTGCATATAAAGAAAGCTTGGGGGCAAAAAATGTGAAAAATAAATTATGATAAATCTCGTACGTCATCCCGCAATATGAGAGTATTTGGCCGTAAGCACAACACAATAACCAAAATTCTCCAACAAGGGTCAAAACATGGCACAGATTAATCAAGATTACACAATGGGAAGTTTTAATAAACGCCATCATTACAATTCAAATGTCATGAACATAAAACTCTCGAACATCACTGCCATTGTCGGAAGGATCTAAATCCCAAAAATATTTGATAATGAAGGGCAGATTGAAAGTGTAATTTTGTCTGTTATGTCTCCATCTCCATTTTCTATGGACCAGGCGGTGGCAGCCGGATAAAATGGCTCGCGTTTGAATTTAGCATGCTAATTAAAAGTTAAGCCTAAAAGTTGCGACCAGCTTAGTGGCCTGTACAGCTGCCTGTTTATGACTGAGAGGTTCAATTATTCTCATTCACCCATACTAATGAAAGATACTACTTGTTAATCCATGCCAAGAAAATATAATTTCGAAAATAATGAGAAGGGTGTGATTTGACGGTTTTGGCTTCATTCAAAGATATGTAATTGTTTTAAGAAAAGTGTATTTATAGTGCTTTTCAATAAAGATATATTTAGCATTCGCTCAATTTAAATTCATACGATATGCTGCTACATGCACGCTCGTTCTAGTTTGAGACCTTTTGTTGACCACTCTTTTCAAAAAGAGCAAGGTACAACAAGCAAATTAAACTTCCCATGAGTAACAATAATCTAAACCTAAGGTATATGAATTACCATAACCTAAACTGTATAAAATGCTGCCAGGTGATGTAAGAAATTGTTCGAAAATAAAAAGCTATAGATATTTAAGTAAAACAGCAATATTTGAGAATCGTCATCATTTTGAAGGGTTGTCAAGCTAGGGCAAAGTGTACTTCTTTTTCCTTGTAAATGGATTTTGTTAGACTGTTAAAAGGTTGAAATGAGATATGATTTTCAATTGTGACTTTTTCGATAATACATACATGTACATAGATATATATTTTTTTTTCACTTATATACTTGTCACACTGTCACACATAAATAATTTTCTAAGTAAACCGCACATACAGATGATTATTCATATTGGTGCTGGCACAAAAAAACTACTCATGTGATTTTAATAATCAGGGTAACTTATTTTGAACTTAGGCAATTGATGAATATAATAAAGTAACTATTGAGGTCCGTAAGAGCGTAGATTTTGAGATACTTGTATTCAATTTTTTACATTTTCACGATGTCGGTCGCCAATAAGGTCAAACGTAGATCTACTTAGGGTTCTTTGACTCGCTATATCAACTATTTTGACAACGTTAAGCATGATACTACTATCAATTTTGCCGACTTGCGAAAATGGTTGGCAGAAGCAGAAGAGCTCTTAGAGATTTTCAATGATGCACAATATTTGTCTATTGAAGCAGTGGATCTAGACTATGAGACCATCCATAATCCTGATCGTGAATCTTTTATTTTTCGCAATTACCGCCGGGGTAACACAATTATTGAGATACATGATTGCAACGTCGTCGATGTGTATTGACAACATAAAGATCAAATTACCGGAAGTTAATTTACCAACATTTAACGGGTCATTTGATCAATGGCTCTTTTTTCGTGACAGCTTTAATCCGATCATACATGAAAATAAAAAGCTTAATAATGTACAAAAGTTTCATTATTTGCGCTTGTCTTTGAAAGGTATCGCCGCTTGCACTATTCAGTCGTAACAAGTTTGTGATGATAGGTATGAAATAGACTGGAAACATCTGATAGGGCGCTTTGAAAACAAACAATCACTTGTGACCAATCACATCAGAGCCATCTTTACGCTTCCTGTGCTTGCAAAGGAAACACATGTAGGTCTAAGGAACTTCTGGATGGGGTTCAAAACCATTTACGTTCATTTTCTCTTTTTGGATGTCCAAACATCTTTTGCTTTTCTCGCAATTCAATCTCTGCAAAAAGTGGCACACCTTCACATGGACAAATTTCCAAAAATATGCTTTATCATTATACATGATTTTTACGTTGATGATTTGTTGACCAGTTGGGACAACTTAGACGAACTTATTGAGAGCAAAAATTGTATTTCTCCACTTTTACTTGAATATAGCTTTCCTTCACGATTATGGGCTTCTAAAGTAAAGTCAATGCAGAATCCTGGTTCACATAATTTAGAGATTGGTAACGATGAAAGAAAAATACTTTGGGACTTTTTTGGATTTCAGCAACCGACTGCATCCAATACTCTATCAACTTTTCTAATAGTGAGTCTTAAGTCACAAAACGTTACATTTTGTCTCATACTGCACAGATATTTGACACACTTGTTCTTCTTGCACCTGTTACTATTACAGCTAAAATACTACTTCACGAGCTTTGGAAACTTAAAGTTTCCTGGGAGTAATCAATTTCAGCAAATTCACAAAACCTGTGGACAAAATATCTCTACGAGTTATCAAAACTCAATGACATATTTTTCATACTAACTCAGTGTCTCTACAGCTGCACGGCTTCTGCGACGCTTCGCAGTCAGCTTATGAGGCTTGTATTTTTGTACCTTGTAGAGACTCATTTGGATACTATACTTTCAACCTTTCTTTTGCAAAAACACGCGTTGCACCTTTAAAACCAATTTCTATTCTCAGACTTGAACTGTGCCGTGCACTGCTGTTATCTGAAGTGGCCAGCATAGTAGTTGAATCATTATTTGGCACCTCATCCACATCAAGCAATTCGGAGTAAATCACTTACTGGAGTGGCTCGACAATAGTATTTTCGTGGATAAATACTTCACCTCATCTCTCAAAAACATTTGTAGCCAACAAAGTTCCACAAATACATTTACTTTCAAAAACAACGTCTTGGAAATATACAGTGCGTGTCCCCCCCTTTTTTTTTAATGTGTGCACCAAAAATTTTGAAACTTGGCATACTTCAATTGCTGTCGGAATACTACTTTTATATGTTACTGACGTACTTTTAGTATTCAAAATGGCGACTTGGCGCCATTTTGAAACATTTTTTTAAATAGAAAGGGGGGTTGTGTGACACATCATTCGAAAGGTCTTATCGAATAGATTATTGTGTTAGAATTTCATAGGATTGAACGCATCAGTGCGGATATGACAGCCTGCCAAACTTTTAGTTTTTGAAAATGTCGTTTACATTAATTTTCAATTTTTTAACGAGCTGATACATAAGATTTTGGAAAAATGATGGTGAACCTGAGCAAAACAGTACAGGTCAACAAATAGGAATGCTAAAACAAAGCGGAAAAAGAATTTCAAGATGATAAAAAAAAAATTGGAAAGCATTTATTAGCATTATGATACTAAAATCTAAATTAAGATGGAGATACAGTTTCCACACTCACTTCCTCGCCACAGCACTGAAGTTTTACCAAATGTGAAAATCTTGAAACGATATGAGCCAGTTGTTTGATTATTGTGTTGATTAGGAAGTGTTACAAAAATGCCTAATTCGCGTCGCCTCGCAGAAAAAATTGAAGCAATTTTTATTTATGGTGGAAATCGTGATTTCCATGAGACGGAAAGAATCCTCAATGAGCGCTTTCCGGACCGTCCGATATGCAGGAAATATCTTCGCGAATTAGTGCGGAAATTTATCGAGACTGGTAGTGTTCATAGCTTGAAGAATCAAGGGCGACCATCTATTTCGGAAGATAAACAAATCGCAATCATTGGTGAGATGGTGGTGAATCCTGAACAGTCGACTTCTCAGGTTGCAGACATCTGTGATACTTCGTCTGCTTCTGTAAAACGATTGCTGAAAAAACAGAAATTTTATCCTTATAAATTTCAAATGGTACACCAGTTAACTGAAGATGATCCTGACAGACGTGTGGAATTTTGCGAAATTATGACCGATAAAATAGGTCGAGAACCGAGCTACGTTCAAAATATTTGTTTTAGTGACGAGTGTACTTTTTTTTTAATTGGCCGTGTACACAGGCAAAATGTTCGTTATTGGAGTGACGTGAATCCGCATGTTTTCAGGAAAACCCACACGCAATATCCCAAAAAGGTTAACGTATGGCCTGGCATATTGGGAAACCATATTGTTGGTCCTGTTTTCATTCATGAAAATTTGACAGGGGACCTGTATTTGAACTTGTTAGAAACTGCAATAGAGCCTTTGATTGTACAAATACGTCAGAATAATCCCAACGAATTTGGCATGGCACCAATTTTTCAACAGGATGGTGAGCCTCCTCATTTCAGCAGAAATGTAAGGCAGTATTTGGACATAACTTACCCCAATCGTTGGATTGGTCGTCGGGGTCCTACCGAATGGCCTGCCAGGTCAGTAGATTTAACACCATTGGATTTTTTCATGTGGTTATTTAAAACAGAAAGTATATGCAACACAGCCAGACTCTCTTTTAGATTTACAGCAAAGAATTACTGCTTTTTGTCAAAATATTAATGTCGATACTTTCGAAAAAGGCCGTCAGGAGTTCTCAGACAGATTATTTCATTGTTTGGGGGTCAACGGAGGACATTTCTAACATTTTTTTACAGTAAATATTGAGGTATTCTTTCTTTGTTCTTATCTCACGAATTTCTTTATCTTGTTAGTTTGACAGTCATATCCGCACGGATGCGTTTAATCCCATGAGATTTTCACACAATAATCTACTCGATAAGACCTTTCGAATGATGTGTCACATAACCTTCCTTTTTGTTTAAAAAAAATGTTTCAAAATGGCGCCCTGCCGCCAACTTGAATACTGAAAGTACGTCAGTAACATCAAAAAGTTGTATTTTGACAGCAATTAGAGTATGCCAATTTTAAAAATTTTGGGTTACACATTAAAAAAAAAAGGGGAGGTCCTTTTAGAGCCGCACTATACAGGGTGTTTCCTAAAGATTGGTAAAAAATTCGTTGTGTGATTCCTGGAGTATTTTCATGAAAAAATGTTCCTATAAACATTTGCCGAAAAATGCTTCCTAAGGGAGCTACGCCCCTTTAAATAGGGCACTCCGAAGACGGTTTTTCCTCAATATTTCCGAAACCTTACATACAAAAATCATGAAATTTGGTACATCATACAAACTTTTAATGCTGAATGAGAATTTGAGCTCAGAATTTCAAAATTGTAATCAGGGGCGTACCATACTGGCGGGGTTAAAGGTTAAAAGGTTTAACCTTTAACCCCGCCAGTATGGTACGCCCCTGATTAAAATTTTTATACCTATAACAACAACAGGTAATATGCACAGGTATAAAAGTCATAATATGCAAGTGGTAGACTGGGACTTGGAAAATTGATAAATTTTTTAAAAATTTTAATAATGAAAATCTTCTTCGGTCGGTTTGCAATTAAGGTTTTGACTATTTTGGAGCAAGTTTTTCATTCAACATTTCACGTTACAAGACCAAGAATTAATGTTTGCTCTTGTTTAATTATATGTTTTTACATTTTTGAGAAACCCTGTATAATAAAAATCAATTTTCTCATCGTAGCTCCTATTTTTTCGGCAGAGTCTTTTTATCAAGAATGTTTTGTTTTGTCGTATCCTTTAATTTTTTGTCCATTTCACCTCTTGTAAACCGCATCCGCGGCCATACTGTATACTGGGGGCATGGAAAGACGCCAATTGGCGTCATTCACAAAACATTACCCTTAGAAGTGCATCTCCCATAGAGTAAGGGTGAACAGTGTTTTTAGTTGTGCGAACTACGGTGAGGGGCGCTGTAGGTTCATACACTGACGTTACAAATGACAGGTTATATCGGGACTTTTGAAATTCACAGCTGACAGGTTATAGGCGGGACTTTTGAAATTTGCTTTTTATTTGTATACATTGAAAATATGACTTGCACTGATGGAACCGCCTTGAATTTGATGAAATTTTGATCATGCATTGGTTTTTAAAGAAGCAATGGTGCATTTAAATATATTAATCCATTTTTCAGTCAGTTTACGTGTTTTGACTTTTTTTTTCAAGAAAATAAACGTTTTTTGTGTTACTTTTGATAAAAATGCATGGCTGGCATCAGTCGAAAGAGGGGCAGTTCAAAATTTTCAAGCAAGACTATCCTTTCCTCAATTATTGTGAAATTTTCGGAAAGTACATAATTTTTGCTCCTCTTTCGGATGGTGATAGTATCAAAACAAAAATTACTCCTGTCAAAAAGGCACTAACCAAAATCGCGTAAACTGACAAATGGATTAAAGTTTTCAAATACAACATAACTTCTTTGACAACCGATGCAGGATCAAAGTTTTATCAAATATTAGGCGGTTTCATTAGTTTTGTTCATGTTTTGTCTTATAGTATGTAGTACATATTTTTTATTATTGATAATTTGAGGCAAATTGTCGAAGAACTAATTTGCGAGAAATTCACTTTTAGACAATTCAGTCATAAATGAATAAACACATTTTTTATATTAATAAAGATTATACTCACACTGATCAAAACAATTAGGCTTCGTATATTTTCTGAAATATTTGTTCGGTAATAAAAAATGAGTTTGATATCAATATTGAAAGGGACATTATTCAAGGACATTTCATTAAATTTACACAAAGATTAACGGAAAATACTCATACCTTCTTGAATTTGTATACAAAAATAAAAATGTTGGCACAGTTCAGAATATGCAATCATTGTTTTGAGTACTACCAGTACACTAGAAAATATCTTGAACAAGACAATCAAATCACCTGTATGTTGATTCACTGACCAATTATTAACGTCGGCAATGATGAGGTTTTCCAATTTGTTGGTTGACTGAGTGTAAATAGTTCAAAGTTTATTTCAATATTTTCTTTATTAATCAAAAATACACTTACAGAAAATACTTGAAATACTTACTATTATACTATAATACGATCAGGAAAACGATAGAAGCTACCGTTTTCCGTCTCACAACCCTCAACAGAACACTTTTTCTTGGCAGATTTAGGAGTAGGGACTAAATCCATTTTCCGAACAATATTTTGGAACGATTCGAGAAAACGAATTAGAAATCTAAACACAAAACTTGACAAAACACAGAAAAAACTCACAAAATTCGAAAAGCACAACAATCAAGGGACAAAGCCGCTTATAAAATGGCGTTGGCTTGGCTTTTGGCTTGCCTGAGTTACATTCAATCTTATTTCGAAGTGAATTTTCCAAATTTCCGTTTGGCACACGGAAAACCCATGCTACCAGCTACCATAGAATTTGTGTTCCAGATCACGCCTACGCAAAACTCAATGTGAATGGTAGCATATAGTTTTGGTTTGCCAAGCCAAAATTTGACAGTTTCACTTCGAAATCAAATTTTAATGTAACCCCTTACTTTATTCAGGATCAATGGGGTCTTCTGTGACGTCAATAACTGTCATCTAACTATCAAAGCTTTCAGCGCCTCTCACCGTAGTTCGGCCAACCAAAAACACTGTACTGTCATTGCCCATAAGAGACGCAGTTCTAAGGGGAATGTTTTGTGGCGTCATTCGCAGCGAACGTGTTAATGGGTAATCTACCCTCCTCCCGTATCACAATAACCCGCCCAATTTCTGTATGTGGCGTGGATTACGCAGGTTCTTTTCTATTACGAGATAGGAAAGATCAAAATGCAAGGACTACCAAAGCCTACGTCTCTCCTTTCATCTGTTTTGGAAGTAAGGCGATAAATATCGAGGTTGTTAGTGATCTAACCACATCTTGTTTCTTAGCTCAAAGAATCCCCCTTTAGAGTAGGAAGCTCCATGTATAGAAATGGTTACAAGTTTCTGCGCCCTTCGAAACTGGTCGCAGAACTAGGGGTGGAGTTTTCGCAATGCTTAAACGTTATTTTTTACCGCTACTTTAAAAGTCGCCGTTAAATTAAGTTTCGCAGGGAGTTTTTCGTACTATTTTTAGTTTATACCAATCAAATGTTTATGAACCCTTTGTTGCTTACATAAGAATAACTCATATTAATTCATGTTTCCTTTAATTCGATTATACTGGTTCAATTTGATATGCAATAATTTCAAAAAATGCATTCAGGTAATTTTATTCTCTTTTCTAAGCGAGGACCGGTTTTTGAAGTAATTTGTACTACTCCGATTTTATTTTCAGGTTTAGAAACTGAAGGTTCCAAATATGTTTATAAAATTATGCTATAATTGCATACATATTTTGCTTGCTCTTATTCAAACATTTGATAGCAACATAGTACAGGGTTATCTATTATATTTTGACTCCCTCCCACAGCTCTTATTCTGAGTGGTAAAAAAACTTTAAATACAAAAGTTCTAGTTTTTTTCACGTAGTATCTTCTAGTGCATGATAGCGGAAACGAAAAATTGACTTTATAAAACAGAAAAAAATGATTAAGTGATATTTTTTTAAATGGAACATACTGTTTCTTCTGATTCAAAATATGTAATATATGTTGTTAGGTATTTGGTTCAGCCGATTTTGCGCTATTCAAGATTCAAGTTCAAAGTTACATTCAATCCATCCAGAAATTTCAGCCAGACTCGAAAACTCACTAATACCAATAATCAATACTCAAAAACACAAAAAAACCATCAAACACCATAAACACCGAAAATACAAATGGCTGATGCTGATGCTAGGCCTAGGCTAGTCATGCTGCCTGCATGATTTACATCGAATTTGATTTCGAAATGGAACTGTCAAATTTCCGCTTGGCAAACGGGAATCATATGGTCCACATTGAATTGAGCGTAAGCATTTGAACACAAATAGAATGTTAGCATATGATTTCCGTTTGCCAAGCGGAAATTTGACGGTTACACTTCGAAATAAAATTCATGACGCTGACAGCTGTCAATTCGAACATCTAGGTACTACATACTACAGTTTTTTGTATTTTTGACGCCCAGTGGCGCCTCTATAAACTGGTCGCAGAAGCTATTTCAAGTTTACTCTCCGCCATTTGACTTAAAGCTCTAGAGGGAGATCCTTTGTGTTTCTTAGCAGCACTAAAGCCTTCTATGGCTAGACGCGGCAAATGTTCACAAATGTTTTCTGATAATGGTACAAATTTTGTCGGTGCAAATAATGAGTTACGGAAATTCATTGAAAATTGGGAATCAGAGATCAAGTGATGAAACAGACAGTGGGTATTCATCACGCCGGCAACTTAACTAAGAAAACATTACGCCTCAAAAGAGATGAGTATAGATTTTAATCGAAGACGGTGGCAATTTATTGTGAATTACATGAGATTTTGTGAAAGGTACTACTGATTTTTGTTTAATTATATCGAACGGAGATTGTCGGAAATGATCTCAGAAAGGTTTAATTTAGTTAATGTTAATACACTATCGTTTTTTTTGATTTAACGGTTTTTATGTTTCTCACAAGAGGGCGGAATATGTATATTTTGAGTATTTTTTGACCGTTTTTGATGCCGTTCTTTTTCGAAGATAGATATTGGGTTGCCTAGTTTGATAACTTACCTACCTTATAAAACTTGAATTGTTCCAAAAGGTGATGTAATAAAAAAATTGCGCAATCCAGAAAAAATGCTTGCATTGAGTAAAATTTCAAACCGGATGAATCCCCTCAAGTCTGTTAAGTATCATTTTAAGCGAGTAGTAGGCGATGCAGCTTCAACGTTCGAGGAACTTTGCACGGTATTATACCAAATAGAAGCTTCAATGATATATTTAGTTACGAAAAACCATTGTGAAAATTCCGATTCAATACAGCTTGCACTTCAACAAAAATTTCATTTATTATCGGAAAATGTGAAATTCTCAAAACCCTTCCCATTATTCGACACTCATACAGGGTGAGGCATTTAACTTGAGATAGTGAATTATCTCAAAAACCATGTACTGCCACGTACTTGATTGTCTTTCGTACTCGATATGAATTTACATAAAATAAAGGTTAATTGATCTAACTCGTGGTTTTACGTACGTGCAAATTAACCCTAGCTCATACACGGTTCGGAGAGTTGGGTGTGGTAAAATGTTGAGCGCCACCAACTTGTAACAACCCAAATTGGAAGATCTCTCAGTTGTTACGAGACACGAGTTAACATCAATAACCCAAAACAAAACAAATGATAAAACATCAACTGGACAATACTCAGTGAATCAATTCAACAACAATATTCATTCAACAGTGTATAATATGAATAAAATAAATAAAATGTGAGCAGGATCGAAAGCGTTCTAACTAAAACTTCGATAAAATTATAACGCAATAAACGGGCGAGTGTGATCACACCTAACAATAAGGCCGCAATGCGTCAATTACTCACTTCTATATCAACTGACTGTTATCAAATTGGAAAATGTGAAACTAAAATGAATAATAATATACACTGCTGTTTAAATAATAAAAATCAGAATCTCTTAGCTGTTTCTCGACTTCTAGCTCTGGTGGTATTCTCGTCTAGTCCAACATTGACTCAGAATGATCTCCCATAAACCTCTTGCACTCGCAAATAGTGAACTATACTGTCTTCACTGACAAGGTTCAGATCAGGGAAAATACCATTCAATAATTAGATGACATGAACATTAAACCATGAACATTAAACCCTAAAAATATAAATGAGGAGAGAAGTAACAAGAAGAGAACGGCACTCACCATAAGATGTTTGGGTTTTGAGTATTTATTCCAAATTCACCGGCACGCTTTCAGATTACTTAATTTGGAATGTTTCTGAGTTGACTGGGTTATGGAAAAGAATGGCATCTTAGAATAATGAGTAAAATTGGAGAATTTGACATAACTCACCTTGATCAAAAAAAAAAAACTGACAGATCCTTGATAAAGATAATTTCACCACAATGCGCCACCAAAATCACCAAAATATCAGACTCTCTGATAATCGACGCCTCAAGTGGGAAAAATTGAGCAATCCGCTTCTAATCCGTTCACGACGACGATAAAAGATGAAGCGTTTCGCTCTCCAGTTTTTTTTTCTTTTGAAGTGAGTGTCACAGAAACGTAGGTGACTATTGTCAACCCTTCGGTCACCAGATCAAGGTATGTTCATAGGAACATTGTTCGGAAATAATTATTGTGCCCAGAACCCGGAGGATTGTTGTATAAAAATAGATGAGTGGCATGAAAAATCACCTGTTACAGTACTTTGGAAAAAAATGTTTCAAACAAAAGTTGTTTAGTATCAAGGGGTAGACACAACGAACATATTGTTTTAATCCTTGACCTTGATTCAAGGTTATTTCAAGGTCATCAAGAATTTTATAAATGGAAAGGTATATTTTTCAGTGCAGAATCTTATTCTTCATGAAAAAAGAAGTAACTTTTATTTGAAACTTTTTTTCACTCTTTTTCAAAATATTGAACTGAATTTTATTTAATCGGTTGGAAAAAAATCCAAAATTGAAGCCATTTGCTTCCATGGCAACACTAACAACACGTCGGTATGTGAATGGGGGCTATGATTGGACGTGACGTGATATGTGAGTTGACATAACCTGATTTTTTGTTTGTGTGTATAACAATAACAATGATAATTTTCCAACTTTTGTCGTAAAGAGAAGTGACTTTTGTTTCAATTTGTTATGAATTTTGAATTGATAATTAATTACTGATATTTTCTGAAAAGTTGATACGTGTAGGTACGTATAGTATCCACCAAAAAAGTGTAAAATAATGGATATTTGTTATTTTTTTTTTCAAAACATTGAATGTTACCTATTCAATTTCTTATTCAGGGTGGAGAAAATATTAGAAGCAGCTTTGCTTGGTAAATTGGATGTTGAGGATGAGGACATAGATGACGCACTGCTGATACATACATATGGCTTTCAATACAAATTTGGGAGATAGGGCTTATATTTATGGCCGGTTCAATTTCGAAGAATTATCAGATTTAGAAGCAAAAACTCTCCTCAGATTTGAGAGAATGGACATACCTCATTTGGCTGGAACATTAGGAATTCCAAACATCATCACTACCGACGAAAAAAATAACACTTTCAGGTAGATATACAGTATCGGACCAGATTCAGTCTGTTTCGTGGCGATTTTTTCAAAAAAATATTTCAGTGGTATTATGAGATTTTCAGAAAGTAGACACATAATATTCATCCCTTTTTCGAATAGTGCCATTTGCATGTGAAGTAAAGCAGTAACAAGTTTTTTTTCAAACGTGACTTTAAGAAATATAAAAAAAAACTCAAGACAATTCTGTGTAGAATAGGTACGTATGCCATAAGTCATTCAAAAATGAATGCAAAGCATTTTGCTTTCATTGAACAAAGTGAGGACACTTTGTTGATTGTATCTGTAAAAGGTCTTTACAAAATCTCACCACATATCCATGAGGTCAAAATAAGCCGATTTGAAGCAACTTACCCACCTTATTCCGAAATTGCTGCGTTTCCAAGGGTGAGTTCGAGTATTCGCTCTGAACGCTCCGAGCGCAAAACTGTCCATTCAAGCGCGTACAATTTTTGGCGCTCCGAGTGTTCAGAGCGAATACTCGAACTCACCTCCAGATACAGGATTGGAAGTTAAACATTAAAAATCGAATTCTTCAGATTGTGTGAACACTTTTCAACGTTTCACTTTGAACATTGATACCCAAGGTTTTTTTGAGATGCAAAACTTGAATATGTAACCTCTTCATTGTGGCAAGTGGAGGGCGCTGTACACTCCACTTCCGATGGTTCAAATTGGCCATAACTTTTTTCTCACTATGGTTTCTCACTTTTTTTGGAAAGCAAATGATCTTACAGACATTTTTAAGCCAAAAGGGCATTTTTTTATAATCTGCCAAAGTAAGTAGTTTTCGAGATATTTTGGTTTAAGTGTTCGAAGCCGCACCAGAATATTCAAATTACTTACCTTTAGGATCAAATTTGGTCAGTGAATCAGTAGTATTTTGATTTTGTAGGTTGGCATGGCTTTATGGGGTAAGAAAACCATATCAAAAGTAAGATTAATATCAGTACATGGGCGTGGACGTCGACCAATATTTATCTGCATTTTGATATGATTTTTTTGCCCAATGAAGCCATGTTTACCTATAAAATTCGAATACTACCGATTCACTAACCAAATCTCAGCCTTAAAGATAACAATATTTTTTTTCAATTCAAAGTTAGTTGAAACCTTTAATTCCTGTGCTCAGCCATAAATGGCCTTTGTGTTCTTTTAAGTAGACTGGCCTATCCAAATAGACTTGTTGTATTGGAAGCTTCCCTCGGGTATTTCTACTGGGCCTTATCAAGTATTGCGAATAAAGTAATGTACTGTTGCTAATTTCGTCACTGGAGCGGAACAGAATTATGTAACAGGAGCTCGTGGAAGCAGTCAATGATACCAAATTATTATTGACTGCTTCCCACGAGCTCCTGTTACAACGGTGATTTGCTGCAGGATTTGGGAGCTAATATTCCGCCAAATGGCATTATGAAAATGTAAGTATTATTTGCCTGGATTGTATCAAGATAAATTAGATTATGGATATATTTTCACAGGCTGTTGCTGCAAAAGGTTGTCCAGTGAAGAAAGTATGGGCCTTTCTTGATGGCACGATCAGACCTATATGTACACCAAAAAGAGACCAACAGCTATATTATTAGGGATATAAAAAAGTACACTGTGTCAAATATCAATCTCTTCTATGCCCAGATGGCTTGATTGTTAGCCTCAAAGGTGCCTATCCTCTGGTCATCGACATGATGCTGGAATGTTTCGGTAATCCGGATTGTATGAGGAGCTAGTAGAATATACTGTGTTCAATGAAAGAAAATATCTCATCTATGCAAACCAGGGTTATGCGTTGAGATAACTAATTCTGAGGCCTCTTAGTCAACAGCAAATCGTGGGGAACCCAGAAAGGCAAATATCTCAATATCATGAGCAGTTTGAGGGTATCAGTTCAATGAGGGTTTGGAAAAATTATTGAAGAGTTCACTTTTCTGGATTTAAAAAAAAAAATCAGAAACTACTATCGCAGGAAGTAGGTTCTATTTTTCATGTAGCAAGAATATTAACAAATTGTCACACTTGTCTGTATGAAAGTCAACACTCGCTTTTCTTTGATATTCAACCTTCACCATTAGAATTATTTTTACAAAATTGGTTATATTATTTTGTGAATAATAAAATTTATTTCAAAAATAATGTATTTTGATATTCAAAGTCATTTTTCGTACAATTAGTATCGCAACAGATCTTAACAGGGTGTCCCGAAACAACGTCAGAAAACTTAGGGGGGTGATTCTATGTGACAAAACAATGTTGGTAAGTCATATAACGAGATTTCGAAATCACAATACTTTTTGAGTTACAAACAGGCAGTCAAACATCATTTTTTCTCCTAGTTATTGACATATTTTGGACATTTCTTACCAAATCAAAATGAAATTTTGCACAAAGTTTCAAGTTGTTGATCTGTAACGTTCTGTTGGAAAAATGTTTCTCTACTATGCCCTTAGAGGGCTGCCACGCTCTTTGTTACTCTTGAGAGTAAAGAAAAAAAAAAGAATGAGGTAACAAAGGATAGAGAAAGTTACTTGATTTCTGGAATGAGAGGGTGGTTTACTGCGTGAGCAAATTAGGCCCTAGCTCAATGCCGGAGAGGATAGTATGTTAAGCGCCACCGACTCAAGACTGAATAAGTCGGAATTCTCCCCATTCACGGAAATTATCAAAAGGAAAAAAAAAAAAAAAATAAAACAACAATGAGGGTACATATAACCAAATCAAAATACTAGAAGTTCAATGGATAAAAATCTATTTCTTTATCCCTTAAGTAAAGTCCCTAAGTGATCACTCTTTTAAACAAAAATAGATAATAAAAAAAACTTAAATCTAATAACGATACCAATAAATCAATCACGGTCACACAGCCTTTCTTCAGTGGAAAGTGGCTGAACAATTATGTAGCAGTCTCAGCTCTTGTAGGGCTGCTAATCAGACCAACAAGCTATCCGCCTGAATTGTGATTGATAACCCCAAAAGAAAAAACCCTAAGAAGAAATACGGTTGTAACATTGTCTTCTTAATGAAAAAAAAACTCGAATGAAAATTACGATTATAAATTTTGACAACAATAAATTTGATGGATTGAACAAGAAAAAGAATTTATGTTTGATTTAAACCTCGACAAATCATTACTCTTGGTGGCGAGAAAAATAAAATCAAATGATCAGATAAATCATGAAAATCAATTGCCACTTCAAATATCACTCGATAAAAAAAACATGTAAAGAAATCAGTAAAATACCTGAGTTCTGCAGGGTTTATGGGTTTGTAGACACGGTGGTGTTTTTCTGTGTTTCGCTCTGGTGGTCCTGTTCAAACTGCGTGGTAATGTATTAGAACTGGTAGATTGCAGTCCACCCTTGCGTTTCCAACAGAATCAGCAATTTCTTGAATAAAATAGGCTGCTGGTCACCTTTGCCTTTCTACGTGAAAAGAAGGAGCACGATAGAATTCATCCAGGTACTTTCCGACACCCGGTCGAAGATGAAATCAACAATCACGCCTTCCAATTTACCCAACGGTCGTGAAACCAAAATATCCGTATAAAACGGTTATTGCATCGCAAACAAGGTAGGTAGGTATACAAAGCACACAAAACTCAACACGATGCATCATATAAAAGTGGATTAATTTCCCAAAAATCCCTAGATAAGGTTAAAAATGCTTAGGA
The DNA here is from genome assembly GCA_958502075.1 of Orchestes rusci. Classification (NCBI taxonomy): domain Eukaryota; kingdom Metazoa; phylum Arthropoda; class Insecta; order Coleoptera; family Curculionidae; genus Orchestes; species Orchestes rusci. The sequence continues at coordinate 39,019,843 of OY293304.1, forward strand.
AACATCCAAGCTTCACAGAGACTCGTTGGAAAGTAAATCGAAAATCATGGTCAAATTCTCATGACAGAGTAAGGTTAGGACCAGTACCAGAAAAGCAGCAAAAATAAAATAGCAACAAGAACACCGGCAACATCGTAAAGGGCTGGAGGTAGATTGCACAAACAATCCTCCACTAATCAAGAAAACACGGACGGAACCAAGAAAAGTGACTTCATTCTCACTAACAGTCCCCAATCGAAAAAAAAGAACGACATACGTGCCATAGATTCAACGGAGATCGACAGTGAAAATACACCCATCACGTAATCTAAAACACGTCTGGCAACGGTGTCACAAAACAAAACTCCATAACCTCAAACCAACAGCTGACTTCAAGGGACTTGGTTTAAAAACATAAACAAACGTAATTTTCCTTAAAAAGAACTGTTTTCCCCATAAAACAACATGAGAACAGTGACTAAAATGGCACACGAGTTATTTAGAACCGTTGGCATGTACTGAAAGTGTGTGTGTGTAAATACAGGGCCATTTCTTGCCAGTCAAACTCATAACAGGGATAGGTGAAGCTTAGAGAAAAGTTATTAGGAGGAAAGTTACTATTACGATGTGTGGCGACCAAGTAAGTAGCAGTCACTCTTCATACTGCCTGAGTTTATAAAAAGTGCAACAACCTGATAGGTACGGTACCCAATCTCAAGAATAATTGAACAAAAAAAACGTAGAGTCAAAAACGGCCCGTGACAGTGCGCTTTACCTGGAATCCAAATTTCATATTTCGCATATCTTTTTTTATTTTGACAGATCCCTCAAAAACAAATACGACGTTTTAAAGATTGGGACAGATTAGACAAAAGATTTACTCTTTGTATGAGTCAGTAAGTCTCACCGTTTGGCCGAAAATCGACATTAAAATAATTCATGTCAAAAATAATTGATTTCGATGAAATGATAACAAGGAAAATACAACACAAAAACAAAACAAACAACAAGAAACGAAAATCCACCAGCAATAACAATAATAAAAACAATGCAAAGACAACACAAAAACAAAAACATGAATAAACGAATTCTTGTTTCTGTTGTTTTTGTGTTGTGTCTGATCACCAATAATTAGACATAAGGAATTATCTTCTGAGATAACTCAGATTTCTCTCAACGATCGGTCGCTGAACTTCCGTTGTACAGTATGCCCAGGCTTAGTAGTGTCAGCATTCCATTAGAAGCGGGTCATTCATTCACCTCAACCAAACTGCGGAGTTTGCATATTTCATACTTAATTGTATAGATATCACGCAGGCAATGGTTTTGATACATGAGGATGTTAATGGTGGTAATAGATCAGTATTCAACAAATCATTGTTTTACTCACTACAAAACTCCACTACCCTCAGCGGTACAACACTACCCCCAGCGGTAACTCATGCCTGATCAAGTACCTCGGCGTACTCACCAGACATTTTGGTCCTTCGAGCTATCAACAGACGATCGCTAAAACTACAACTTCAGCGTCGTCGAAAGCATCTACATTGCCTTCAATTGCCATACATTATTTCAAACACACATTCGCAATACATTTCTTTTTAGCCAGTTAACCTCTGGCGAGGAAATATTATTTCAACCAAATTATCGAGTGGATATTCCTGTGCCAGATAAAGAATGGCGGAATTATACACTCATAATTCACAATATACAACACTCGCACCCCTAAAGGGTTAACGTCCAGACACCGGTTTGGACAGCACACTCTACGCCTCTCTAAGGTTAACCATTTCGACACCGGACTGAGCACAACATCAATAATAATTATCTAAGCTTAGTTGACAGCAGGCGAGGAAAGTGTTATTCTCAAATATCATTTTAGTGTGTATTCCTGTGCCAGATAAAGCTGGCAGGCATATACATTGGATTGTTGCACACAACACTCGTGCCCCTCGAGAGTTAACGTTCAAACACCGGTTTGGACAGCACACTCCGCGCCTCTAGAAGGTTAACCACTTGGACTCCGGTCTGAGCACAAACACCAATTATAATTTCCTCAGAGCCAGTTAACAGCAGGCGAGGAATATATTATCTCAAGGACATCCAGTGGGTATTCCTGTGCCAGATAAAGTTGGTGGGCGTATGCATTGGATTGTTTTACACAATTTAACACACCAAACATAAGCACACAACAAGACAACACTTATATAATACAGCTTATGGCATATGGCATGAATATGAAAATACTACAGAACTAGATACATCTACAATGGAACAAATCGATAAACAAGCAAAGAAGCAAGAAACGCTTGGTAAAGAAATAACACCCATCATAACCAATATCAAAAAAGACTCAAACAGCAGAAAAACAGAGCAATATTTTGGTACCAAATTGGAGTCAGAACAAAATAATAGACGAAATAAAACAAAATCATCAAAAAATTCAATCCCTGGGAAGTCAGTATCATAACTACAGCAAGCAAAACTACTATGCAAAGCTCAAAGAGATATATCAAGAAACAACCTAAGTAATCATGGAAATCGAGAAAAAATGTCGAACTCTCAACAAATACAGGGCAACATCAAGCAAATGCAAACAGCATTGTGCCAAATGGGAAGTAGAACAAGAAATCTACCCTGCTCGTAAACAGCAGCTGCAGAAGAAAATCACGACACGTTGGCAAGATGTATTTCAAATAACAAGTGGGGGATAACTACGCCTCCCTAAAACCGATCTACACAAGTACGGAAAAACTACAAGAAGAAACACTATTAGCACTAGGTGAATGCAGTACCACCGAAGTCGTGACAAAAAAAGCATGCAACATCGCACTACCACAAATCAAACTTCCATTTTTTGATGGCCGATATGATGAATGGACTACATTTTGTGATATTTTTTCAAAAGTAGTTCACGACAACAACACCCTCACTGACATTGAAAAAATGCAATACTTGCAATCACACGTGAGAGGAGAAGCAGCACGTTTGATCCAACCCCTGAAAATAACAAGCAGCAATTATATGACGAGCTGGAATATTCTTGATAAACAGTACACAAACGATCGCTTATTGACAAATAAGCAACAAATGATGGACAGTATAATACTGGACATACCAAATATTCAATTTCAGTCAGCGTTTGAACTGAAACATCTACACGACACAGTTTTCGAATGTCTAGAGGCACTGAACAATCTCAATATAGACACATCGTCTTGTGTTCCAATGGTTAGCAGAATCGTAACTAGAAAATGGGATGCTAAGACTAACCGATTAAATGAATAATCGTTGGGCGCGCCACACGAAAGCCCGTTGACAAAATGATGAAATCCATCCAAAAACGGTTTCACTCATCAGAAACGTTCAAAGATACGATCCAAAAGGACACAAATCGGAGCAATGAACTCACATGTCCATGCTGTAAAGAATCTCATAAGCTTCATTGCTGCCCGAAAGTTCAAACCATGGCAGTCACCGCAAGACAAAGGGTAGTTAAAGAATCAAGGTTGTGCCCAAACTGCCTAAAACATGATACCAAGAATCGCTGTACTTTCACAGAACGCTGTCGGAAATGTTGAAAATTCCACCATTCAGTATTGGAAGATGAGACTAGATATCGGCAAGACCAAGGTCATTCAAAAGAGGACCACAAAACCAATCAAACAGAGATACGCAGAATGTATCAAATTATAGACCTCAACCTAGAGCAATGAACACAGTGGCTCATTGTCGAAGACAAGAAGAAATGGTATTCCTAGCCACCGCAATGGTTCGGGTAACCGATTTATACGGTACAGATCAACACATACGCCGGCTGGTGGATCCTGGTTCGCAATCAACATTCATAACTGAAGAAGCGGCCACATTGTAAGCAATTCCGAGGCAAGTCATTCAAACTGATAAAACCGGAGTAGGAGGAGGAGAGCCTGTTACAGCCAGATGGCAAGCAGAGACAATAATCAAACCGGGATTTGCAAGTGTATAGTATTACCAAGGCTAACAAGGTCATTGCTTGTAAAACAATTCAACGTCAAACATTATCAATGGGAAAATGTAGCTTTGGCCGATCCAACATTTTCGAAGCCAGGACCAGTGGATATTTTACTGGGAGCTGAAAAATACGGCGAAATTATTCTGGAAAGATTAAAGAAAACGAAAAATGGACTGCTTGGTCAAAACACAGAATTGGGTTGGATCATATATGGAACCATGAACAAGCACAGTAGGTCCAGGCCACAGGTACATAGCATGACAACGCTTGTTGAGAAAGATAAACAACTAACAAGGTTTTGGGAAATTGAAGAGGTACCACAGCGACAGCATCTATCTGAGAGCGAGCAATACTGTGATGAGCATTATGAAAAGAATACCATAAGAAACTTTGACGGCATTTATACCGTCCGGCTACCATTCTCTCAAAATGTTGGAAGGCTAGGTCAGTCGAAGGAACGAGCATCAGCTAGATTGTTTCAGCTAAAAAAACGGATAACAAGAGATGGCGAATTACGTATCAACTACAATAAGTTTATGAGCGAATATGAGGAATTAGACCATGTGTTTGGCAACTCCAGTCGAAGATACTGCAAAACATTACATTCCTCATTAACCTGTAATAAAAGAATCAAGCACGACAACCAAATTAAGGGTGGTATTTGACGCATCTTTTAAAACCACAACTGGTTTGAGCCTCAACAATACTATGCTATCCGGGCCAAGACTTTAGCATGAGCTTTGTTGTTGTTATATTATTTTGTGTTGTTCTGTATTTTCTTTGTTATCATATCATCCAAAGCAAAATATTTTTCACATGAGTTAGTTTAATGTCGATTTGTGGCCAAACGGGACTTATCGACTTGTCAAGTAGTACATTTTTTGTCTTATATCTCCCAGTCTTTAATACGACGTATTTGTTTTTGAGGAATCTGTCCAAACTAAAAAGATATGCGAAATATTAAATTTGGATCTCAGATAAGGCGCCCTCTAGGGACAAAGAGGAGAAACATTTTTTTCTCAGAATGTTACAGGTAAACAAGCTGAGACTTTCTACCTAGTTTCATTCTGATTTGATAAGAAATTTCCAAAATATATCAATAACAAGAAAAAAAATTGATCTTCGAATGAACTCGAAAAATATTGAGATTTCGATTTAGCACCATTATTTTATCACATACAATAACCTTCCTAAGTTTCTTGACGTTGTTCCGGGACACGGTATATTTAATTCATGAAACAAAAATTTACTCCATGAAAAAAGATGAAAATATGAGTAGATAAACTACCTAGTAGTAATACAAAAAAAAACATATTATATCATTAAATATCTCTAAATAAATGTTGAGACGCAGATGAACGGTTTTTAAAAAAGATTTTATTTTGGAAAAGTGAACTTTAAAACATCTAGACCTTACTGGTTCGAGAGTTTAGACATGATAAAGCTAATGACTAAAGCTGGCTACTGTATTTATAAACTATTTATAAACTAAGGATAAATTCGATACAATAGAAAGGGTTGTTCAGCATCCCATAACTCCTCCGCCCTTAGTGGAAAATTCTGGGGTTTGGCACAGAATTTTTTGGTACCGAGTCCAGCCATTAATAGTTTCAAAAGTGAAAGAGTCCGGTTCGATAGTGTCTAATTTTCGAATATTGTCGTTCAAATCACTTTCTATCGCACTAATTTCACTTAAGTTGATTTTGTCCAATTTCAGAGGTTTTGACGTTGTTACAGCACTGGTAAAATTTTCGAAGTTAATTTTTGGAAGTTCAATATTTTTGAACTCCGTTTTTGAATTCCGAAAGGTCTGAATGATGAAACTTTTCAACCGCACTTCACATTTATTGTCCATTTCTAGTAAGTAGCTTCCCTGAAGAGGCACATTTTCGAAGTTCTTGCCGCATTTCTGGGTTGCAACCGTTGTTGAAAGACTGATGATGATCCACTTGTTTTCTTCAATTTTCTGCACTTTCAGGCGTTGAATTTGGACTGCTGTTACATGACAGTTTGTAACTTGTTTTGAATACTTCAATAACTGTAGTTCACATGGTGGATTCTCAGGAGTTTTCTCAGGAGTTAATTCGTGGCAAATAAATTCTTCAGGAATGATCACTTTACACGGACTATTAATGAAAATGTGATTCTGCTCATTTAAAATTAGAAATTTTGCTTGAGGAATGATCATTTCAAATGAATTATTCTTTTGAACTGGCAATGGATACAAATGAAAATAATAATAATTTTCATTTTCAACAATTGGAACTTCAATGATTTTGGATTCCTTGCTGTAACTTTTGATTGACATTATTTTTTCAAAAAGTAAAATGTTTTCTGGTTTTGGATCAAAAGGTATTTTATTTGACCCTATGTACTTTGAAATTGTCATTGAGTTATGAAAAGTATTTAACTTTGCAAACGTGATGGCTATTTCAACTTTCTTGAAAATGTCATAGAGTATTTGAAATTCCGCTATTATTTGGGAGACTATCATCTCGACGTAAAAATAGTAATAAGTTGATAGGTTTGTCACATGAATTTTGTGAAGTGTATCCTCAATTTTATCAATGCGGACTTTCAATTGAATTTCATTTCTCGATAGATTTCTGATGTTACTTTGAAATATTTCAATCGACTCTTTAAAAAGTGATATTTGATTTTTGACTACGGAGTTAATGTCTTGTTGGTTTGATGACAATTTTTTGATGACTGATTCAAAACGTTCAGCATCACTTTGATCTAGATTACCAGTTATTGATTTGAGTACAGAGCCTAAACCATTAATTAGGACTCGTTTTTTCCTGATGGTTGTTGTAGGGTTCAGTTGTTCTATTTGAATCAATATTCTGTTTTCAAAAGATTTAGCTATCGTGTGGTAGTTATCAAATTGTATGTCAAAAATTTGGATGAACGACCATGAATAAACCGTGTTTAGTGCATTGCCAATTTTGAAGGAAGTACACCTGGATTGTTTTCGAGGTCGTTGAATTTAGGACTTGTTAATTCTCCGAGTGTTCTGACGAAGAATCTGAAACGAGAGGAGGTTTCCGTAATTCTTTAATATGAACAATTTCCTTTTTGTTTTCGTTGTTTTTTCGGGAAATTTCAACACGATTTCTTTCTAGTATTTCAGTGATAACATAAGGACCAAGAAATTTATTGTTCTTCTTGCTTCTTATAGAAGGGTTTTGTTTAAAAACTATTTGGCCCATATGAAAATCTTTATTTTCTTCACCGTGGATGTTACGTTTAAAAACAAGTTTTTGTTTTTGATTTTCAAGATTTTCTTTGACTTTTTGATAGACGCGTTGTAACCTATTTTTATGATTTTCCGCGTAGTCTGTGAAAAATTCCTTTAAAGCAAAAATGTCATTTGGGTCACGTGAATTAGTATGTCCATGGGTTAATTCGAAAGGGTTGTATTATGCTGAACTGTGGATGGAGTTGTTATATGCAATAACTGCATATTCTATTAATCTTTCTCTATTAGGAAAAGATTCTTTGAGAAGTCTCAAATGTTCAATGAGAGTGGAATGAAAACGTTCAACTATACTGTTTGATTCATGATGTTGTGGGGTTGTGAAGTGAATTTTAATCCTATGTAAATTTAGAATTTCCTTCACTGTTTCATTATTGAATTCGGTTCCATTATCAATAACTAATTTTTCGGGAATACCACAAAAACTAAAATACTTAATTAATGCATTTGAAATACTGATTGCGTTCTTACCAGGTATTTTAATGGCTTGTCCAAATTTTGTAAAGGCATCGACAAGAGTTAGATAACTACGATTGTCGTAATAGAAAACATCAATGTGAACTATTTGAAAAGGTTTCGAGGGTGTTTGAGTCAGCATAATAGGGGTGTATGGATTTTTCCTTGCATACTTAGCACGTTGACAAATATCACAAGAGTTTATGAATTTTGTCACTGTATTTCTCATTCCTATCCAATAATAGTTTCTTTTGAGATTTTCAAGAGTTTCATTGATACCTCTGTGATTACTTTTGCATTCATGATGGTTTTTAGTCAAAATTATTTGTTCTTCTAAATCAGTTATTGTATTTACCATTTTTGTGCATCTGATTAGTTTAGGACCTTTTTCTGAGAAATGTCTCAAGTAGACATCGTTGAACTGAGCATATAATTCAAAAGTATGAAAATACATGCAATAGACTTTTTCAGTGATTGTGTAATCTCTGAGAAATTCAAGTATTAAATTTTCATTTTCACTTTTTGGAGTATTTACTCTGATTATTTTATGATGTAAATAATTTTCTTGTTTCACACTTAATTTTGGAAAAACATGGGGAAAAACTTAAATTTGATTTACTTTATTATTAATCATTTCGTCTAAAATTTTTATTCCGGTGTTAGTTGTTTCATTGAATGTAGAATGTTGTGTATTTGAGTCTGAGTATTGTATTTGAGACTTTGAGTCTTCTTGTTGGATTTGAAAGGGTGGTTTGATTTGAACGTCTGATAAGATTGTTATTTTTTTTAGATCTTCAATTTGATGTTTATGACTTCTAAGACTAGCGAACTAAATAAACCATCTACTAGGGTTTATTTAGTTCGCTAGTCTTAAAAGTTTCAAAACTTTCAGTGATCCTTTTAAGATAGTCAAGTGAGTCAAATTGGTCTTCTGGATCTCCAGGATTATTAATCATTGATTCAGTATCAAGAGGATCAATCTGAATTCTAGATAAACAATCGGCGTTAACATTTAATTTTCCTTTTTTATATACAATATCATAATCAAATTCTTCTAGTTTTAATCTCCACCTTACTATTAGGCTCACGGAGATTGAAAAGCCAAACTAGAGGTCTATGGTCAGTGTAAATTGTGAATTTTCTACCAAACAAATACGGTCTAAAATATTTGCATGCCCATACAATGGCTAGCAATTCCTTTTCGATAGTACTATATTTAGACTCACTTTCATTCAAAGTTCGAGATGCAAACGCAATCGGTTTGTCCGAACCGACTTGACCTTGTGATAAGACTGCACCTAAGGCGACGTTTGATGCATCTGTTGTTAAAATAAATGACTTAGAAAAATCGGGGTACTGTAAAATTGGGGAGTTGCAAAATAAATTTTTACAAGTTTCAAAAGATGTTACGAAGTTCTGATCATGAATTACTTTATTATTTTTCTTTAAACATTGAGTCATTGGCTTGGTGACTCTGGCAAAATCTTTTATGAATTTCCTATAATAGCCTACCAATCCAAGGAAACTTTTGATTTCTTTTTGAGTTTTTGGAATTAGAAATTTTTTAATAGCACTGATTTTATCTGGATTAGGCTTAACTCCATTTGGCGTAATAACATGACCTGAATAATTAACTTCTTTTCTTAAGAATTCCGATTTGTCCAATTGATTTTTAAAATTTGCTTGTCTTAAACGATTGAAAACCTTTTTCAATCTGTCCATGTGTTTGGAAAGAGACGTTCTAAAAATAACAATATCGTCAAGATAAACTAAACATTCTTCGTTTTGTAAACCTCTCAGAATATTATCCATCACTCGTTGGAAAGTTGACGGTTCGTTTTTTAATCCAAAAGGCATTCTTTTAAATTCATAATGTCCGTTTTCTGTTGAAAATGCTGTTTTTTGTATATCGGAAGGTTTCATTTCAATCTGATGAAAACCGCTTGCTAAGTCCAATGTTGTAAAATATTGGCATCGGCCTAATTTATCTAAATTGTCACTTATATTTGGAAGGGGGTATTTATCATTAATTGTTTTTTCATTTAGTTTACGATAATCAATTACAAGACGCCATTTTCTTTTTCCTGAAGCATCTAGCTTTTTGGGAACAATCCAAATAGGACTTGACCAGGGAGAAATTGAGTTTTGAATAATTCCTTGTTCTAGCATTTTTTGAATTTGATATTTAACTTCTTTTTTATGAATTTCTGGGTATCGATAACTCTAAGTGAAAATTGCTGTTTCGTCACTCAAATTGATAGGGTGTTGTATTTGATTAGTGAAAGTCAAGGGTAATTGGTCACAATGAAAAATATCTCTAAATTCAAAACAAAGGTCTCTTATAGCTTCTCTTTTTTCAAGATTGCAATGTTCTAATCTTAGATTTTTCAAATTAGATTTCAAGGTATTATCTTTATTTTTGTCAAATTCAGGTGTTTGCGGAAAATTGTTTTTTTCTACAAAGTTTACTTCATCGATATTTAAACTTTCAACTTCAAAGGGTTTATGAACTCGAAGTCTGATTGATTCATCCCGTCCATTAGAAATTGAAGTAAATGCGAAATTATTTTCAACTTTGACAACAGCTTGAGGAGTTTCTACTAAATTCCCAAATTTTAAATAGTCAAAGAAAGCAAAACCATTTTCCAAATTTACTGGTAGTTTTACGATCATATTTGTTCTCGGGAGTATTTCAATAGAATAATTGTCAATCAAATTTTTATTTTGTTTTGGTGTTTGAACTTCATTTTGGATAATTGGGACTCTAACCAAAGGTGTTAATATTTCTTTTTTACCAATGTCAAGTACTGCTTTGAGTTGTTTCAATAAATCAATACCAATTAATCCATCGTACTTTTCACTGAATTCAAAAATTTGTGAAATTCATTTACTTTAAAAATGTCAAAAATTGGAATTTGGATAACTTTATCGTGTAAAGTTATCATGTGTGCTGTTTCAATTTGAAAATCTTCATTAAAAATTCCGTGTGGATAAAACTTTTCAACAATTTTCGGAGAAATTGAACTTTTTGTACTTCCAGTATCAATCAAAAACTTAGCGTTGAGTTGGGGTATCATTATATGTGGTAAAGTTGATGAAATATTATTTAAATGTATCAATTTTTTTTGTTCTGAAAACTGTCCAAGGTAAAATTTCCATCATGCATATTATATAGATGAATGTTATCTACATGGGACAATGGTTCATTGTCAGAACAATGGTTTCTGTTTTTATTTTGTGAGTCAGCATTACCGTTTCCTATGAATGAGTCATAAGAGTGGACCTCAGGGTTATCTGCTAGTGACGCATTTTCTTGATAATCAATTTCCGCAAAATTTAAGGGTTGATTTCTTTTCACAAAACTTGAAAAAGATGATGTGTCCATTGGTTCTGGCTGATTAGAATTAAATTGATTGTGTCTCACATTTTGAGATGATGGCTTAAAAATTGGTCTCTGAAAATTCCTCTGTTGCGAATAACTTGGTTGAAATTGATTTCTATGAAATCCAAAATTTTGTCTTTGAAAATTATTATTCATTTGTGGTTTTTGAAAATTATGATTGAAGTTTGGTCTGTGAAAATTGGGGTTGAAACTTTGTCTTTGAAAATTTTGATTGAAGTTTCGTTGAAAATTCGGATTAAAACCTTGTCTTTGGAAATTTGCGTTATTCATGTTATTTTGGTAATTAATTGGTCTTACATTTTGATGTTGATTAAAAGGGGTTATTCGTGGATTCGGTTTAAATTGTTGTGAATTAAGTGAATGTCCACGATTTTGACTATACATGAAATTTTCTTCCTCAATAACTAATGCCATTGCATTTTCTAGAGTTTGAGGGTCTCTCAATCGAATATTATTGTGAAGTTGCCCTGTTAAATTTCTCACAAATGTTTTTAAAGCTAATTCTTCGTAATTCCTTAATCTTATTACTCTTTCAGCATTTGTGAATCCTGCTGAGTTTAGTTTTGAAAAAACTAAAGAACGTGCATCTTGGCATCTCATACCAAAATTATAAGGAGTTTCACTTCTAGTAGGACTTAATGCGATCAAATCTTGAACTAGGCAATCTAAATTTCTTTGATCTCCAAAACTCAATTGAAGCGCATTTTTAACATCTTCCCATGAAAGAAGTTCATTTACTCGCGAACCTATCAAACTTAAGGCTCGACCTGATAATTTCCCAATAATAGCTCGCCTAATAAAATTATGGAGAATTTCATCTCCTTCTCTATGAAAATTCGTTATAAAATTAGTACAACTAGTGATGAAAATCTGCAATGTATGAGGATTTTCCTCAAAAACAGGAATAGTATCAACATATAACTTCAATAATTGATAATTAACAACAGGTTCTGGTGCTACTACTTGTTCCATTGTGGTTCTTGAAAGATTGTTTCTTCGAGAATCAATATTTTCTTGTCTTCGATTAGAAAATAAATTGGTTTAATTGAATTTGTTTATAATATCCTCAATTTCACTTTCAGAATCAGATCTCGACATAAGATAAAAATCAATAATGAGCAGAAATCACATTAATAATCAAAATGTACTTACAAAAATAAAATCACGATCTGCATTCCTGTAGTAAATATGTGCTTTGAATATAACTCTAGGGTTGCTGGTTTCGGCGATGTGTGTCCTCTACCAACGGGGTTGTTTTTGGTTTCAGCGATGTGTGTCTTCCACCAAAAGGGGTCGTTTTTGGCTTTGGCGATGTTTGTCCTCGACCAAAAAGGGGTTGTCCCGTCCACTGCGTTGTTTCGGAATTAGCAATTAACTGTTGAGACAGAACTACTCCGCGATGTGTGTCGGATATGTTTGCCAATCCTACCGACTGCGCCAAATAAATGTTGAGACGCAGATGAACGGTTTTTAAAAAAGATTTTATTTTGGAAAAGTGAACTTGAACACATCTAGACCTTACTGGTTCAAGAGTTTAGACATGATATGGCTACTGTATTTATAAACTAACAATTGCTGACTAAGGTAAATTATCGCGGTACTAAGGATAAATTCAATACAATAGAAAGGGTTGTTCAGCATCCCATAACTCTCTCTTATATTATTCAATATTTCAGTATCATCACATCAAAAAAACACAAGTCTGAATAACTATGAATAACAATTATCATATTGAACTGACAAAAAACTATATTTAAAACGAAGGAACTTGAAAACCAAAAATAAAAACTTCTCACAATTTTGGATCTAGCCCAGTAAAGATGTCGGTTTTAGAAAAAAATAATTCCACACAGAATGATATTTTCAGGAGTGCTTGTCGCCTCCTGAGCATCCAACCAAAAAATCTGACTTGAAGTCCTTGTACGTTTGGCGCTGAGGAGGTGGATTTCCAAACATTTTTTTTGGGCAAAAGGTCCTAAATAAAAATTATAGAGGTCTAATGACTGAACAACCTTATAACATTTTATCTCATAATGTACTGTAAAGTTTCATTTACCGGACTGGTTTTGAGTCCAGTAAATGACACTTTACATCATCAGAAACTGTAAAAAAAAATCTCTACAACGCTAAATGATAAAAAGCAAGGGCGATCGCTGCAGGGAGCGCAAGTATGTAACGTATGCCCGTAAACGCAAACGTGAGGAAAAACAAAGTGCGCTTGCCCAGATGTCAAATACCACGTTTACGTCCACGTAAATGAAAAGACTTCGAATAGACAGTTGAAGTTAAGCCAAGACGTAGACGTTAACGTGATACGTTAACGCATACGTCTACGTAATGATCCAAAAGCTAGTTGAAGTGTGGCATTTGACGTACGTGAAACATAGCGAGTTGACATAACCTAATTTGTTGTGTTTACATATAGTTTTTCGACCTGTAAAAATAGAAAAAAAGTTATGTTTGTGACAATTTGGTTATTTAATTTCGAGGCCAAATAAAAATATGACGTGTAATGTCCAAAATTGATTGGTTGGCAGATTATCCAAGATCGGAGACTCGATCGGCAAACCTCGGATTACGTATAAGGGATAACTTGCAATACGTGAGTGAAGACACGCAAGCTTACGTAGGTCCGTGAACGCAAACGTGAGAAAAAACGAAGTGCGCTTGCCCAGATGTCAATCACCACGTTGACGTCTACGTGAATGAAAGCACTTCAACTATCTACTGTCTCGTAAACAACCTCAACGTGTACGTTAACGTGAATATTCAATCATAAGCCCGTTATTCAATCACTATGGAGATTGTAAGTGAATAGAATTATTAAATAATGAATCATGATAATGTGGATAACAAAGCTTTGATGCGGTGTTAATGAATCATTTATCAAAAGAATTGATAAATGTAAGTTCAAGGTCATCATTTTGAACATTTACTGAAATTATGCAATGGAAAAGGAAAAAAGAAGAAATAATATTGTAATCAAGGGGATAAAAATAGCAGGAAAACCAGGAGAAGAACAAAAAACCTAGTTATCAAAATTTATTACGGAGAAATTAGAAGTTAGAGTGGACATTAAAAATGTATACAAAATCGGGGAATGAATGTGGCTGGTCGAACTCAACAATAAAAACGATAAGCTAACAATCATGAAAAACAAACAGAAGCTGAGAAAACTTGAGTACCCTATACATATAGATGATGACATGACGAAAGATGAGAGAATTATACAATCCAAAATCAGGAACAAGGCTAAATTAGAAAAGGAAAGAGAACAAAATGTGAAAATTGGCTTTCAAAAAATTATCATAAACAATGAAGAATGGAAATGAAACAACGAACAACAAAATTTTACAAGGATGGTGAAAGTACAACCAAAAACTTAAAAAACAATAAAACAAGCACGAGACAAAATGGTAAAACGACAAAGGATTTCGAAATGGACATTGATAAGGAGAACCGAAAAGAAAAGTTGAACAAAAATAAGGAAGAATTTGAAAATTGGAGGATAGGAACATGGAACATAAAAACAATTCAAGGAAAACAGGACGAACTAGAGACAGAATTTGAAAGAGCAAATTTGGACATACTGACATTAACAGAAACAAAAAAGAAAGGTAATGGAGATATCATAATGCAAAATGAACATGTACTCATATACAGTGGTGTATCTAAAGAGGAGCGTGCAAGAGCAGGAGTCGGATGTATAGTTCATAAAAATATGAAGAAAAATCTACAGAAATGGACGGCTGTGTCTGAAAGAATTTTAGTAGTTGAGCTCAAGAATGAAAAGGGGAACACAAGAACCATAGTGGCAGTATATGGACCAAACGAAGATGAGGCAACAAGAAAAAAAGACCTGTTCTGGGAGGAGTTGACAAAAACTATGGAAACACTGAAGGGAGAGATCTTTCTAACAGGTGATTTCAACAGCAGAGTAGGGAGAAAAGATGAAAATTACCCAACAGTGATTGGCCAATATGGAGAATATACAAGAAACAACAATGGCAAACGGTTGCTTGACTTCTGTGTGATGCATGACCTAGTCATTACAAATACACTCTTCCAGCACAAAGATATACACAAATACACAAGAGAAGTTATTTCCAGAAAAGAGAGATCAATTATTGACTATGTGGTTGTAGAGCAGAAAAACAAACCAAATATAATAGACACACGAGTGAAGAGAGGACCAGAAATCGGAAGCGACCACTTCTTGGTAACAACAAAGATTAGAGGAAGACAAGAATACCGTAAAAGAATAGAGAAAAATCATACAAACCTGAAACCAAAACATGAAAAAATCAAAGCCTACAAACTGACAGAAAAAGAAGTGGCAGAAAAATATGCACAAGAAATTTCCAAAAAATGTGAGAGATTAAGAGAGCATATACATCTACGAACTTTTCAGGAGATGTGGATTAATTTCAAACAAATTATAATGGAAACAGCTACTGAGACGTGTGGAATGAGCAGAATACTAACTAAACAAAAACAAACGGCATGGTGGAACAATGAAATCAAAGAGCAGATAAAGAAAAAGAAGGAAGCCTGGAAGAACTACCTCAAGGTGAAAACGACAGAAAAATATGAAATATATACAGAGGAATGAAAAAAGGTAAAAAATATGGTGAATCAAGAGAAAAAGAAAAAATGGGAGGAATTTGGACAAAAAATCGAAAATGCGGCGAAGGGAAACCAAAAGCTTTTCTACAATATAGTGAAATCATGCAGAGGCGAACCCAAAGGACAAAAAACATTCAACATAAAAAGTAAGAAGGGGGAAATATTAACAGATGAACAAGGAATCATGCAGAGATGGGTCGAATACTTTAAAGAATTGCTAGAGGCAAACAAAAATACAGAAGCAACAGAAGGGATAGAAGAGGAAACAATGAGTTCGACTTGGGAGACGCAAGATGAACACATAACATTTGAGGAACTTGAAAAGGCAATAAGGGAACTTAAAAATGGAAAAGCACCAGGAACCGACAACATCACAAGCGAAATGATAAAATACATGGGTGACGAAGGAAAAGAAATATTACTGGTAATCTACAATCAAATATGGAAAGAAGAAGAGCTACCGGAAGAAAGGAAAACATCACTCATCGTGCCGATTTATAAAAAAGGAAATAAGCAAGACTGTAATAACTACAGAGGAATAACACTTATCTACACAGCAATGAAAATATTGGAAAAAATTATAAACAGTAAAATGAGCAACATTATAGAGAATTCAATGCACGAAGCACAAAGTGCATTTCGGAAAGGAAGAAGTACACAAGACCATATATTCACAGTGAGACAAATCACAGAAAAGAGAATGGAACAAGGAAAAAATACTTACCTGGCTTTCATAGATTTGGAAAAAGCTTTCGATAAAATACAAAGGAGTAAATTGTGGGACATATTAAGAAAAAAAGAAGTTCAACCAAAGGTAATAAGACTGATAAAGGAAATGTATGGAAACAATAAAAACTTCGTAATCAGCCAAGGCAGACGCTCAAACTGTTTCAAAATTGAAGAGGGCCTAAGACAAGGAGGTGGATTAAGCCCAGTCTTATTTACCATATATATGGATGAAATAATAAGAAGGTGTACAATCAGGACAAAAAAACTGCAAGTAGGCTATGGAAACATGCAAAATATACAAATATCAGAGACAGCTTTTGCAGACGACATTGTATTATTTGCAGAAAATGAAAGAGACCTTAACAGTCACATCAACATATGGAGTCAGGTGACAAAAGAATATGGAATGCAAATCAACAAAACCAAAACAAAAGTTATGATAGTTGGAAAAAACATTCATCAAATGAACATTCAAGTGGAAGGAGAGAGAATAGAGCAGGTCAAAACTTATAAATACTTAGGGGTGGAACTGGACCAATTAGGAACAACAGAACCAGAAGTCAACAGACGAATAGAGACCTCAACAAAACTTTACTATGCAATAAACAAAAAAATAATAAACAGAAAAGAAATATCCAAAAACACAAAGATGAAAGTATTCAAAACTATCTACAGACCAGTACTGACTTATGGATGTGAATCATGGATACTATCTCAGAGACAAGAAAGCAAAATACAGGCCATGGAAATGAAATACTTAAGAAGAGTAATGGGGGTAACAAGGATGGACAAGATCAAGAACAACGACATCAGGGAAAAAATGGATATAGAATCAATCCTAGAATTTATTGAAAAGAGAAAATTGAGTTGGTGGGGACATTTACAAAGAATGGGGAGCAATAGGCAGGTGAAACAAATCTGGGAAGCAAGAGCGGGAGGAAGAAGGATGAGAGGAAGACCAAAAAAAAACATGGAACCAGACTGTAGGGGAGGCACTGGAGAAAAGAGAAAAATCATGGAATGAGGCCAGAAAAAAAAGATTCACAGATATTTTACTATTGATTTATTTTTTTCTAGCATAATTACTCATCCCAGCATATTTTGTCAGGAGAGGAGAAAACTTTCTTACACACTGTGTTATTAGATGAAAACATCTAAATCATCAGAAAGTCACTTCCATAAAAAATCATGACGTCATAGTAATATGCAGCTATATCTTTTGATTTTTTATGGAATTGACTTTATGATAATTCAGATGTTTTCATCTAATAACACAGTGTGTAAGAAATTTTTTTCCTCTTTTGAAAAAATTTGCTGGTATGAGTAGTTATGCTAGCAAAAAATAAATCAATGATAAAATATCTGTGTACCTAGTTGAAAATATTTTTTTAAATATTTTTTTTCTGGCACAACCACTCATCCCAGCAAAATTTCTCAAGAGAGAAAAACTTCCCAATACATTGAACTATTAGATAAAAGCATCTGAATTATCAAAAAGTCAATTCCAAAAAGAATCAAAAGATATAACAACATGTGAAGTCACTTTTTCAACACTTCCGATCAAGTGCAACCTTTCGCTAAAGAAACAAAAACGCAATTTCATGGTCCAAGAATAGGTACCAAAAATTATCAAAATCGATTTGTACGTTTTTGAAAAATGTCGGAAAAACCAAAATTTTTTTGAAACTTTGACACCCTCTGTAGTTCTGTAGTTCGCCTAGATCGCCCTATTTTTGATCAAGGAACTGGTGGTTTAGCGTTGTAGACTGTTTTCAGGGACACCCTGTATAGACTGATTTCGAAAGTTCTACTGCGTTTTCTATTTTCTACCATAGTTAACACCATTTTCAAAGATTTTTTTGGGAGTATCGAATCAGCAAAATTATCATTTGAGTGGATATGATCATCAGCAACATTGCTTCCATGGTAACTATGGCCAATTTTCGGAAAGTCGTTAGTTTCCATTGGTGGCAGCGAAAATTTGAAGGAATTTCCAAACCAAAATGAATATCTCGAAAACGGCTGATCAAAATGTCAATAAATATGGTATATTTAATATCAGAAAAGCGATATCTTACATTGTGGCTACAAATAATTAGACCTTTCCATCAAAAGAAAAACTTTTTGTGACTGCCCCGTAAACAGCTTTGAGTCTATAAAAAATAACAGGTGATATTTGAACTGCCAAAAATGTCCTCTTGAAATCAGTATTTTTTATTTTGCTGTACGATAAAAAATAGAAAAGTTACGGGTGGTGTCACTTGATACGGTGTCACCCGGTTCATCTTCTCCAATCTCCAGTTCATTGAGGTATACATATTTTCTCAATATTGACCGTCGCCGTCGAGAGTAGCGTTCGTTTTAAAACTGGTAGGTTATGACAAACAAATTTTGTTATAGGAATTATTGTCAGGGTGGAATTTTGTTTGAAAATGTGGACGGTTTTTTTAAAGGGTTGAATTTGTCGTGACCTGACGTTAAAATCAATGGTATTGATGTTTAACAAAATGATGAGGATGTTTATCTGAAAGCCGATTCTACAATCCAAGTACCCATATCCTGGGTATACTCTATATAACCCCATATTAATATCATTGGTTATACGGACTATTGCTTATTCCAAGGATATACTTGGATTTTGGAGTCGGCCTTTAGAGTGTACTGTGCTTTTTGGTATTCTCCAAACAGGATGATTCATCGAAAACGAAAACGTACCGCAATTGCATTGCAGATCATCTTGACTCATTCTAATAAGGATGATTTGGATCATTGAACTACTGGGATAAAGCATTCAAACATATTATGCACCTGAACATTATTAATTATTTGTTAATCCATAATTATGGATTACTCGATTCCTGAAAGGATCCAAATAATAATCGAGCTTTATTTAAATAATAATAGTGAATGTGACAATCAAACGGTTTTCGCAGTCATTGAATCTCATCGGGCACCATTCTGGAAAAATTATGTTCTCCGTGAAATTGGTGACAATATTTCGCTAAACTTGTTCCGTTCATAAAATAATAGGCAAAGTTTAAACCCGATATTGAATAGAGCTACGGAAATGCTATTTGGACAATAGATAGTGCGATAAGACAATAAAGCTGGTCAATGTGACTGGCGTGACACGTACAAAGGTTCGGCAAGTTTTAAAACGGTGAACCATCTATCATTCATAGCAATTGATAGAAAGTACTCACACCTGTTATGCTACGATAGTACGGTAACGTTGTGCGTTATAAACACGGTATTTTGAATGTCATTTAAGGGTTCTTGAGGCCGACTCACCTAATCCGCTTTTTTGTTTGCTTTTGAGTGATATATCCTAACTTTTTTCTGATTGAATTTCTATGATCGCCTTTGGTTTTTTTATACAGTGTAGTTGGTTTTTAAGACGCGGATTCCCATGTTACATTTTTGTTGTCATGTTAGCACTAATTCTATTTAGAGTACACAGATGGAAGTTGCCATAGATAAACTTTAGTGCTTCCTGATCATGTTATTTTACTAGTTAGCCCCGATTAACTTGGAAAAAGATTGATAACATGCTTTCAGTTATTGCAAAGTGATATTCTTTTTTACATGCCTTTTATATACCACTGTCAACCAATTGAATGATAGACACTACTGCTTGCAGAAGTGGGATTTTATCGTCTTGAAAATTGAAAAAAAATCATTAACAAAACAAACTCAGAAACATAGAACAAATTTTAACACATTTGACTTTGACGTCAAACAATAAGGTTAAGGTCATAACCCCGCTAACGTTCGTATGATAAGGCTAACACTAATTCGGTAAGAACTGTTGTACTACTTGTCAAATAGCGTTACGGTATGTGAAATCTAGACAGTGGGTCAACTCTTGAGCAGCCCAGCTCCATGGGAAAGTCCTCGTTCATCACTCGTTTAAGTCAAAAAATCAAAGTTCAAAAATTTCCCGATTTCCTATCATATTCCGTTATTTTGTTGATTGACTACCAAAATGTCAAGCGTTTCTTCTATACAGTGTCAATTTGAAAACTTCCCAACCTCAATAATGGCCCCTCAAGAGAATGAAATGAAAAACGTCCGGACCCATCGTCGAAGACCCCTCCGATCGCCTGGGATGTCATGCGAAGCACGTAAGCTGCTGAAACAGCCTCTGACATTCGAGTGCACTTCTTGCCTTCACACGGTCTACCTGAACATCACCTTTCTGACCCAGTTTTCTCTGGGGAACGACAGGTCTGCATGTTATTGTTCACTTGGGGCCAAACCTGAAAAACTGTCCTTGAGATACCCAATCCCAGATCTCTGAGCAACAGATTCTCCCGGGCAGTATTGTACAGGTGTATAAAGGGGACGAAGGCCCTTCGTGGTCCAGCTGCGACCAGTGACTCACCCTTGAAAGGGAGATAGTTGCCTATAGCTATAGAGTACCAGTGTTCAGTTGAAATTACACTACGGCTCATGAATGTACCCTTTTCCGGCCTCCGGGTTACTGGGCCCGACACTGGAAAGTCTAGAGCAACTGGATACCTCGGTCTCGTCCTGTGATAAGTCAAGTTAAACTGGTAGTGCATGCAAGACTAGTCCAGCTTCTGTCGTCTATCCTTAAAACTCCGAGAAGGGATATCCTATCCTTAGCCTGGCTTGGGCAAAGTATTGCCTCTGGAAAAGGTTCAGAAGTCAGTTCTCTTTTTAACGATCTGATACTCGTCTAGTGGTCATGTGTCAAAATCGAGAAGATCAAATTGCTTATCGTGAGTGGCGTTGTTACTGTGCGGTTGATGTCAGTCCACCCTGAAACCTAGTGGATATACCCTACCCATGGCTTCCGGGTAACAAACCAGAAGCTAGTTAAAAAATTTGCGTCAACAAGTGCTGACGCAAGTTAACGCAACCTGTCACTCGTCTAGGTAAACGAGTCTTGCGGGTGAGAGGGAGCCCCACTAGAAAGGCTTCTAGTGCCCTCTCTACTTTGGAGTCGGTCTCGCAGGGGCACGGTTTCAATGCCGGATAGTGCTCCCGGGGACTGCAAGGAAGTGCGGGATCTCATTGTTGCGTGCATTTTTAAGAGCGAAGTGGGTGAGGTTGGGTCGTTTGAGGTGTCGGAGTGCGCGGGACCCTTGCCGCACCATATTCCAGCCAGGAGAATTCGGAAAGTAGTCGCTTCAGGTATCGGAGATAACGCTGACCTAGAATTCAAGTCTAACTTTCTGCATCTATATGGTGCTCCTCATATGCGGGCTAAGTTTATACATGAGTGTCATGAGCGCGACTCAAATATTGTAAAAAACATTTTTACAATAAATAATCAACTGCGAGAGTTGACTTCTCCAACTTGAAAAGACATGATGAGGGACAGAAGACCTTCAAAATAAGCTATTACCCAATCATTTTGAAAAGGATGTAAAAAAATGTAAAATAAATCCTCGTCAAAAGGATTAAGTAAAAGCTAATTTTGAAGATCTTGTGTCCCTCATCATATTATCCTCTTAGTTTAAAGAAGTTAACTACTGCGGTTAATTATTTATTGAATACAAAAAATACACATATTTGACAAGCTGTCATATTAACAGGAATGACAACAGAGATTTGAAATGTGACAGTTGTGATCAGGGTCGAAGTGCTTTAAAAATAAGGTCTCACTCGACCCCCCTTTCATTCGACATTTTGGGAGAAGATATAACCGCGCTGATTGGGTGATGTTTACGAAGTTGAAAAAAAACATTGTTTCCGGCTCGAAACAATAATCGACGGATCCGAGCAATTCTTGATTTATTTTCTTGAGGGCTTTCAAAAAGACACCGTATTATCATTTTTCACCCCATCTCAAACTATCGTTTAAATATTTACCGGAACATTCGTTATCACGTTTGCACCTCTCAATCAAGTGATCTTACCGCGCGTCTAATTGAGATTTCCGCGGGTATGCAAGTTTCCTACTCGAAACTCGGAACGATTCCTTTTCTGATCAGAACCAACACCGATCGCCTGGCATACCGCCTCCATTGTCTAAAGGCTACCTTTTTCCCATTAACCTACAAAAATGAGTTAAAAATTAACTTGAGAAGACAGAAGAAAAACTAGAAAAATTGTCCGAGACAAAGACTGTTTCGTGTCTAGAGTCTAGAGAGAGAGAGAAGGGTCTAGAGGGGTCCGAGAAACATAATGCTATCCATTCTGATTCACACAGTGGTGTACTTGATGTAGTGATAAGGCAAGTAGCTCCTGTCAGTGATGATGCAGAAAGTATCCTCTCTGAAGAGATAAGTGAGTTACAAGATTTTTTTGGGTATTTCGCCACACCCTATCAAATATCAATCAAACTAGTGTTTATACACCCGATCTTCTATATTACCTGAAAAAAGTCTATTAGTAAATAATAAAACCTATCAATATCAAACGTTTCGGAAACGAATCTGATTCCGTCGTCAGTGAAAACCTAAAAATGGAAAAATTAACTCAAATTCTAAAAATATAGTTCGTTTTTTGTGAGATTTTGTAGTGAAATTGACTTTTTCGTGTTTTTGGCACAAAATGTCACTTTTACTGACATTGAAGTGTGTGGTGTTGATTGTTTAACTTTACATATGTTCAGTATTTATAATTTACATTTTTGGGCTATGTTCAATTTCTAAATAAAGGTAACCATGTATTACTTAAATTTACAGAGCAAGTTGCTAAACATTCATTAGAATTTAACATAATATATGCACTTTCTTTAAGTTTACGTTTTCTAGAACATGGCTCCTTTGCTAAGATTTTTGAATTGTCCCAATTTATTCTATGATTTTTATCAAATGCATGTTGACAAATTCCCGATTTATGAAATTCCCTTTTTTTCATGTATGATTTATATTTTTCAATTCTCTTTTTTAAAGGTCGTGAGGTCTCTCCAATATAGAATCTATTACATTCACAAGGAATTTTATAAATTACATTTTTAGTGGACTCATAAATATTATTAGGTCTAGTATTTGTTAAATTAGAGCGAAGTGTGTTATTAGTTTTGAAAATGGTCTGTACATTATATGTCTGACCTAAACGTTTCAGTTTATGAGAAATTCCAGGTATGTATGGGATCATCAAATTAGTTATGGGTATATTCTGTTCTCGTTGTCTGGTTTGTTCAAAACTATCAAAACACTTTTCAATAAAATTCATGGGATAATTATTTTTTGACAAAACGTCTCTTATGAAATCTTTTTCGGCTTCAAAATTATCATTATCACAAATTATTTTTGCTCTATCATAAGGACTTTCCACCACACCTTTTTAAATGTTCAATGGATGAAATTTAGATATCTATTAATTTGTGTGGGTTGGTTTTCTATAAATTTTTGTTTTGAAATTTTGAAAATCTTTCTTTATTAGTATATCCAAAAAGGGAATTTCATTATTTTGTTCTTTTTCAATTGTAAATTTGATCGTGGGTTCTTTATCATTTATGTGAATTAGAAAATCATTAAGTTTTGGTTCATCATATTCATATATAGAAAAAATATCATCTACATATCTCCACAAAATCATTGGTTTGTATCTATATGTTTCTACATAAATTGTTTCAAAATGTTCCATGAAAATATTACTTAAAAGTGGAGATAAAGGAGAACCCATTGCCATTCCAAAATCTTGTTGATAAAATTCATCATTATATTGAAAATATTTTGTTTTAACACAAATTGTTAAAAGTTCCAGGATAGCATCGATATCCAAGTCTGTGCTTTCTTTCAAATGTGTATCATTTTCAAGTATATCTCTTATGATCATCAATGTTTTATCAACAGGTACATTAGTGAAAAGACTTACTACATCAAAACTTACAAGAAGATTATTGGGATTATAATTGATATTTGATAATTTCTCTAAGAAATGTTGTGAATTTTTCATGTATGATTGTGTGTTGCCTGTTATAGGAGTGAGTATGTTTAATAAAAATCTTGCTAATGCATGAAATGGTGAGTTAATACCACTGACTATTGGTCTCAATGGTATATTTTGTTTATCTATTTTTGGTACACCACAGAAATGTGGTGCTTTACTATTATGTGGTGTCAGTTTAGATCGTTCATTATCTGAAAAAAATCATTTATGTTTTTTAAGTTTAGAATATATTTGACTTTCAAAACGTTCTGTTGGATCTTTATTCAGTTTTGTATAATTTCATTCATCATTTATTAGAGACATTATTTCATTTTCATCGGTTGTGCTATCTGAAATTACTGTTGCATTACCTTAATCTGTAGGAAGTATTTTTACATAATGATCGGACTTTTAATTTTTTATATTTATATATATATTATAAAATTTATTTAAAATCAATTTTGATCTAATTCTAAATTCTTCTTGTCTTTCTTCTGGTAAATTTTGTGTTGTTGCTTCTATAGATGATATAATATCCAATTTATATATAATTTTTGGTGTAACAGCAAAATTCAAACCTTTCGAAAAAAAAAATTCTTTTCATCATTTGAGATAGTTTTATCAGATAAATTAATAACATTTTTTTCTATCATGTCATTGTTTGTAGTATTAGGATTTATACTTTCATTTATTAATTTGTTGAATTTATTGACTTGAATATTTTTTGTCAAGAGAAATATAATTGGAAACTATTATCTAAACAATGACAAATATGATCAAAGTTGTAATAAGTAACTTGCATCTCTATATTTCTTTTTGTTTTGTTCATATTGAGATTGAGTCTTTCTATATGAGATCTATGAAATTGAATTCGTTCTCTTATTAACGCTCTACTAGCTCTTTCAAGAATTCGTGTTGATTTTTCATTAGTGTATGATGTTATAAGTCTAAAAGCTTTCGGTATAATGATATGTTGCCTACATCTACAAAGAAAAGTTAATGAGTTTTTAGAATGAGATACTTTTCTTATATCATTTTCTAATGATCTAGAAACAGAACATAAATAGGCCCCATACCTGTCAAGTAGATATGCTCTGTAGTTTTGTGGCGCATCCATGATTTACAAGATTTTTTTGGTATTCCGCCACACCCTATCAAATATCAATCAAACTAGTGTTTATACACCCGATCTTCCATATTACCTGATAAAAGTCTATTAGTAAATAATAAAACCTATCAATATCAAACGTTTCGGAAACGAATCTGCTTCCGTCGTCATTGAAAACCTAAAAATGGAACAATTAACTCAAATTCTAAAAATATAGTTCGTTTTTTGTAAGATTTTGTAGTGAAATTGACTTTTTCGTGTGTCGTGAGGTCTCTCCAATATAGAATTTATCACATTCACAAGGAATTTTATAAATTACATCTTTAGTGGACTCATTAATATTATTAGGTCTAGTATTTATTAAATTAGAGCGAAAATAAATAAATAATAAAACCTATCAATATCAAACGTTTCGGAAACGAATTTGCTTCCGTCGTCATTGAAAACCTAAAAATGGAACAATTAACTCAAATTCTAAAAATATAGTTCGTTTTTTGTAAGATTTTGTAGTGAAATTGACTTTTTCGTGTGTCGTGAGGTCTCTCCAATATAGAATTTATCACATTCACAAGGAATTTTATAAATTACATCTTTAGTGGACTCATTAATATTATTAGGTCTAGTATTTGTTAAATTAGAGCGAAGTGTGTTATTAGTTTTGAAAATGGTCTGTATATTATATGTCTGACCTAAACGTTTCAGTTTATGAGAAATTCCAAATATGTATGGAATAATTGAATTAGTTATGGGTATATTCTGTTCTCGTTGTCTGGTTTGTTGAGAACTATCAAAACACTTTTCAATAAAATTCATGGGATAATTATTTTTTGACAAAACGTCTCTTATGAAATCTTTTTCGGATTCAAAATTATCATTATCACTTTATTATTTTTGCTCTATCATATAGACTTTTTACCACACCTTTTTTAATGTTCAATGGATGATTGGAATTGAAATTAAGATATCTATTTGTGTGGGTTGGTTTTCTATAAATTTTTGTTTTGAAATTTTGAAAATCTTTCTTTATTCTTCTTCTTCTTCTTATTCAGCCATTTTGCATCCACTCCTGGACATAGACATAACATGAGGAGATCTGATAATGTTCCTCTGTGCATCCCAAAGCTCTCATTGTCAAAAAACTCCATCATTTATGAAAGCATAAAAATTTATAATCATTTGCCATCAGATATTAGAGTGTCCCCTACAATAATTGTTTTCCGTAAACGTGTTAACGCTTTGTTAAAAAATAAAACTTACTATGAAGTCGGTGAGTTTTTTGCCGACTCTTTCTGAATAAATACCTGAATATCAGTAAATGCATTATTGTGTCCTAGTTAATTTTATACGTGTTTCATTATCCATTGGTCGTCTGTTGCTGTAGGTCTGTCTCCTTATTATTTTGTTATAGTTGTATGTATTTATTATTTTAAGACTGCTTTGTCACAAATACTTGTATTTCAGACAATAAAGCGATTTTTGATTTGATTTGATTTGATTAGGCCTCTCTTACATTTTTCCACGTTGTGCCACTTGGGACTAGTTTTTGCCTGCGATCTGTTTTATGTCATCTAGCCATCTTCTTTGTGGCCTTCCTAGACTTCTCTTGGTCTCCCTTGGTTTCCATGTTGTAAGTTTTGGTGTCCACCGTTCTGTTGACTGTCTTGCGACATGCCCGACCCATTGCCACTTTAATCGTGCTGTGCGTTTCATAACGTCTATAACTCCTGTTCTTCTTCGGATCTCTTCATTTGTCACCTTGTCCATTATATTAATTCCCAGCATTGCTCTTTCCATAGCCCTTTGCATCACTCTTAATTTTTGGGCACCACTTTTTATGAGTGTCATTGTTTCGAGACCATACGTGGTCACTGGTAATATGCATGCCTCGTATACTTTCCTTTTCAAATTGATTGGTATGTTTCTGTCTTTAAGTATGTGACCTAGCTTTCCAAATGCTGCCCAAGTTAGCCCTATTCGTCTGTTTATCTCTGCTGTTTGATTAGCTTTGCCTAATTTGATGTTATGACCGAGATATACATAGTTTTTGACATTTTCAATAATTTTGTTGTTCACTCTTATCTCGATTTCACTGTCACTCATAATCTTAGTTTTGTTCAGG
Source organism: Orchestes rusci (assembly GCA_958502075.1). Taxonomy (NCBI): domain Eukaryota; kingdom Metazoa; phylum Arthropoda; class Insecta; order Coleoptera; family Curculionidae; genus Orchestes; species Orchestes rusci. Next base: position 39,047,367 of record OY293304.1, read on the forward strand.
TTCATTTGCAGTCCTACGCATTTGCTCGCTTCATTTAGTTCTTGTAGCATCCCTTTTAGCTCGTCAACATCACCTGAGATTATAATGATATCGTCCGCAAAACGTAGGTGACTCAGATAAGACCCGTCTATATTGATGCCTTTCTTTTCCCATCCTAGACGTTTAAAGACGTCCTCTAGTGCTAGGGTGAACAGTTTCGGTGAAATAGGATCCCCTTGACGAATTCCCCTTTGGATTGAAATTTGTTCTGTTTCGAGGTCTTCATTGATCCTAACACGGAACGATGCGTTGTCGTAAATATTTTCCAGGATCTTTGTGTATCGGGAGTCCATTCTAGCATGGTCCATGGCTCTTAAGAAAGCCCATTTTTCTATAGAATCGAACGCCTTCTGGTAGTCCACAAATGCGAAGTGTATGGGGACGTTGTATTCTGTGGTCTTCCCTATCAGTAGTCGTAGAGTCTGTATGTGGTCTGTTGTACTATAACCTTTCCTAAAGCCTGCTTGCTCAACGGGTTGGTACGAGTCGAGTTTGTTCGTAAGGCGGTTGTTTATTATTCTTGTGTATAGTTTATACAGCTGTGACAATAAACTGATCGGGCGATAGTCTTCTACCTTTGTGCTATCGCCTTTCTTGAATAGTATAATAACTTCCGCATTGTACCATTCATCGGGTATCTTTCCTTCGCACAAGCATTTATTTAATAGTACTTGGATGGCTACTTCTACTGCTTTCCCACCTAACTTCAACATTTCGGAGGTTATCCGATCTTCACCTGGACACTTCCTGTTTTTCATTTGCTTTAGTGCTGTTCGTATTTCCGACACCATTATTTCCGGAACGTCTTCTGAGCCCACATTTTGGATTTTTTCTCTGGTATTCACATTTGGGTCACTCAAATTTGATGTATATAGTGTTCGGTACAATTTTTCAACCACCTCAACTATTTCTTTCTTGCTATAAACGGTGACATTTGGGTCGTTTTTTATTTTGGTAATTTTTATCTTACCAGTGGATAGTTTGGATCTTAAAACCTTCATGTTTGCATTGTTCTCTATTATGTTTTTTATTAGTTCGGTGTTGAAGTTTCTCATATCTTTCCTAATTTCCTTCTTTATTGTCTTACTTAGGTTTCTATATTCCTCCGAGTTTCGGTCAGTATTTCTCCTTTTTGCTAAGATGTTTGCGGTGTTGTGGCTTATTTTCTTATTTACCTGTGGCTTTAGTTTTCCACAGATTTTCTTTGTAGCATTTTGTATGTCCGTTTTGATTTTTTGTGATAACTCGTTCATATCGCTATCCATTACATGTTTCTGGAGGCCTAATTTAATTTCTAAATCTTTTTGATATTCTTTCACCTTCAGTTTAAGTTCTTTGCCATTAGGGATTCTTGGCCTTTTTATCATTTTGTTTCTTTCCAGTCTAGTATTTATAGAAATTGTTGCCCTCACTAGCCTATGGTCGCTTCCTGTATCAAATTTGTTCAGAGCAGTGACGTCTTTGCATATTTGTCTGTTATTGGAAAGGACGTAGTCGATTTCGTTGAAAGTTTTTGCGTTTGGACTTTTCCATGTCCATTTCCTTTGTAAAGGTTTTTGGAAGAAGGTGTTCGTGCAATAAAATTTCTCACTATTTAGAAAATTTAGCAACATTTCTCCCCTGTCATTTCGTTCCCCCAGACCAAAACTTCCAATATACTCCATATCTCCGTTTGTCTTCTGACCAACTTTGGCATTAGAGTCCCCAGTGATTATTTTGTACTGTGTTTTTCGGTGTGTATAGCAGTTGTTATATCTTCATATAGCTCTTCGATCTCTTCATCCTCCGATATACTTGTTGGAGCATATATCTGTATTATCTGTAGGCTATATCTTTCGGACAGTTGTAGAACTATGTATATGACTCTATTGGAGATTGCTTTGTACTTGGTTACAAGATGTTTGACATTTTTATTGATAATGAATGCCACTCCTCCATTTTGATATTTGGTTTCCGAGTTCTTCTGATAGAGTCCGTGCCCTGATTTTAGCACTGTTAGTTTCTCCCCTTGCAGGCGTGTTTCGCAGAGTCCGACAATGTCCCATTTTATAAAGGCTAGTTCCTGTTCCAGTTCTTCTAGGTGTTCTTGCGTTCTCATAGTTCTGATGTTATAAGTCGCGATAGACAGAACTTTTGTTTTATCTTTTGACATTTTCTTGTCAGATCTCATCAAATTTTTGCCTCCCCCAGAATTCGTGGGGCTGATTGCCGTAGCAATGTGGGAGTCTGAGTGCGAGACTCTACCCACCTGGGGTATTTTGTTTTTAGAATTTGACATTTCATTTTTAAGAGGTTGTGGCATTAAAACGCCACGCTTGCCGAGCGTGTTGGCGAGTAAGTAGTAGTCTATCTGACTAAGACTGTGGGTGCTATCGTTGGTCATCTTTTGTGACTCTTCCGCTACCATCCCTGAGATACTTTCCCTACTTCTGGATTTTCTACACAAACACATCCGTCTAATCTAAGAGGGACGGCTGCGTTCTTTGCTAGTTTTGGTCCGCCCCGAGTATTTGATTTCCTCGGTACCACTCATATCTGAGAGGCATTCCCCTATCCGCCACCTGGGGAGGCGCCCGATGGGGGACTAGCAACCTCACACGGGACTAGCAACCCCACACTTTCTTCATTAGTATATCCAAAAAGGGAATTTCATTATTTTGTTCTTTTTCAATTGTAAATTTGATCGTGGGTTCTTTATCATTTATGTGAATTGAAAAATCATTAGGTTTTGGTTCATCATATTCATATATAGAAAAAATATCATCTACATATCTCCACCAAATCATTGGTTTGTATCAATATGTTTCTACATGAATTGTGTCAGAAAGTTCCATGAAAGATGAGGAAGAACCCATTGCCATTCCAAAATCTTGATGATTGTTAAAAGTTATAGAATACCATTAATATCTCGATTGATATCCAAGTCTGTTCTTTCTTCAAATGTGTATCATTTAATATATTAATGACTCCACTAAAAATGTATTTTATAAAATTCTTTGTGAATGTAATAAATTCTATATTGGAGAGACCCCACGACCTTTAAAAAAGAGAATTGAAGAACATAAATCATACATGAAAAAAAGGGAATTTCATAAATCGGGAATTTGTCAACATGCATTTGATAAAAATCATAGAATAAATCGGGACAATTCAAAAATCTTAGCAAAGGAGCCATGTTCTAGAAAACGTAAACTTGAAGAAAGTGCATATAACATGTTAAATTCTAATGAATGTTTAGCAACTTGCTCTGTAAATTAAAGTAATACATGGTTACCTTTATTAAGAAATTGAACATAGCCCAAAAATGTAAATTATAAATACTGAACATATGTAAAGTTAAACAATCAACATCACACACTTCAATGTCAGTAAAAGTGACATTTTGTGCCAAAACCACGAAAAAGTCAATTTCACTACAAAATCTCACAAAAAACGAACTATATTTTTAGAATTTAAGTTAATTGTTCCATTTTTAGGTTTTCACTGACGACGAAAGCAGATTCGTTTCCGAAACGTTTGATATTGATAGGTTTTATTATTTACTAATAGACTTTTTTCAGGTAATATAGAAGATCGGGTGTATAAACACTAGTTTGATTGATATTTGATAGGGTGTGGCAAAATACCCAAAAAAATCTTGTAAATCATGGATGCGCCACAAAACTACAGAGCATATCTACTTGACAGGTATGGGGCTTATTTATGTTCTGTTTTTAGATCATTAGAAAATGATATAAAAAAACTATCTCATTCAAAAAACTCATTAACTTTTCTTTGTAGATTTAGGCAACATATCATTATACCCAAAGCTTTTAGACTTAAAACATCATACACTAATGAAAAATCAACACGAAGTCTTGAAAGAGCTAGTAGAGCGTTGATAAGACAACGAATTCAATTTCATAGATCTCATATAGAAAGACTCAATTTCAATATAAACAAAACAAAAATAAATATAGAGATGCAAGTTACTTATTACGACTTTGATCGTATTTGTCATTGTTTGGATAATGGTTTTCAATTATATTTCTCTCAACAAAAAAATATTCAAGTCAATAGATTTAACAAATCAATAAATGAAGGTATGAATCCCAATACAGAACAAACTACAAACAATGACATGATAGAAAAAACTGTTATTGATTTATCTGATAAAATTCTCTCAAACGATGAAAAGAAAATTCACCAGAAGAACAACAAGAAGAATTTAGAATAAGATCAAAATTGATTTTAAATAAATCTTATAACATTAAACAAAATATCAATCATGCAGAACGTTAAGCAATGAAAATTTAAAGTCCGATCATAATATAAAAATACTTCCTGCAGATAAAGGTAATGCAACAGTAATTTTAGATGGCACAACCTATGAAAATAAAATAATGTCTCTAATAAATGATGGAAATTATACAAAACTGAATAAAGATCCAACAGAACGTTTTGAATGACAAATATATTCTAAACTTAAAAAACATAACATATTTTTTCAGATAATGAAAGATCTAAACTGACACCACATAATAGTAAAGCACCCCATTTCAATGGTGTACCAAAGATACATAAACAAAATATACCATCAAGACCAATAGTCAGTAGTATTAACTCACCAACTCATGCATTAGCAAGATTTTTATTAAACATACTCACTCCTTCAACAGGCAACACACAATCATACATAAAAAATTCACAACATTTCTTGGAGAAATTATCAAATATCAATTATAATCCCAAAAATCTTCTTGTAAGTTTTGATGTAGTAAGTCTTTTCACTAATGTACCTGTTGATAAAACATTGATGATCATAAGAGATAAACTTGAGAATGATACACATTTAAAAGAAAGAACAGACTTGGATATCGATGCTATTCTGGAACTTTTAACAATTTGTGTTAAAACAACATATTTTCAATGTAATGATGAATTTTATCAACAAGATTTTGGAATGTCAATGGGTTCTCCTGTAGCATTCACATTTTCCTTTTGAATGGTACTCACTAATTAATCTTCTAAATCGGTTTCTCCAATATTTATCAACAAATAACTTTAACCTTCATACATCACAGCTGTTAGTTTCCGGCAATGTTGCAATGTTTCCCATTTTCGGTCTGCTTTATGGTAATAAGGTGTAATCTTCTGGGGTCAGTTGGTTCTGTCCAGTTGATTGATCGCTTTATACGTGACATTTGTCAATGTCCATCTGACACTCTTGATTGATGATCGATGGGAGTATTTGATTTTCTTTTCGGCCTGGCTCGAGGACTTGTTCCCGTGATGTGCTGAAAGCCACACGTAAAATGTGCTGAGCGGCATTTTTTTCTTTAAATATTGGAATGTATCGTTGAGATTTAACGATATTTTACATTTATAATGTCTATGGACTATTTGCCGAATTCTTCTCAACCTAACGAGGTGAGTTAACCCCAATCTTCACCATGGGTTGGTTACTGAGAATATACATAATTTTAGGGTTTTTTCTTTTTCTTCGAATTTTTCCAATCAACTTCATTACTAAAATACCATATGGATGCTTTGCTGGCTAAATCGTTTGATGTTTGAAGACTATCACCTTGTCGTGAACCTGGCTGTATGAGTCCTCATATGCTGCGGGAATATGTCGTAGGAATGGCACTTTGTGATGTTGGGATTGCCCGCACCGCCGAAGCGAACAGAAACCGTTTATGTCTGATGGTCTTGAGGCAGCAACAGTGACAGGCCAGTTTTTTTATTTAAATACTACTCCATCAATATTTTTATCAACAATTACTTTTAATACTAATAACGATTTTCTTAAAACCCTTCATATTCGAGTTTGTAAACATTTCACTATTTAATTCATAACTATTTCCTTTAAGTAACTATTTTCTTATTAAAGTATCAACCTTTTTACGGTTGTACTCATTGTCATTAATTCCTCATTGATTTGTAACATTTTTTTTTTGTAACTGAATGGTACTTGCGCCGTATATTGATATCCACGTATGACTACACCCCAAAAGGTTCATGAACATTTTACTCCCTGTAGTACCGGTTCAAATTAAACTTAATTCACCTTTTCACTTTTGCGGATTTTAAATCTTTTTCAATACTTAATTTTTTTCTTTTAATAATTATAACAGTACCTATCGGTCAACTTTTTCAAATACTGTAATAATACTTAACCACTTGAACTATATTTGAGTTCAGTGAGTGGGTTGGTGTGAGAACCACCCATATTTCAATTTTCTTCGACATCTTGTATAATTATGTAAATAAATGCTAGTTATAGTGTTTTGGGACACGCAGTGTTTTCTTCCACTCCAGACATCACAGTGAATCTTTTTACACAAGGTTTCTTTGTTTTCACCTATAAAAAATAAAGTGGCGCCCTCTTTTCAAACTTAATCTTAATCAAAACGAAACCCTACTCTACCACCCATCGCCAACGACTACAAGAGCTGCCGCAGCCAAATTTGTTGAAGCCAATTGGGAAGATCAAAAGGTAGGCTACACTCCTTCATCTCCACTCTTAAGTAATATTTTCATGGAACATTTTGAAACAATTTATGTAGAAACATATAGATACAAACCAATGATTTGGTGGAGATATGTAGATGATATTTTTTCTATATATGAATATGATGAACCAAAACTTAATGATTTTTTAATTCACATGAATGATAAAGAACCCACGATCAAATCTACAATTGAAAAAGAACAAAATAATGATATTCCCTTTTTGGATATACTAATAAAGAAAGATTCTCAAAATTTCAAAACAAAAATTTATAGAAAACCAACCCACACAAATAGATATCTTAATTTCAATCCCAATCATCCATTGAACATTAAAAAAGGTGTGGTAAAAAGTCTATATGATAGAGCAAAAATGATTTGTGATAATGATAATTTTGAATCCGAAAAAGATTTCATAAGAGACGTTTTGTCAAAAAGTAATTATCCCATGTATTTTATTGAAAAGTGTTTTGATAGTTTTGAACAAACCAGACAACGAGAACAGATTATACCCATAACTAATTTAATTATTCCATACATACCTGGAATTTCTCATAAACTGAAACGTTTAGGTCAGACATATAATATACAGACCATTTTCAAACCCAAATACACACTTCGCTCTAATTTAACAAATACTAGACCTAATAATATTAAATAGTTGAAAATCATCCATTTTCTCAAAGATGGCCTCTTATAAATTGAATAAGTAGAAAACCAATGTCTTTAGGTCTCAAATTTCATATCATGGTTACACGTGTTTCGCCAAACAATGGCATCATCAGACCTAAGATAATAGTATGCTAATTACACAGAAGAATATACAGTGAGGACGTAAATAGTCCCCCACCCCTCTAACTTTTGAACACATTAATATTTTTGGCTCAAATTTGGAGGTGTTGTTCAGGGTAGGCTTTACTAAGTTTTGACCTCCAAAAAAAAATTTCAACTGTCAAACTGACAGCTGGGCACCTTTTTGAAACAAATTATTAAATGGAAAAGGGGGTCATGTGATATCTTATTTGAAAGGTCCTTCCATTCTCTTTTCACCCCCAAAGTTTGAAGTCCTTAGCATTTTTCTTAAGGAAATGGCGCCATATCGAAAATAAACTATTTGGGTCAAAATACTATCTCTAATAATTAAAAGAACTTTATTAACAATGAAAAAACTAACCTATAACATAAGTGATTGTTTCTACAACAGTATTTAATAAAAAATTTCAAAAAAACCTAATACTAAAGATAATATCAAGAACGAAATCATGCAAAATTATCTCAATAAATTTTCAAAATGCTGTCCCTGAACCTCTTGACAATAACAATTTGAGCCAAAAATATTAATGCGTTCAAAAGTTAGAGGGGGGGGGACTATTTACGTCCTCACTGTATACGTAGAAACACAATAAAATACCTTGGATATGTCAGATGTACAATAAAACACACCTTCACATTTCACTTTCGGTCAAACACTAGATTACATACTGAGTAAATGGTCGAAAAAACAAGCAAAAACGTAAAGATAACATCACTTGAGCATAAAAAACAATTGGGGAAAAGTAAAAATCATTTCATCATCCTGGCATCGAACCATGGTATCCATTCAGTGAGAACAGTAGCACACCACGCCTTACACCACATGGCCAAATTAACTTATTATAAATCAACATATAACGGATCTTATTCTGTATGATTAAATATGAGAGATTGTTCGAAATTGAAAACGTCGTTGATACAAGTCAATATAGGACTCTTCTTAGCTCTGCCGATCTCCATCTTCTCCAATAAGTACAATTTTTTTGCCCTTTGAGCAAACATGGAGTATCTCGGTGTCCGAATTGGAAAAGCCATGTCCTGTTGATAGAAGATGGTTGGCGAACGTAGACTTCGTCTCTTTGTTTTCTGTGCCTCTATTTTTGGTTACCAAGCTAAGATGTTCTTGAACTCTTTGAGAAAACTTCCTACCTGTCTGCCCCACATAGACGGCAGGACAATCTTGACACTTTAAGGAGTATACCCCCGATTGTGTTTGTGGGTCCAGTTTGTCCTTGGTTTTAACTAATTGCTGTTTGATAGTATTTGTAGTCTTGAAACTGATCGCAATATTTTCATATTTGAACAAACTGGCAAGTTGAGTAGAAATATTTCCAAAAAACGAAAGGCATCTGAAGACAGTTTCGGATTTGGCTCTGACAATGCTATATGATAGCATTTATACTTGTTATGGAACTTGTAATATATTCTATTGATCGTATCCAGTGGAAAGCCGTTATTGAGTGCAATATGTTTGATAATATCAAGCTCTTTATCGAAAGCTTCCTTGGATAACGGTTTGTTAAACAATCTATAGAAAAATGAGTTGAAGGCTGCATATTTGTGGCTATGTGGAGAGTGTGAGTTAAACTGGATTACATTATCTGTGGTAGTTGGCTTACGATAGATCTCAAACTGTAATCCTTCTTTATGCTTTTTGAGCAGAAGATCTAAAAACGGCAGTTGTCCATTCTTTTCTTTTTCCAAAGTAAACTCGATCTTATCATGTAGGCCGTTGATAAAATCTAAAAATTCTGCTAATTATTCGTCACCACCACTCCAAACAACGCAAATGTCATCAACATATCTCTTGTATGCCAAAATATAATCACCAAAAGCACTTTTTATGATCCTTCCCTCAATGTCGTTCATGAAAATTTCACTCAAGAACGGGGACAAACAAGAACCCATCGCCAAGCCTGACTTCTGCCGGTATACTTTGTTGTTGAACTGGAAAAAGTCCTGACTCAGAACTAGTGAGAGAAGAGCTGTTAGTCCATGTACTATTAGCTTGAGAAGACCTCTATTTCTTTCCAGAAGACGGCTTACCATTTGAACACACTCTTCCGGTGGAACGCTAGGAAAAAGATTCTTGACGTCAAGGGAAATCAACAACGCTCCCTCAGGAATCTTGACTTTCTTCATGTGATTTGCAAAATCTACAGAGTTCTTAGTAGAAAAGGGGTTGTTGAAACCTGTGGTATCTCTAAGAATGGCATTGAGCCAGGAAGACAAATTGTAGGCTGGGGAGCTCACAAAAGATACGACGGGTCTCATTGGCATATCATCTTTGTGCACTTTGGGCAGTCCGTAAAGTAATGGTGTTCTCGGATTCATGGGGTACAGTCTCTCTCTTCTGGTGTCAAAAAATTCCAAGGTAGTAAGGCAATCATTCAACGTACCCTTCAACCTGCTGTGGAACTTGTTGGTTGGATCTTTCAGTATAGTTTCGAAGTCACCCTCACTCAAAAACTGCTCAACTCTTTGGATATAATCATCACGCTGCATAATGACCAAGCAAGAGCCCTTATCCGCCTTCGTCAAGATCAAATCGTTGGCCAATACTTTCTCTTTCAGAGAATCTAAGTGAGCCTTCTGAGGGTCGTCTCTGTTGCTAGCGTTGAGAAAAGTGCGAGAATTCAAGAGTGTGATGATTCTGGATCTTAATATAGCCCGATTTGAAACATCCGTCGATTGTATTATATTCTCTGCTTCTACGGCCAAAATCTCCTTTGATTTTCTGGTTACTTTACGTGGAATGTTGAATTTGAGGTTTGAGTTCAAAATACTCTCCTCTTCATCTGTGAAAATCACACTCGACAAATTAAGGAAGCGTTTGTGAAAATTGAATTGACATTGTCCCAACTGCCTCCTGTACTCATGAGAGTCACTACCTCTTAGGTTCAACATCTGGGATGATTTGAGGTTTTGAAGTTTCTTACTGAGTCGATTAAATGTATCATTTCCGAACTCCTGTGTCTCGTCTCCAAACAGCAAAACTCCAAGAAGGAAAGCATCAACGTCAATGTCACGTACAAGAACTTCAACTCAGAATTGACTGAATTTAAATTTTTCTAGTGCTGTTTAACCTCTTCCTTAATCCACTTCTCCTTAGCGTATCTCGAAGTGGTATTCGCTGATTTTGTCCGTAATCTCGATTTGAGGGACACGAATTGTGGTGTCAGGTCGTGTCTCAAACACTGTTGCAGAAACCAAGTTTTTAACAACAGATTCTTACGTGCAATCAGGTTCTTCTGGTAAAATCGGATGAGCTTGGTCTGACTGGCATTCTCAAATAGTTGAAAATCATCCATTCTTGTTTTTCGTCCATTTACTCAGTATGTAATCTAGTGTTTGACCGAAAGTGAAATGTGAAGGTGTGTTTTATTGTACATCTGACATATCCAAGGTATTTTATTGTGTTTCTACGTATATATTCTTCTGTGTAATTAGCATATTATTATCTTAGGTCTGATGATGCCATTGTTTGGCGAAACACGTGTAACCATTGATATAAAATTTGAGGCCTAAAGACATTGGTTTTCTACTTATTCAACTAATAATATTAATAAGTCCACTAAAAATGTAATTTATAAAATTCCTTGTGAATGTAATAAATTCTATATTGGAGAGACCTCACGACCTTTAAAAAAGAGAATTGAAGAACATAAATCATACATGAAAAAAAGGAAATTTCATAAATCTGGAATTTGTCAACATGCATTTGATAAAAATCATAGAATAAATTGGGACAATCCAAAAATCTTAGCAAAGGAGCCATGTTCTAGAAAACGTAAACTTAAAGAAAGTGCAAATATTATGTTAAATTCTGATGAATGTTTAGCAACTTGCTCTGTTAATTTGAGTTATACATGGTTACCTTTATTAAGAAATTGAACATAGCCCAAAAATGTAATTTATAAATACTGAACATATGTAATGTTAAACAATCAACACCACACACTTCAGTGTCAGTAAAAGTGACATTTTGTGCCAAAAACACGAAAAAGTCAATTTCACTATATTTTTAGAATTTGAGTTAATTGTTCCATTTTTAGGTTTCCACTGACGACGGAAGCAGATTCGTTTCCGAAACGTTTGATATTGATTTATGTTTTATTATTTACTAATAGACTTTTTTCAGGTAATATAGAAGATCGGGTGAATAAACACTAGTTTGATTGATATTTGATAGGGTGTGGCGAAATACCCAAAAAAATCTTGTAAATCAAGGAGGCGCCACAAAACTACAGAGCATATCTACTTGAGAGATAAGTGAGGAGAAACTTCGATAGCTCTGGATATGAAATACTGCTTTTGCATGGATTTCTGATTCTTCCAAGCAGATTGACATTATAAGCTATAAGTTCTGGATCTCATAGTTGTTCTATGTCCTATAAAAAACTACCATTTTTACTAAGATTGGAACTATTTTTCTAATGTGTCATTATTCACAAAATCACTAACCCTAATCAATCTCTTGGTGCCAAAGAAAAAATTCTCCACAACCTGTTTTTATTAGCTTATTTTGAAGGCATGTTTTGAAACAGATCATGTTAACATTACATTCGATAGTAACAATCTTCACCATTCCTTTGTTTCTTCTAAAGATAAATTTCAATTGTTGATGATGTGAAATAAGGTCAAATTTATCAGCTAATATTGTAACCAAACATTCCCTTAGCAAGTAAGAATATACGTACTTGTTCAAAAGGGTGAAGTTAGGTTGTGGCAAACAGAATAGACTTCTCATAACCGCCATTCGATTACCAGATACAGCCCCTGAACCATAATCACTTGCATCACATGCTGTATCTGTCAGTTTTAACGGATAAAGATGAGTTGTGATATTCTTACAGAGTGTCTATTCAAGAATGGCAAGGTACCAGATCTCAGAAACTATGCATCCCAAAGACTATTTCATATTATTTCATATTGGAAACCTGTATGAGGCTTTAGTAGGTCCAACCCTCACACTACCTGCCGAGCCCTGGCACCAGGTGTCTGATGTCAGATTGTCAGCCTTGTGGACCATCTCCTAAACAAAAAAAATGAGTTTGAACACATGGATGAACTGTCAAAGATTTATTTTAAATCGGACAAATCACCATTTTTTAAGGCTCTATGAATTTTGTTTTTAGAGCATAATATGGCATTCAATAGGTTCTCAAAATCTTTCAACTATATTTCATCATAAAAAGAATTTGGTTAGTATTTCAACATTGATTTTTGCAAACAGTGCAAGTGGGATATGAGGCAGAGCACATTTTACAGCTAGACACTAAAACTGAAGTATTCAGATTCAGTGGGGGTGCAAGTACATCTGATCTAATATTAATTACATATCGTAATTGTCTCTCTTTATTTTAACCTGAATTTTCAGCTTCTTTTCCTGATAAAATCCATAGTTTGAAATCAACTTTTTATAAATAACACATTCTACTTGGTGATTTGTGATTCGTGATTTCGATTGTGATTGCGCACATGGCTCCATTCCACCGCGACCACTAGTAGGTGTATTGTGGCTAGATTGCCGGGTTATTCACCCAGTAATCCGAGGGCTCCCAGAGATATTTTGTCGAAGGCGAGCAATCGCCAGGCACACACAGAGAATATGTCTGCCTGTCTCCTTCTTCCACAAGCACAGTCCGCATTCGGTGTCCCCAGTTAGCCCCATTCTGTGCATAAGCACCCTAAACCGTCAGTGACCGGTGTATCCCCTGGTCAGATTTCCTGTCTTCTGAGTTTCAGAATTTCTCTGACGCGTTTTTTTGTAGTTCAAAGATAGATTCTTTTGAGTTCCGCATGACAGGCAGCTTCTCCAGTGTTGTACAAGCTGGTTATCCATCCATAGGATATCTTGACAGCCACGACATATGCGATACCTAGCCGGCTCTGGTTCACTGAAGTCACTAGTCGCTGTTTCGCTTGCAAGTCGGTTTGAAACTTTATTTCCTTCGTGTTCTGACGGGAGCTTTGTAACCAACTCCAGGTTATCACCCCAGGGCACGTCATGTCATCGCCCAAGGGCACGCCGCTACCATACTTCATAGACACATTTTGTACATATTGTAAGCTAATCATTATCATAGCATATAAATATTGAGATGTAAAATTAGATGGGATTTTTGCCTTTTACTTTTAATAGTACAGAACATGTCCATATTTGTTGTAATTCTTCTTTTCGTATAAATAAAAGTTTTTTTTTGAAGTGCGTGGAAGAACTTTACTCGACTGGCGCAGTCATCCGGTTCTTGGCAGTTTTTGGATCATCACAGCATCCATAAAAATTGTCAGTTTGAACTGTTACCAAGAAAAGAACCTGAAATCTCCGCTTGAACCTCCAAGTGGACATCACCATTGCAAAGCACTAAAGCAAAAATAACTGAGTTTCCCTTGATTCATCATTCCTCAATTTACGATCTGTGTGTGACTTTCTATTTTCAAATTTTGTTCTCTTGCGATTTTGATCCCGTTTTCTAGAACAAATTGATGAGTGAGTCTAGCACTGAAATAACTAATTCAATCGCAAGTATTTCGAATTTGAATCAAACCAATTCGACTTATTTGAAAACACAGAATATGTCAATTACTGCAGCAAAAGAAATATCTCATACTCTCAGATCATTTTCGGCAAAGAGCGAGCACTTGGAGTTTTTTATTGCAAGTGTTGACAAATTTAATAATAGATATTAAGTAATCTACCTGATTTTTTGGGTATTTCGCCACACCCTATCAAAAAACAATCAAATAACGGATCTTCTATATTACCTGAAAAAAATTCTATTAGTAAACAATAAAACCTAACAATATCAAACGTTTCAAAAGCGAATCTGCTTTTGTCGTCAGTGGAACCTAAAAGAATTATTCTACGTTTTTTTAGGATTTCGCAGTAAAAAAAAAAATGAGTTTTTTTGTGTTTTTGACACAAAATGTCACTTTCACTATATTAACACTAGTTTGATTGTTTTTTGATAGGGTGTGGCAAAATACCCAAAAAATCAGATAAATCATGGATGCGCCACAAAACTACAGAGCATATCTAGATATTACGTAGGAACACAAGACGAATCTTTAAAAGAATTCGTTGTTGCTTCAATTTGTTCAAAATTGACAGATGAAGCCGGAGACTTTTTACCTTGTCGTCCAGATCTAACTACAAGGCCGAAAATTAAAACCGCTCTTGGACTAAAATTCAGCGACAGAATAGATCCTGGCAAGTTTTATCACAAAAACTAAACTTTATGTGTAGAAACCGTAATGAAAGCATATTAGATTTTATTGAACGTTTGGAAATTCTTAAATCCCATATTTCTTTGAAAATTACATCAGACCTAACTTTAGCACAACCGACTGAAATTGCATTGATCGAACAACAAAATTGATCTCCGTGACTGTATTGATGTCGAATTCTCCAAGTGAATTAAGAACTATATTAATGTTCAAAAATCCTGAAACTCTAAAAGACGCTAACACTATCGTTGTCAACCATTCCCTTATCGAACAACAAATCATTCGCGATCAACCTATCAACCTATTAATCAGTGACCAAATAATTTTAATAACCAACACCAAGACACTCAAAATCCAAAACCATGTCATCATACCACTTTCACATCATAAGCTACGTCGACCTTGTTCAGTGCATTCTGGCAGCTCTTTACAGTCCTCGAAGAGTTCTTGTAGGATTATAGGGCCGTCAGTGCCGCTTGACTGTCTGAGAATATTTTTATGTTGGTAGTCATCCAATCGTGGTCAAGCATCCATTGGGTGCCAAGTTCAATAGCTGATAGTTCAGTTTGGAATATTGTAGCTGATTTGCCCAGGCTGTGGGATATTTTGACTTTCTTCTGGCTACAATAGGCTCCAGATCCTGCGCGTCTTTGATCCGTCCATGTACTAGCAGGTGTCAGCTCTTGTTGGGCTGAGAAGGTGAAAATCAAAGAAATCCACCACGGAAAAATTCGTTTCGAATAATTGTCATCAATCTGTAGATACCTTCATTCACACATTAGGGCACATTTGCATGTAGAATGTGTCATCCAGTTCGTTCCTAGCTCCCATCATGTTGATGTTATCTGCAAACCGCCTTTGTTTTGCTTCGTTCTCCCCACTCTCAAAAATAATGTTGATTTCTGTCAAAATAATTTTTTTCTGGACTGTAGGCAGAGATAATTGAATTGTCCCAAATATTATAAATAATAACATCCATTTAGGTTGATACTGAATAATATAATGTTTGGATAATGAAGAGTTCTGGTGTAATTACAAACAACGGGGACTGTAAAGTGGTGGATTACGACCTAATTAGGAACGCAATGGAGTCCTCAATCCCTTCTGAATGTCAGCAAGATATAGTATTCCGATGGAAGATAATAATATTCCAAATAATGCATCTGGGTCAATCTGGAACATAGGATCCTATTGAATGCCAAGATAATCAGAACTGATTAAAAAATTGAATACGGCTCACTCATATACACATCCTTGAGAAAAGGATTTGAACACATTCATGTAATATGTACAATAAAATCACATAATCACTCAAAAAACCCTCAAATCTGGACTCATCAAAGTACCTACTTCTACAATGTTTGTAGAGATTTGGAAGCACCGAATCTCACCAAGAGTATTGATCAAATATCAACCATAAATATCTCACGAAAAGTGTCTACATATTATACCAGGTTTAGAGTTTTTTTTTCAATTTTGTGAATCGAAAATTAGTTCAATGACTTCAATATATTATCAAAAAGACTGAAAGAAAAAGATTGTCATGGTCGAGTTATGTAAGGCGTCAAAACCGGAGAGGCAGGGCTCCGATGGTCGTAGGTAGGTTCGATTTCCACGCAAGGCAGAAATTATTTTCTGTTCGAATATTTAGTGCCACCCTCAGCCTGATGAAACTTAGAGGACTGTACTAAGTTTGGCACCAGCAGTCAACAAGTTGATAATTCAACCTAGATTGAAATTCACCCTATCAAGCATCTATGGCACTAGATGGTGTTCTCAATCATCACACTACTCATAACTTGAGGGTGAACTACAAAGATGCCACTGAGCCCACAATTGGCTGCAGTCTAACCCGTGTACCATGAGGTCTTACAAAACCCAGGTTCAATTGAACCCCACTCCGAATTCAGTGAACGGTAAGAGACTAAAAGAAAAATCTGGTGAAATAAAGACAAAAAACTAATCGCTGCACCTATTCACTACACCTGATAGTCTTGGTTTTGTTTGAAAATCCAAGTGTCTGAAAATATTATAATATAGCAGTGTCTCATTTTTTGAAACTTGACTATTTTCAATAAGCGAGGTTTCACTCCAGTATTTCAGCCATGACATGTAAGCAGCATAATATTATTGAAAAACTAGACCTCATGATTTCCCAATTAACTATACACAAATATTGTTATAGTTTGATGATTAAAGTTTCATAATGTGTTATACCTACCTTGGAGTTATTCCAGCAATTCTATACATAAATTAGAGTGAGTAGGTATGGCGGTACCTTAGACCAGGGTCATCCACATTTTTTCTTAGATTTTAGGAAATTTTTGATGAACGTGGCAACGTCGCCAAGCATTTGCCATATGGGTTGAAAACGTTGACGTTTTGAATATTTTCACCAATATGCACCGTAGAAATCTAATCCGGATGAAGTCTTTATCGCGATTATATTCCAATTTTTGGATGCACCGCAGCGCTTAAGCCTGAATCGGTCGCTTAACTCTGATCGCCCCATTTTTTAGGCTTAATCGAAGAATTTCAACGAATTCTAACCTAGTCTTTCATTTGTTTATCCTACAGATTTTGAGGTTTTGCGACTAAAGACAAAACTATGAAAGTGGAATATCAACGGAGGATTATTTAGATTTTTAAATATCAATATCAAGCAATATTTATTGCTCCACAACAAACTCATAATAATGCGAATTGCTCAATAGAATATTGAATTGAATAGGTACCTATTTTTGTAGGTAGGTGCAAAAAAAACAGTGTACCCATCACACTCTGATATCTACCACATATTTTACCTATGATTTTTTATCGTTCAATCGATCGACTCAATTTGGATTGGTGTTGAAAGTAGGTACCTACCTATCATTATCCTGTGGAGGTATCTAATGGCTACTTATCTCGAAGTTTTGTCTAATACTAATTCAATTCAAAATTTTAAGTTTATGGGTAATCCCAGAATCATAAACAAATAGACTCGTTGATTTACTTTTTTTAAAAGCTTTAGGTACTAATCATCTCTACAAGATAAACTAAAATAAAAACCTTCAAAACTGATGGTCTCATCACTTTTTATTTGTTTTCCCAAATGAGATCTTTTCATTCAATTTTCTTGACTTCATCCAAGTCCCAATTTATAACAGATATCCCAATAGAAGAAGGTTTGTGTTTTTATCAACTATATAAGAAATTATTTTAATTAAATTTGTTTTTCCTCTTTCCTTGAGTTGTCAAATGATGCGTTTTCCAAAGTTTGTACATCGAGTTAGACATATTTGTAATAATTTCAAAGTAGATAATGAGTTTGAAAATTATACAATATTGTCAATTTATCAATGGGCATTCCTCGGGGCATTCCTTACAAAATCATGTAATTAACCACTTGTTTCTACTAAAATATATTTTCTTGTGTTGTAAAAAGTGATGTTTTTATTTATCATCAGGTGGATGGAATTGTTATTCTTGCTGTATTAGACTAGGTATACAGTATACAGGGTGTTTCAGAATAACATGCTAATAATAAAGGGGGTGATTCTTGGGCTCATTTTAAGAAAAAAAATTCATATGAACGTATGTCCTAAAAAATTTTTCTATTTCCCAAAAAATATGCAAATCAAAACCCGCATGGACGGCACTGGTCAGAATAATTAAATCGTTGGTGCATCAAAAAATGAGTATTAATGCCTAAAATACATGACCCAAATTTCATAAAGATATCCACAGTAATGACAAAGTTATTGTAAAAAAAGTATCTATTTTTTAAAACTTTAACACCCTGTATCTCAAAAGTTAAGGCGTTTAGGACATACGTTCATATGATTTTTTTTTCTTAAAATGAGCCCAAGAATCACCCCCTTTATTATTAGCATGTTATTCTGAAACACCCTGTATAATAACCACTCAATATCATGAAATCTAAGCCCAAGAAAAGAGGAGAAGCAAAGATACGAATGATTCAAGAATAAAAGTTGATACCTACACCAAATATTGAATTTACAAGAAAAACCCCTTGGCTAATGTTTGCTAAATGTCAAATCAGGCTTGCGGATGTTACTGATCCATATGGTTGCTCATTTTTCATTAAATTTTGCGAGCAAATAGCAAAACTCAAAACAAATCACGCAACATAAATTTCAAAATTGTTATTTGTATATTTTTCTAGGTTATTTTGTAACGTTGTCAAAAGTCTCATCAGGGATTAACGGTCCTTGCAGCGAATTCTTCGGTGCATACAAAACACCGCTTAATCTAACTTTGAAAATTAATCGAGATTGGCTAAGCTCTCGTACGGTGCATATGGCTGTTTGTAGCGTTGTTCCCAGGATTTCTGTCGAGGACGGTGTTGTCGGTTGCGTGCAGGGTTGCCGCTTTTGGTGTTTTGTGGAAGGGTATTGGGAATTCAGGTTTTTTGATGACGTTTAAAGTGATATTGGCGTTAGAATGTTTTCTATGGCATTGTTCCGGGGACTTCGCTTATGGTGTTTTTTGCGAAGATGAAGGAGTTTTGATGGGTAGGTTTTTGATGTGCGTTTAATGTGACGCTGTCGTTGAGGTGTTTGGAAGTTGACAGGATCGGTCTGTGGACGATGTTGCCGGCTACTTGCGATGTTGCCGCGTTAGGATTTTGGCATTTTAGATTATTTTTGGTATCCGTTTGGTCTGACGTTGACGTTAAGGTGTTTTGAAGAGTTCTTCTTGGCAGTCGACAGGATCGATGTGTGTGCGACGTTGTCGACTGTGTGCGGTGTTGTCGCTTGTGGTGTTTGATGAGGGGATAAGGGGTTTTGGGAATTTGGGTTTTGTCAGTTTTTTGGTGGGCGTTTGATGTGACGTTGACGTTGAGGTGTTTTTTAGGGTTGATCTTCACAGTTGACAGGATTGATGTGTGGGTTATATTTCCGGCTGCGTCCGGTGTTATCGCGTAAGGTGTTTTGTGGGGAGATCAGGGATTTTTGATAGGTCGATTTTTTGGTGGACGTTTGATGTGTCGTTGGCCATTTGACAAGATCCATGTGTGGGCGGTGTTGTCGGTTGCGTGTATGGTGTTTTGTGAGGAGATCCGAGACTTTGAGTTTGAATGTGCCAATGTAGGTTTCATGATGTGGTGTTGTGAATGTTTGTTTGTCGTTTTATATGAAAGATCATATAAGTAGTACTTCGATTTTCTTCCTGTATGACATTAAATAGTGATATATAGGAAATAGGATCTTGATTTATGAGATGTAAGTTATTCAATAAGAGAGATGTGTAGATTTTTTCATAAGATATAGCATTTTTATGAGGATAGAATCATTTAACCAGAGACTATGAGTCATTAGAAATTCTCCTTTATCACTTGTTTATAGTTTCAGAAAAGAATATAATTTTGATTATTATGTATATTATAATATCATATTCAACATAAAACTAGAACAAATTCAAAGGTTCTATAGACATTCAACGCAAAAACAAGTAAAAGCAGTATTTTTGGGATGTTAGACTACCTCAGTGTGGCGTTTGGGAGAGGAATTTGAAGTGGCCTCTTGCTAGATGTTAAAAAAAGTATTGGTTGGAGCTTATTGCGATACTGAGCGATGAATATTTGTAATATGGGGTTTCCAAATATTCATGTTTTAAAATACATGCATAGGTACTTACAGTTGGCTGCTTCCCATGAGTGGTTAACTGGAGGACCTCTAGCTTTCTGGAACATTTGAAGCCTAAGAAAAAGAAAAATAAGATCATCAAGTTGATCTTATTTTTCTTTTTCCTAGTAGATAGAATAGGAAAAATATAACTGAGAATGTTGATTTAGATATTTATCATATAAAATTCTAGTATACTGTGATTGATTGTTCTTCGAAAATAAGGTTTGGTTGGTTGAGGTCAATCGTTAGAATTAAAAATATCAATTGAGTTCTATCATAACCTAGGATTTATATAAAAAATTGTTTGGAACTTTCTTGTTGTATTTGGATGATGCTTTTTGTTGTTCTTGCGTTGTTCAGAAGAGCACGGTATAAAGATAATGGGAGGTTCACAAAGAATGTGATCAGTATTGAATGTAGCTCAATAGTATTTGACCTTGATTGTTATAGGCTGTCAGTCAGCACTGAATATTTGACAAGTGCACTTATTTTAACAGGTTTTGGGCTCGGATCCCGCATAATTCCTCGATCAAATACTTTCTGATTGTTCGATATTCGCAAAAAGACTGAAAGGTGCAAATATGTCTCAGAGTTTCTTGGTGAATGTGCCTTAGTTGAAAGGACGAGAGAACTACAGTGATTGGGCGTTTGCAGTCGAGACCTTTATGATTTTGGAAGGTATATCCAAGTGTTTATCTGAGGTTGTAGAAGCAGAAGACGCGAAGGCAAAGGCGAAGTTGATTTTAACGATAGATCCATCGTTGTATATACACAACTTGGGAGAGGAATTTAAAGTGGCCTCGTGCCAGATGTTCAAAAAAGTATTGGTTGGGGCTTATTGCGATACTGAGCGATGAATATTTGTAATATGGGGTTTTCATATTTTTGAGTTTATTAGTTTTTGAATATGTAGATGATGATACTGTTGAATGAATTCTTCAACCATTCGCTATCAGAGTTTATAGATGGAAAAGGGATTCGGATAACTATGTTCAGAAATGCTGATTTTATGGTGAACGTTTGAAAAAGCGTTGCCGTTTGAGATGTTTCAATGCGGCACCTAGCGATAATATTTATAGAGAGGTGTTTTGTGAATGCTGGTGTTTCTTCATCGTTCTAGAGTTATTTTTTCGTTAATATGCATAGATGACGAGTACTATTCAATATTCATGAAATATGTTTTTATTTAAATCACTGCTCATTGCATTATCATGATAAATATTCATTAATGATTTTACTACAAAAAAGTCTTGAACAGTTTAATGTTATAGTAAAAATAGAACAAAATAAATTTTGAGGTGGTATAAAATTGAGCAACTGAGTGGATTTTATCATTTTATGATAGATTAGAAGAACAATCATACTTACTGATGAAACACCAAGAAAAATGCACGAAACAATCAAATAAAAAGCCGTAGTTCAATATTCATGAAATATTTTTTTTATTTAAATCATTGTTTATTGTATCATTGTGACAAGTAAATCATACCTACATCATTTCATCACCAAAAGATCTAAAACAGTTTGATGTTATATTAAAAGAGAACAAAATAAATTTTGAGGTGTTATAAAATTGAACAACTGAGTAGATTTTATCATTTCATAATAGATTAGAAGAACGGACATACTTACCACATCTGATAAACTACCTAGTAAAATACACAACACAATCAAATGAAAAGTCCACGAAAAAAAACCAAGAGTACTTCTTCCTTCCAAATCAAATAAGGATTGCAGATATAATTCATAATCTGAGATAAGCCAGTGGCGTATCGGGCTTTTCATTAAAAATATCGCAATCGGTACCTGTACGCACGCCACTGGTAAAAAAGTATATGACATGAAAAAATGAACCTAGATTACCTCTCTACACGTGCCAAATTTCATTTAAAAATCTTGATTGGTAATAAAGATATTAATAAAATTCGATTTTTTTTTTACTTTCAACACCCTGTATCTTTGTAACGAAGCATTTAGTTTATTGACCAAACTCACATTATTTTTTGATTATCTATCGATTCTGAAATTTAAGCAGATAAAAGTTGGACCGACCTTAGAAGTTCCATGTTTCTGGACCTTTTGAAACCTATGAAAAAGAAAAATTAAATAAATCAAATAATTCAAATATTCATGTTATAAAATACATGCATAGGTATTTACAGTTGGCTGCTTCCCGTGAGTGGTTAACTGGAGGACCTTTAGCTTTCTGGAACATATGAAGTCTGAGAAAAAGAAAAATAAGATCAAATTGATATCCTAGTAGATAGAATAGGAAAAATATAACTAAGAATGTTGATTCAGATATTTATCATATAAAATTCTAGTATACTCATCCCATGAGTAGTCAATTGGAGGTGGAACATCTGGTTTTGTTGGAATATATTTCTTTTGTAATTCCAATATTTTTTGTGATGTCATTTTTGTCCAAAACATATGTTTTGGACAGCTTGTGTAGTGTTTTCCCAGCTCCTTATTACTCTTGAAGATGTGTGGGGGAGTATATTTGCATGTAAGCCAGACCGAATGAACTTGACTACATTTTCTTGAATGGTTTGCGCTAGGGTTTGCGAATCTTATGCCTCTTTTCACCAAGTGTTTGGGGTTGTATGGGCAAGCGTCGAGATCTTCATCCTGTTAAATAATATCGTTGTATGATTCAAAAAAAAAACAGAGTTTGACACACTACTTACCATTTTTTGACTGATCTTTTGATTTTTCTGCTGCGGTTCAAGGGTAACTGGTCACATACTGGTACCTTCGATTGAGCATTTTTATGATAAAATGAGTACATTCTTATCCATATCAATCGCTAGCGTGATTAATTGTTCTTCGAGAATAGGGTTTGGTTGGTTAAGATCAATCGTTAGAATTAAAAATATCAATTGAGTTCTATCATCACCTAGGATTTATATAAAAAATTGTTTGGAACTTTCTTGTTGTATTTGGATGATGCTTTTTGTTGTTCTTGCGTTGTTCAGAAGAGCACGGTATAAAGATAATGGGAGGTTCACAAAGAATGTGATCAGTATTGAATGTAGCTCAATAGTATTTTACCTTGATTGTTATAAGCTGTAAGTCAGCACTGAATATTTGACAAGTGCACTTATTTTAACAGGTTTTGGGCTCGGATCCCGCATAATTCCTCGATCAAATACTTTCTGATTGTTCGATATTCGCAAAAAGACTAAAAGGTGCAAATATGTCTCAGAGTTTCTTGGTGAATGTGCCTAAGTTGAAAGGACGAGAGAACTACAGTGATTGGGCGTTTGCAGTCGAGAACTTCATGATTTTGGAAGGTTTATCCAAGTGTTTATCTGAGGTTGTAGAAGCAGAAGACGCGAAGGCAAAAGCGAAGTTGATTTTAACGATAGATCCATCGTTGTTTATACACATAAAAGATGCTGAAACAACAGTAGCATTGTGGAAAAAGTTGAAAACATTGTTCGACGATGATGGTTTTGCCAGAAAAATCATCCTTTAACGAAAACTGATTTCTACAAGGCATGAGTATTGTGATTCGATGATAAAGTATGTCAATCAAGTCATAGAAATAAGTCAGAAATTAAGAGGTAGCGGTTTCAAAATCGATGATGAATGGGTTGGTTCATTGCTATTGGCAGGATTACCAGAGAAGTTTTCACCAATGATTATGGCGATTGAACAACTAGCAAAAAATTGGACCTCACAAAGATCAAGTGCTTCAAATGCAAAGAAACTGGACATTTTCAAAACAAATGCCCGAATGTGCAAACTAGAAGAAAGTCGAATGCGTTAAGTGCTGTTTTTCTAAATAACGTGTTCAATAAATCAGACTGGTACGTGGTGCAAGTGCTCATTTGACGGCGCAACAGAGGTGGATTGAGAATACTTCTAGCAATTTTGATGTTCAAGAAATCATGGTTGCAAATGGGACAAAACTTTTGGTGAAATGCTCTGGAGAAGTGAAGATAAAAACCACTGTTTGGCCAAAGTACAGGGTGTCCCAACGATAGAGTAAAGTAGGTTTTATCATATAGGATATGAAGAATATCAATATCAATATGCGTCACAGGTTAGGGGTGTGAATAGCGCACATTCTGAAAATATTTGGAAACACACAGGGTGCGTCACAAAAGTATGGCACGAAAAAGTATGATTTTTTCAAATGGAACCCCCTGTATATTAATTGATATTTCAATTCTTTTTTCAATTTGGAACAAAAATTGTGATACAACTGATGTTCCTAAATTCAACCGTTATCGAGATATCGCGTTTTAAAAATGGCATTTTTGCAACTTTGACATGCTATAAAACTCAAACTATTCAAGTAAGAGAAAAATGGATTGCACATTCCTATCTTAACTTTTCAAGAGCTATTCAAGGAGATTAAATCAATTATTGTGAAAAAATTTCAAAATGTGTCGAAAAAAGTTGACAGTTGACGTTACCTTCTATCCAAATGACAGAAGAGCTCTTGAAAAGTTAAGATAGGAAACTGCAAACCATTTTCCTCCAACTTGAATAGTTTGAGTTTTATAGCATGTCAAAGTTGCAAAAATGCCATTTTCAAAACCTCGATAACGGTTGAATTTAGGAACATTAGTTGTATCACAATTTTTGTTCCAAATTGAAAAAAGAATTGAAAAATCAATTGATATACAGGAGGTTCCATTTAAAAAAATCATACTTTTTCGTGCCATACTTTTGTGACGCACCCTGTATGTTTCCAAATATTTTCAGAATGTGCGCTATTTACACCCCTAACCTGTGACGCATATTGATATTGATATTTATCATATGCTATATGATAAAACCCACTTCACTCTATCGTTGGGACACCCTGTATGTATGACATGTCAATCAAAAATGTCTTACGCGTTCCAGAATTGACAACAAATTCACTATCAGTAAGTCAAATGATTAAAGATGATGAAAACATTGTCAGATTTGGGGCAAATTGTTGTAAGATATTCATTAAAGAGAAAATATTGGTTGCAACGGCTGATCTAGTGGAAGGTGTTTATAAATTGAACATTTGCAAGGCTGAAAAATGTTTATTGTCAATGTCAACAGCAGAAGCAGGTGAAATATGGCATAGAAGATTTGGACATCTGAACAGCCAATATCTCAACAAAATGAAAAGTGGAATAGTGGATGGAATGAGTTATCCAGGCGTAGCTCATGCAGGATTGTCCAACTGCCAGATCTGTTGTGAGGGCAAGCAATATAGATTACCTTCCAAACATAGAGGCAATCGTGCCAAAAGACTGCTGGAATTGGTACATACAGATGTATGCGGACCCATGGAGACCAGATCTTTGGGTGGTTTCAAATATTTTTTGATCCCTGGAGATGATTTCAGTAAAATGGCTTTTGTCTATTTCATAAAGTATGAAGATGAAGGGTGGTTTGAAAAGTTTTTGAAAAACTGTGGTATAATTCACCAGAAAACCAATTCATACACAACTGAGCAAAATGGAACTTCTGAGAGGCCGAATAGGACAATTGTGGAAAAGGCCAAGTGTTTAATGTTCGAAGCAGATTTACCAAAGCGTTTTTGGGGTGAGGCGATAAACACTGCAGTTTATCTGCGAAACAGATCTTTAGCTGCTGGTTTACAAATGACACCATTTGAAGTATGGACTGATAAGAAGCCAGATGTCAGCCACCTACGAATTTTTGGAAGTCTTGTGATGGTACATGTTCCAAAAGAAAAGCGCCTGAAATGGGACAAGAAGTCAAAAAGATGTATTTTAGTGGGTTACGGTGAAAATATCAAAGGTTATAGGATACTTGTCCCAATTAGAATTATTTTTCACAAGCAGAGACGACACTGTGGTGGAGAAATTGACGAATTAAGTGACCCCGATGAAAAACAGAGCCCAAGAAGTAACAGTTTCAGTAGAAGATATGGACGAAAATCCGACTGAACGTACCAGAACCAACGAATCTCAAGTACGCATTGATAGTTTTTCTCAAGAGTCAGATGAAGAAGGGTGCGAATCTGAGACCGATTCTGGTGATCCTAAAATTCCAACTGTGTTAAGAAGATCGGAAAAAATTGCCAAACCCAGAACGATCGAAGGAGGGATCTCCTATCTTTGTCCAGAGAGTTCAGATCCAGATAATGACCCTGAAACTGTCCAAGCTGCACATTTTCAAAAACTAATTAACTCAAAAATATGAAGAACCCCACATTTTCCAAACACCATATCACAAGTATTTATCGCTAAGTGTCGCAATCAGCCCTAACCAATACTTTTTTAAACATCTGGCACGAGGCAACTTTGAAATCTCCCAAACGCCACAGGTAGTCTAGCATCCCAAATACTGTTTTTTTTTTGTTCTTTCGATGGATCTCTATAGAACCATTTAATTTGTTCTATTTTTAAGTTGCATATAATATCATAATATACATACAAATTACCATTTTATTCTTTTATGAAACTATAAACAAGTGATGAAGGAGAATTTCTGATGACTCAAAGTCTCCGGTTAACCCCCATAAAAATGCTATAACCAATGAAAAAATCCACACGTCTCTTTTATTAAATGACCTTCATCTCATAAATCAAAATCCTATTTCCTATATATCACTATTTAAAGGCCTACATGAAGAAAATCGAAATACTGCTTATATGATCTTTCATATAAAACGACAAACAAATATCCACAACACCACATCACACAACTTGCATTGCCGCATTTAAACTCAAAGTCTTGGGTCTCCTCACAAAACACCATACACGCACCGACAACACCGCCCACACATGGATCTTGTCAACTGTCCAACGACACATCAAACGTCCGCCAAAAAACCGACCTATTCAAAATCCCTGATTTCCCCACAAAACACCATACGCGACAACACCGGACGCAGCCGGCAACACCACCCACACATCAATCCTGTCAACTGTCAAGATCAACCCCACAAAACACCCCACCGTCAACGTCACATCAGACGCCCACCAAAAAACCGACAAAACCCAAATTCCCAAAACTCCCTATTTCCTCATAAAACACCATAAGCGACAACACCGCACACAGTCGACAGCACCGCACACACATCGATCCTGTCATCCGACAAGATGGACTCTTCAAAACACCTTAACGTCAACGTCACACCAAACGGATACCAAAAATAATCCAGAATCCCAAAATCCTCAAACAAAACACCATAAGCGACAACATCGCAAGTAGCCGGCAACACCATCACCACACCGATCCAGTCAACTTCAAAACACCACAACGACAGCGTCACATTAAACGCACATCAAAAACCTTCCTATCAAAACTCCCTCATCTCCCAACAAAACACAACAAGCGGCAACATCACCCTCAGAGAAATTTCCGGATCAATGCTATAGAAAAACATTCAAATGCCAACATCACTTTGAACGTCGCCAAAAAACCTGAAATCCCAAAACCCTCCCACAAAATACCATAAGCCGCACGCACGCAACCGACAACCACGTCTTCCACAGAAATCCTGGGATCAAAGCTACAAAATATCCAAAACGTCAATGTCAGTTCAACCCATATGGCAGATGGCAAGCGACGTTGCCACGTCTATGTATCGAAAAAAAAAACTGAAATTTAGGGAAAAACTCCGGGGGGTATAAAATGCCCATGTTAAATGCATAGGCGACGTTGTCAGATTCATCAAAAATTCTCTATTATCTAGACTCTCGAGACTCTTACAAACAGAGATATCAGTAGCCAAAGGGGGTGCCAGAACGAATATTCTGATTTTTTGGCATTATGGGTGTGGTCATTATACTAACTTGCACATATTTTCTTCCAAACTTTATGTTTCCATTCTAGGAAATTGCACGGACATTGATATTTTGTCTGCTATTGTGATAGAAAAGAATTCAGGAATATTCATATCTTTAGTTCTAGAAAGTAGGGTAAACGGTACAATTGTTGGCACTCTTCCAATTATTGGCCCCTCTAGCGGTTATAAGCATTTTATAAGAAATCAGACATTACTTAGTCATTTCTAAGATTTGTCACGAACTTTGGCAACATTGATTCATCAGATGCATTTCTTCTTTTGGTTTTGTCATGTCAGTTGAAGGAATGTCACCATAGTGAATAGGTGTGTGTGTGGACTTCCTACAAAATTGGGTAAGCTACTTGGAATTCATAAGGATTGGTCAAATAAGAACACAAGTCTCCGATTGTAATATCATATTTTTTGAGATTTTTATGATTTTAATTCGTTATAGAAGGTGTAAACTTTGTTTTTTTATGGTTACGAATGGATATTTTCCCGCCAATTTTATATAAATGTGGTCCCAATGACTGTGTAAAGTTCTGATCCATTTTACAATAATTGGCATGGTAGTGCCAATTACCGATTTAAGTGTTACAATTGTTTTCAGGTTTTGAGTGCTGTTCTTTTCAGATACAATATGTTTCTTTTGTTCTAATTTAGGGTGAAAGGTACAGTAATTGGCACTTTAAGGTTTCGGCCTTGATTTTTTAAATAATCTGGGGAACCTAAGAGGAGAAGTTGGATGTAATGTTTTTATTTTTCTAGTATAACCCTCAAGCAAATTATTTCTATACTCAAAAGTGACATTAGATAAATCTTAAAGCTCAAAAACCATGAAAATTCAAAACCACCCAAAAATCTAATATTGGCACCCAAGAGCAAGTTATTGACATTGGGTTTTATCAATCATTGGCATGGTACATTTGGTATGTATTATACCTAGGTATGGTCTGGGGTTATTTAATAGTTAACATATCATGTAAGTACAAAAAAAAATCAAAATAAAACATATATTATTTGAACAAAAATACAACCAAATAAACATACATTTCTTGCTTTAACTTAAGCTTACCCAATATTTGGTATAAGATACACATCAGAGGAACTCCAACACAGCCACAAATAAAGGTAAAAAAATAAAAAAAATAGACTCAAAGACAGGTAATAATGCTAAGAGATCTTAATAAATGAAAATAGATGGAGGCAGAAAAACTTATAAAACTAGACACACATTTTTTTTACACATAAGTTACAAATATAGGAGTTTACAATTGATGGCATGTTATTATATTTCCTTATACAAGCTGGGTGGAAAGTACGTAGACAGTTCAAACAAAGTATTCCATCATTTTTATCTGTAATATTAAGGGTACATACGTAACAGAGACCAACTGTAACTCTTTTATTATTGATAAAATCGGTTGTTTTTTCAGTCTTGTTATCTTCAGTCTCTTCAGTTTCAATGTGTTGTTCTTTATTTTCGTCTTGCGCAAACAAATTCCGGACATGACCAAGTTTATTGTCATCACTGGTGAGGTTCTTTGGCGGTATTATAACATTTGATATAACGTTTATCTTTTGTTGCGTTGGTAAAGCAGTTTTATTGAGAGATTTTCTTGTATTATTTGCTGAGGACTCTATTATTTTGTTATTTCTTTTTGTTTTTTTCAAATGTCCCCTTTGTGTTCCGGATTTCACTTTAACTGTACTTTTCTCCAGTCGAAGTTTTTTTCTTGCTTCTTTTGCTTCTTCTTCATTTTTTTTTCTTCTTTAATTTCTCAGACTTGATGTTTTTCCACTCGTTAGAAGTTAAGACAAAAGGTAGTCTTTCAGTATTTCTTTTCCCTTTACGATCAGGTGTTTCAGGCCACATCAAATATTTTTTCAACTCTGGTGTATCCGAGATTGTATAATTGGAAACTGGGGTTTCTTCAAAATTCGACGGTTTATTTTGGTCAATTTTCAAATCCAAGGCCTCTTCAGAATTTAACTTTTTAATTGGAGTTTCTGGTAAGATTTCGCTTAAGTTATCTCTTGGGTCTTTAATTTTGTCTTTATATCGTTGTGTGATGTTCAAGTCCTCTAGTTCATTGTCAATTTTTTCCGGTATAATAATTTGGCTCATCGATTCATTAGACACTTTAAAGTCTTCCACGAATATGATTGGTATATCTTTCAAATGAAATACCTGTGTATCATTACTATCATTAGACCCTGTAGCAGTGTTATTAAGCGTTTCACCTGAACTGTCTATCATCATCTTGTTCTGAATTTCATTTTCCTTTTCTTCTTCAATTTCAATTTTTTCTAGATCTAAGTAGCTGTCATTAGTTTTTTCAGTCTCTTGAATTAATTCAACATTTTCTCTTTTTTCTGTTTCTGCCGTGACATGGTTTGATATGAATGCTCTATATATATTATAGAGTGCTTGGGAGTCTGAGTTGGGAGTGAAGCCATTGCCTGAACCATCAGCATTCTCAAATGCGACAATTCTTTCTTCAACGACAATGGCTCTAAAAGTAGCAAAGGGAAAAGTCTTTGTATTCTCATGTTTTAAAATCTTTTTATTTTCTTTCCCTAGGCACTTTGTGTAATCGATTGCAGAAGGACACCAGGTAAAAAGTCCACAGGCACGAAAGCCATTTTTAATTGTTTGTTCCTTGAGATTTGGAATGGCTCTTTCTAAAATGGGTGCTACCTGATCTTTCGTTAATGAAATAGATGGATTACTTTTTCTCCATTCCAAAACACCATTCCATAGATTTTTGAGTGGCTTGAAAGCAGAGACATCCGCCGGCTGAAGAATTCTTGTTGCGTTCGGATAGAGTGCAATTAACTCAATTTTCAGTTTGGTGCATAGCTGGCTCACTTTATATGACATATGAGTAGGATGACCGTCCACAAATAAGATGTTAGGAAAAATGGTATTTGATTTCAAGAGATGGGGATAAAATACGTTGGCAATATACTCGTAAAAAAGTTCTGCCTTCATCCAGCCGTTCGGTGATGATCCAACTCCCCAACTGTTTGGAACTTTTGCCGTAATTTCCAAAGGTGAATATATATGGAAAAACAATCATCGGCGGAGTAGTCTTACCAGCAGCAGAAAATGTAAACAAAACAGTTAGCGTGGATTTTGCTGAGCCTCTGTCAACCTCATAGATATTTCTAGCACCCTTAGGCGCTATAACGTTTTTTGTCTCTGGACATAGTTGAAAGTTAGTCTCATCGGAATTAAAAACCCTCTCAGGATCTTTCAGAATATCGAAAAGATCTTCTTCTTTCAAATAAGTTTCTATTTTGGAGAACCAACCCCTAATATCTTGTTCAGAGACCGTAGCACTAGCTGCAGTTACCGCTTCTGGTTGCCTTTCCGTTAAAATTGGGTGCCTCTCTATAAAACTTTTGTACCATCCGTCACCTGGGCGGTTGTCTTTGAACGGGCTAGGCCTTGGATTTTCTTCCAAAAAAAGTTTAACGCTAGTTTGTAGATCTTCCTTTCGCTGTGGAAAGCCTTTGCGGACGCTTTCGACAATCCACTTTACCAGCAGATCCTCTTCTTTTTCAGTTAAAATTGGTGGTGGTCCGTGACGAGTCTTCGAAAATTTCTCGCTCAAACGAAATTGAAGGGTAGCACGTGGGATGTTATATATTTTTTCCGCAGTCTTTTTCGGTAAGCCATCGCGTATGGCCTCTAGGGCTTTCTGTATAGAATCTTCGTTATACTTTTTACGATAAGCCGTTGCTCCTTCACAGATTTTAGGCATGATGGTATTCTGTAAGTAATATTTTCTATCTTATTAACATAAAACTGACCTTTCTTTCCTTGTAAACGCGGAATTTCATTTAATGTATTTTTTGTTTGAAAGAAAAAGAC